>SJXQ01000883.1:42615-216895 GCA_006408695.1 Aepyceros melampus | reverse complement strand
TCAAAAATAGAACTAACATATGATTGAACAATTCCACTCCTGGATATTTAGTCAAAGGTAATGAAATCACTGTTTCGGAAAGATATCTTCATCCCCATGATTATTTCATCATTACTTACAGTAGTCATTACCTACAATAGAATCTCAAGAGTCTTTGAATTGTGGTGCTGGAGAAGACTCTTGAGAGTCTTTGGATAGAAGGAGATCAAAGCAGTCCATCCTAAAGCAAATCAACCATGAATATTCACTGGAAGGACTGATGTTTAAGCTGAAACGCTAATATTTTGGCCATCTAATGTGAAGAGCTGACTCACTGGAAAAGACCCTAATGCTGGGAAAGATTGAGGGCAAGAGGAGAGAGTGGGTAACAATGGATGAGATGGTGGCATCACTGACTCAATGGACACGAGTTTGAGCAAACTCTAGGAGATAGTGAAGAACAGGGAAGCCTGGCATGCTGCAGTCTATGCAGTTGTAAAGAGTAGGACACATGTTAGCACATGAATAATATCTATGATAGAAAAGATGTGGAAATAGCCTCAGTATCTAATTTGTCAGTGGATAAAATGATAAAGAAAATGTTATTATGTACCTTTTTATAATCTATCTATGTATTTGATATATACCTAACTAATGAATTCAAGAGCTAATTTGGTCTAGATTTTATGATTTCCATGGAATAATGGAGTGCTTCCCAGCTGATACCAGTGGTAAACAATCTCCCTCCAATGCAAGAGAAGCAGTTGTTGTGGGTTCGATCCCTGGGATGGGAAGGTCTCTTGCAGGAGGAAAATGGCAACCCACTCCACTGTTCTTGCCTAGAGAACCCCATGGACAGAGGAGCCTGGCGGGTTAGAGTCTATGGGGTCAAAAAGAGTCATACATGACTGAGTGATTGAGCACATGGAATAATGGAATATTATTCAGGCACAGAAGAAGATCCTGCCATTTACAGACACTATGAATGGATTTAAGTAAAATAAGTCAGAGAAAAACAAATACTGTGTGATCTTGTCTGTATGCAGAATCTAAAAAGCAAACAAAACAAAAAACACTCCAAACCCCACTAATTTATTGATACAGACAACCGATTCATGGTTGCCAGGAGCTGAGGTTATAGATTAGGCATAATAAATGAAAGAGGTTAGAAGGTACACAATTCTAGTTATGAGCCAAATAAGTCATCCACAGTATGTACACTTTGGTGACTATAGTGAATCTACTGTATAGTCTATTTAAATTATTAAGAAAGTAGATCTTAAAAGTTCTTATCCCAAGGGGGAAAAATTATAACTATTCATGGTGATACATGTTAACTGAACATTTTGGTAATCATTTTGCAGTATATAAATATATCAAATTCTGTTGTACACCTTAAACTTACTTAATGGCACTGTATTTTGATTTAAAAAAAAAAACAGATGAATGAGGAACAAATGGGTAAATAGCTGTTATTATTCAATAAAGTAAAGCACACTAACACATTAAAGAAAGAAACATTTTTCCTACATAAAATTCAAAGAAAATTTGTATGACTCTTCATATAAAGCATTGAATACCATAAAAAAAAAAACAATGGCATTAGAAACAGTTTTAAAAATATGCTTTCCTATGGCTACTTCTTTTATTTTCAATTCTGTTCAAAACAAAGATTTATCCTGGCAAAAGAAGGTAAGCAAAGGAAATAGTACATGGGTAAAATGCAGAGGAAACCGAGACCCAGTTTCCAAGAGTCCTTTCCCAGGGAGTTGCACAGAATGCATGCAATTCCTTCAGAAACAGACAATATCTATGAAGGGCCTTCTGCCAGGGTCCTTTTGAGACTTGAGTTCACTTGAGACTGAGTGCCCAAGATTTTTCCTGAGGACTGTTTATGTAATCTCCCTCTGCCTAACATGTAGCAAACTTCCAGACACCAGAAGGGCAGTTCTCAACATAAAATACATTGTGTGCACAGTCAATGTAGGCACAGAGTGCTATGTTATCATTTAGGAAAAATTTTACATCAGAGCAGGAGAAGGCAGACTGCTCATGTCATGGATTTTAGCCCAGGACCCTACTGGCAATTAAGACTGTGTAAAGATGGTGATCCCAAGCCTGTTATGGTAACTATTCTCTCTCTCTCTCTCTCTCTCTGTGTTATTGACTCAGTCGTATCTGGCTCTTTGCAACCCCATAGTCCTGGCAGGACTGTAGCTTGCCAGGCTCTTCTGTCTATGGATTTCTTCTGGCAAGAACATTGAGAGAGCTGTCATTTCCTACTATAGGGGATCATCCATGTGTCCAAATAGAAAAATATTGATCACCCACAGCAAAATCTTTGCATTGCCCCTTCAACAGTTAGTGCTACCTTCCAAGATATGACAAGTTTTTTTTTTTTCATTTTTGCTGCTTTTATAGATATTTTATCAGCACTCAACAGATGCCATTTTAAACAGTAAATCAGGACTTTACATTCTGGATTAAAGTCCACTGTTTTCACACTTGTAAATATTTGAGGATTTTCACATTTTCAAATTTGAGAAATAAGCTTTTGTTCAGTTATGCTTTAAAAATGTGTTCTATTCACATACATTAGCTCAAGGTAAGTGATGTATTAAATATCCCCATGCAATCATTATCTGAAGCTTGGAAGTCCCATGACAATCTGGCTAATAGCAAGTCAGCTGCTGAGTGAAGCATGTGGTAAAGATTATAATTTGGTGTGCCCAAAGTGAGTGTTAATCAATTCTGTTACAAATTTAGAAGTTACAGACCATGATCATCTATTTAGAGACTTAAGAGTTCACAGAGGTAAAATTGTTTATTAAGGATGCTCTAACTGCCTAGTTCCCTTGGCAACTGTAAGTTGTCAAGGGTGAACTAACTGCCTGGTCTGCAGTCTGATAATATGGATGGGGTGCCCCTGGGACAGATATCCAAGCAGATCCTCCCACAGCCTAGAGGAATGCATCTGTGATTTCTTGTGCAAAACAGCCCAGGTACAATATAACGCAGAAAAATAATAAAACGTCCTCTTTCTTAAAAAAAAAAAAATTGTTTAACAAATCCATATCCTCACTTAGCTTGTGGTCCATCTAAGTGGATGTCAGAGACAATGTATCACAGAGATAGACAAGAGTCTGTTAATAATACAGATATTTTATAGAAAAAAAAAAGTAGCCATTATCGATTAGGCAGGAAGTCACACTTGCCAAGGAAGTTGGAGGCTAGACATTGAGTCCATGGAGGATTAACTTTCAGACTGACATTCTGAGCACTTCATCACAATTCCCCAAGCTCTCTGGGATCCCCTTGTCCCTCATCACGTACTGTTTTCTCATCGTGAGAGTTTATGCTTTAAAAGACAGGCCTGCACAACACTAGTTTCTTGTTGGATTTTTTATTACCTTCACCTTAAAATAGTTCCCAAAGTATCATAAAAAAGCACACTGATGCAATAGAAGCTTTGTGGTCCCCCCAAAAAGTTTCAGATGACTGATATTTACTGTGGAATCTGAAGGCAGATATATAGCTCCAGGGCATAAAGATGGGAAACAGAAACTTACGTTCCTTCAATCTTCAGATACCTCCCTGAATTATGAAAATTGCACTGCATAAAAGGAAAGTTAAGAATAAGCCTTTTAAAAAATATTAAACATGTTATAATTCAATGGAAATTTACGCCCGTCAGGTGTTAATTACGAAAAGAGAACATATGTCTAGGATCCCTGCTCAAAGACCATCACATTGGCTGAATGTGACGCTTTATTCAAATAAGGTACTATATTCTGTTGACTTTTAGATCAACTGCTCATTAATGGTAGAGGTCAAGACCTTATTCTCTGCTGCTGCTGCTGCTGCTAAGTTGCTTCAGTCATTTCCGACTCTGTGCAACCCCATAGATGGCAGCCCACCAGGCTCCGTCGTCCCTGGGATTCTCCAGGCAAGAATATTGGAGTGGGTTGCCATTTCCTTCTCCAATGTATGAAAGTGAAAAGTGAAATTGAAGTTGCTCAGTCATATCCGACTCTTAGTGACCCCATGGACTGCAGCCTACTAGGCTCCTCCCTCCATGGGATTTTCCAGGCAAGAGTACTGGAGTGGGTTGCCATTGCCTTCTCCAACCTTATTCTCTAGCCAATATCTTCTAGCCATTCTGAGAACAAGGCTTGACTGGTACTCATGAGGTTGTAACCCTTATGAGTGGCAACAGAGATCTTACTAACTTCCAGCTATGAAGTTTACTCTAGCATTGCAATTAACACATCAAACACACATATTCTGTTGATTTAAACAACAACAAAACAAACACATTTTCATTACTTCCCTCTGCTCCTATCTGTCACTTCTTATGTGCCATTAAAACCTGAAACAGACAGAAGATAGCACTAACCATACACTTCAACAGGTAAGTCTGTTGGGAAGATTGGTAAAATCTGTTGGTAATTCTGTTAGGAACCATACACTTCAACAGGTAAATCTGTTTTCCTCTCCCCATGAAGTGAAGGACTTGGATCCATCACTAAGGCCTGTCTGGCTCTGAGGCTCGGTGACCTTACACACTGCCTGACCATTGAAGAAAATCAGTGCCTGAGCCGGAGGCCCTATCTCTAATGCCATGGGAAGCCCTACAGGTAGGTAAGCAGTTTGTTTGTTTAAGAAGAAGCATTGCAGAGAAGTGGGTTCACACTCTGGCTCATCAATCAGGTTGTCTAGATGGAAAGCCATGCTCCACCACTCAGTAGTTTGGACTGGTCACATATCTATTCTGTATACAGTATTTGTTTTCCTTCACTGAGGACTATTGATAAAATGGTCCTTACTCATATTGCTGTTGTGAAGATTAACTGAATTAGTAACTTATAAAATGTTGAAAACTGTGCTTGGCACAAAGTATGCACACACAAAAAAATATTAAATACTATAGGACCTATTTCCCGTGTGATTATAAAATTCTTAGAAGCAAGGAATTTTTATATTTTATCCACTGCTATTTCACCAGATCAGAGTACTTGTCTATGTTTGATGTTCAATAAGTAGTATAAATGAATGAAAAGAACGATTGGCTTAGTTTTACTCTTGACTGACATTGACATTTTTATATGTGCAAAACTTTATTCTAAAAAATTTTGGGGTGCAAATGTGCAGTTTTCATGAATCCTGTCTTCATAAACTTGAGAAGTTGAATGTCATTATCAATATAATCCTCTTTTAAGAACCCCAACACTCATTAAGTATGCTTTTATTATGTTATTTTCCAAGTGTGAATAAAAGAAGAATTTGGTAAAAGTTTTATCCAGTAACATTTTAAAATGAATAACACATTTGCAAATTCATATAAAGCAATATACCTACCCTATGAATATTTTGCTTGACAATTTAGAGAATACTCTACTTTTTTTTAATAGAAAAGTTAGAAAATAAAGCTGCCAGTAGGAATGGGGTTCTTCCACATGAAAGTTTGTTTGCTGCAGGAAAAAAGAAGACTCTGCCAAAACTCCACCAAAAATCTGAAAAACCAATAGTAATAATAAAAAAAAAAAAAGTCATGTCAAAGAAAGAGGTGTGTAGTTGACCTCCAGGATGGGAGGAACAGTTTTCTCTCCTTTAGATGATGTATCACAATATGAGCAACTCTAAAGTTCTTGACAGTGTTGCCATCAAAGCACTCACTTTGATTCTCTTGTTGCCACAAATGCCAGGCATCAGATGCTACAGAGCTTCCTAAGACATATGCAATCTTCATATTGAATGAATCATACACAATGATTATATGTTTTCTATTAAACTTTAAGAATTATTCTTTTGCTAAGTGTTCCTGAAGGGGTCAAGACTGGATTCCTGCTATGATAATCACTGGTACTTGGGGAGGAGGATGAGGACCACATATCCACAGTGTGGATACCACTTACCTAGTGACGATGGACAGTAGCAAGCACCATTCCCTTGACATATGTGCTTTGTTACTCTTTTGTTACTTTTCTGGGCCAGGTTTATTTCCTCAGATGCCTGAGTATATCTCCTATCTGTGCAGGCTACAACACTGTTATCTGCTTTGTGGCTAATGCTTTGAGATTGTTTGTCTTCCTATTGATCACAGCTGTATACCACAGAATGCTAAAAACTGTGGTCTATATCCTTCCCCCTGAGGTACAGATTGCTTTCTGATCTGCTAACAGAGAAAATAATTGCACATACACCTAAATACAAAAGGCAGTATGCCACATGCTATTAAGAAGAAAATTAACAAGGAAACAAGCTTTAAATGATACAGTGGAACAGTTTGATCTAATTGATATCTACAGGGCACTTCACACTCAAAATGATGAATTTCACCTTATTAAGGGCCATGGAACATTTTCCAGGATAGTTTGCATCCTGGTGCACAAATGAAGCCTTGCTAAAATTAAAAAAAAAAATGAAATAACTTTAAGCATCTTTTCTGATCACAATGCTATAAGATTAGATATCAACCACAGGGTTGGGGGGAACTATTAGAAACACAAACACATGGAGGCTAAAAAGCATGCTTCTGAATAACCAATATATCACTGAAGAAATCAAAAAGGAAATCAAAATGTACACAGAAAACAAATGATAATGAAAACAGTTCAGTTCAGTTCAGTCACTCAGTCATGTCCAACTCTTTGCTACCCCATGAATCGCAGCACGCCAGGCCTTCCTGTCCATCATCACCTCCCGGAGTTCACTCAGACTCATGTCCATCGAGTCTGTGATGCCATCCAGCCATCTCATCCTCTGTCATCCCCTCTCCTCCTGCCCCCAATCCCTCCCAGCATCAGCATCTTTTCCAATGAGTCAACTCTTTGCATGAGGTGGCCAGAGTACTGGAGCTTCAGCTTTAGCATCATTCCTTCCAAAGAAATCCCAGGGTTGATCTCCTTCAGAATGGACTGGTTGGATCTCCTTGCAGTCCAAACAGGACAACCCCAAACCTATGGGACTCAGTAAGAGCAGTGCTAAGAGGAAAGTGCATAGTAACACAAGTCTATCTCAAGAAACAAGATAAATATCAAATAAATAATGTAACCTCACATCTAGAAGAAGTAGAAAAAGAAGAAGAAGAACAGAAAAACCCAAAGTTAGTATAAGGAAATAAATCATAAAAGTCAGAGCAGAAAAAGAAATGAAGGAGACTATAGCAAAGATCAATAAAACTAAAGGCTGGTTCTTTGAGAAGATAAACAAAATAGAAAAATTGTTAGCCAGACTCATCAAGAAAAAAGGGAGAAGACTCAATTCAATAAAATTAGAAATTAAAATGGAAAAAGTACAAGAAACAACACAGAAATAAAAGTGATCATAAGAGACTACTATGAGCAACTATATGCCTATCAAATGGACAACTTGAAGAAATAGACAAATCCTTAGAAAACTATAACCTTCCAAAACTGAACTAGGAAGAAATAGAAAATGTGGACAGACCAATCACAAGTATGGGAATCTAAAGTGTAATAAAAAAACTTCCAACAAACAAAAGCCCAGGACAAGGTGGCTTCACAGGTAAATGTTACCAAAAATTTAGAGAAGAGCTAGCACCTATCCTACTTAAACTCTCCCAGAAAAGTGTAGAGGAAAGAAAACCTCCAAACTAATTCTATAAGGCCACAATCATCCTGATACCAAAACCAGACAAAAGATGCCACTAAAAAAGAAAACCACAGGCCAATATCACTGATGAACATATACAAAAATCCTCAACAAAATTCTAGCAAACAGAATCCAATAACATATTTAAAAGATCATACATCATGACCAACTGGGCTTTATTCCAGAGATGCAAGGATTCTTCAATATACACAAATCAATCAATGTGATACACCATGTTAACAAATTAAAGATAAAAACCATATGATTATTGCAATAAGTGCAAGAAAAACCTTTGACAAAATTCAACACCATTTATGATAAAAACTCTCCAGAAAGTAGGCATAGAAGAAACATAACTCAACATAATAAAAGCCATATGTGACAAACCCACAGCAAGCATTATCCTCAATGGTGAAAAATTGAAAGCATTTCCTCTAAAATCAGGAACAAGGCAAGGGTGCCCATGCTCACCACTATATTCAACATAGTTCTGGAAGTCCTAGCCACAGCAATTAGAGAAGAATATGAAATGAAAGGAATCCAAATTGAAAAAGAAATAAAACTCTCACTGTTTGCAGATGACACAGAAAACCCTAAATATGCCACCGGAAAATTACTAAAGCTAATCAATGAATATACTAAAGTTGCAGTATATAAAATTAACACAGAGAAATCCCATGCCTTCCTATACATTAACAATGAAAAATCAGAAAAAGAAATTAAGTAAACAATCCCATTCACCATTGCAAGAAAAAAGAATAAAATGCTTAGGAATAAATTTCCTAAGGTGACAAAAGATCTGTACACATAAAACATTGGTGAAATGAATCAAAGATGACACAAATATATGGATAAATATATCATATTCTAGGACTGGAAGAATCAATGTAGGAAAAATTAATATACTACCCAAAGCAATCTATAGATTCAATGCAATCTCTATCAAACCATCAATGGCATTTTTCACCAACCTAGAACAAATAATTTCACAATCTGTATAGAAACAAAAAATACTCTGAATAGCCAAGAAATCTTGAGAAAGAAGAACGGAACTGGAGGAATCACCTTTCCTGATTTCAGGTTATACTGCAAAGCTACAGTCATCAAGACAGTATGGTACTGGCACAAAGACAGAAATGTAGATCAATGGAACAAAATAGAAAGTCTGGAGATAAATCCACACACCTATGGATATCTTATCTTTGACAAAGGAGGAAAAAATATACAAAGGAGAAAAGATAGTCTCTTCAACAATTAATGATGGGAAAACCAGTCAACTATGTGTAAAAGAATGAAACTAGAACACTTTCTATTACCATATGCTGTGTTTAGTCATTCAATCATGTCCAAGTCTTTGTGACCCATTGGACTGCAGCTTGCCAGGCTCCTCTGTCCATAGAGATTCTCCAGGCAAGAATACTGGAGTGGGTTGCCATGACCTCCTCTAGGGGATCTTCCCAATCCAAGTATCAAACCTAGGTCTTCTGAATTATAGGAGGATTCTTTACCAGCTGACCTACCTGGGAAGCCCTTCTAACATCATATCACAAAGATAAACTCAAAATGGATTAAAAACCTAAATGTAAGACCAGAAATTATAAAGCTCCTAGAAGTAAACATAGTCATAACATTCTCTGACATAAATCACAAGAAGATCTTCGATGATCCACCTCCCAGAGTAATGGAAAGAAAAACAAATAGTAATAATAATAATAACAACAAATGGGACCTAATTAAACAAACACTTTTGCACAATGGAGGAAGCTTTAAGCAAGGTGAAAAGACAGCCCTCAGGATGGGAGAAATAATAGCAAACAAAGCAACTGGCAAAGAATTAATCTCAAAAATATACAAGCAGCTCATGCAGCTCAATTCCAGAAAAACGAACAATCCAGTCAAAAAGTGGGCAAAAGACCTACATAGACATTTCTCCAAAGAAGACATACAGATGGCTAATAAATACATGGAAAGATGCTCAACATCACTCATTATTAGAGAAACACAAATCAAAACTACAATGAGGTAACATCTCAAACTGGTAAAAATGACCATCATCCAAAAGTCTACAAACAATAAATGCTGAAGAGGGTGTGTAAAAAAGAGAATCTTTCTTACAAAGTTGGTGGGAATGCAAATTAGTATGACTACTATGGAGAAAGGTGCAGAGATTCCTTAAAAACCTGGGAATAGAACTCCCATACGACCTAGCAATCCCACTGCTCAGCATATTCACTGAGGAAACCAGAATTGAAAGAGATACATGTACACCCATGTTTATTGCAGTACTGTTTACAATAGCTAGGGCATGGACGAAACCTAGATGTCCATCAGTAGATGAATGGATAAGGAAGCTATGGCACATATACACAATGGAATACTACTTCCCTGGTGGCTCAGAGGATAAAGCGTCTGCCTCCAATGCGGGAGACCCGGCTTCGATCCCTGGGTCGGGAAGATCCCCTGGAGAAGGAAATGGCAACCCACTCCAGTATTCTTGCTTGGAGAATCTCATGGACTGAGGATCCTGGTGGGCTGCAGTCCATGGGGTCACAAAGAGTCGGACACGACTGAGTGACTTTACTTACTTACTTACTTACTTATAAAAAGAATGCATTTGAGTCAGTTCTAGTGAGGTGGATGAACTTAGAGTCTATTATACAGAGCAAAGTAAGTCGTAAAAAGAAAGACAAATATTGCACATATATATATGGAATCTAGAAGGATGGTACCAGTGATTCTACATACAGCAAAGGAGACTCAGATGTAAAGAACAGACTTCTGGACTCAGTGGGTGAAGGAGACGGTGGGATGATTGGAGAGAACAGAGAGTAGCATATGCACTACCATATGAAGAATGGATGACCCAGTGTGAGTTCAATGCATGAATCAGGGCACCCAGGGCCTGTGCTCTATGATAACCTGGAGGGATGGTGTATTGCTAACCCTGTTCGTGACACCAATTATATTGCTGTATTTCACTGTGCACACTATTTGTTGAACCCAGGTTAGGCAAGGCATGAGCTAAGAGGCTGGAAGAAGATGTTGAGTCGTAGTAACTGAAGACACGCTGTACCACAATTCTCTCCTCTTGTGGCTGACCCCACAGACACCGACATGAGGCAGCAATAATGTGCTGCTCTTTTGGGTGGAGTTCATATCCCTATAGCACAAAATAGCTCATGACCAAGCAAGTAACACCTTGTGATGTGCGTGTGCAATGCTATAAGTGACTTCAGCTGTTACATAGTCATTGTTTACAAAATGTGGGGCAAGAGAGCCTGAACCAGCCGCTTGGGCTAATTTTCTCTCTTCCCTCAGATGGGGTGCAGAGGGAGGTGGGAGAAGAGTTCAGGATGGGAGGACACATGCATAGCTATGGCTGATTCATGCTGATTTATGGCAAAAGCCATTACAATATTGTAAAGTAATCATCCTCCCATTAAAATAAATAAATAAAAAAGGAAAAGATGTCTGAAATTAATATCGTATTTACAAATGATAAATTTGCACTGAACTTGAAAGGAAAGCATTCTCCTATAATTTAGAAAAAGGCATGATTATACTAGAGGCTCATCATTCCCACTTTTTAATCATTTGAACACTGTATTAGAATAAAAATATTTCACTATTCAGGCTTCCTGTGTTTAAGATACAAAGATTTGCAGTGGATTCTGGTTACCTTGAGAATGTATTGAGTTATTTGAAATAATCCATACAAACATCATGAGCTATTTTGTAACATACTATGTTCAATAAGCAACTCAGTCACCCACACTTTTCTTAAGACAAAGTCATACATTCTGTGTGTCAGGTGTTATTAGTCTCAGCACACTTATTTTACAAAAAGGGTACATTTATATGGCAAAAACTGGTTATGATATTAAATACTTTTTAAATAGTATAATTCTATGAAATTGAGTTTATATAGACAAAGGGAAGACAGGAGGGAGAGCAAGTTTGGTAGGAATTGCTATTATAGTAATCAGTATCAGATTATTGTTACTAACAGGCTAGATAAACTAACTTGGATTAATGTGGCAAACTGTGGGTTTGTAACACTTTTTCAGGAAGTACTGCTGATTCTGCAAATAAGGCCTTCAGAGTGTGACAAAATACATGATTTATGAGGCATTGTTGGGAAAAAGTTTGACTAGCAGACCTTGTATTTCCAAGTGCTTTCAGGTACAATGTGAAGTTATGAACAAGAAATGACTTAATGGCATAGTTGATGACTTCTAGTCCATTAACAGGAAAATGAGGTAAAACTTGTTTGCATGCAACTACTTGCAATGGTGAAGTATCAGAAGCTGTAAATACCAAGTAAAGGGAATGTTTAGATGAACACATTAGAGTGTTTCACTCCAACCACTCCCTTGAAGAGAACTGCACTGAGAAGCAGTAATGAAGAACTGAGGCTGGTTCAGGGGCCTCTTAACACCCGCCCTGTGCTCTTAGAACACACTGCCGTGGCTCTGCTTCTGCACTGGAGCTCAGCTGTGTGTGGAGCAGAGGGCAAAGACTTGGCTGCTCTGTGAACCCTCATCTAGCATTGAGGCTGTGTCCTGGGTGCACCCACGATGGCCCCCTAAATCCATGAGGGGGTCTCCAGCATGTGTCTGAATAATGCATCGTCATTGTCAGCTCCAGCTGACACAAAGCACACATGGCTGGGCATGCAGGAGGAGAGTCGAGCTGTCTGGTGGGGTGACTCTCTCCCCATTGATGTTCCTGCTGTGGCAAGAATGCGAGCCGGGAAGTCTCATCTACCTGAAACAATGCTACTGATTTATGACTTCTTAAAAAAAAAAGGGGGGGGGGAGTTTATTGTTTTATCCAGGGAACGTCTAGGCCACATTCATGCACCAACCATAAAGTGCTAGGCATGAGATCTAATTTTTCAAATGATGGTACTAAACTAATATCTCTAAGTTCCATTTCTGAGATATTTGTATTCTCTCTCTCCTTACCTCCACCTTTTTACCCAATCAATCAAAAGGAGATAGTGTGAATGCATGGTTAAAACTTGGTTCTGCAACTTTACATTTATACAAACATTTTTAAAAGGTTAAATTATTCATGAGCAAATTTAGCATGGGATATACAATTACAAAATGGATTAGTTGAGTGTTTTCATGAAAAGCATCAACTTATATTCTTTAGAACTTATGATTTTTCAGCTCTTCTGGGTGTAAAATAATAATTCCTACCTCAATCTTCTTTATGTTATAACCAGATTTTTTCAAAAAGCATATGATAAGGTGTACATAGGTGTGTGGATTTATCTCTGGGCTTTCTATTTTGTTCCACTGATGTATATTTCTGTCTCTGTGCCAGTACCATACTGTCTTGATGACTGTAGCTTTGTAGTATAGTCTGAAGTCAGGCAGGTTGATTCCTCCAGTTCCATTCTTCTTTCTCAAGATTGCTTTGGCTATTTGAGGTTTTTGGTATTTCCACACAAATTGTGAAATTATTTGTTCTAGTTCTATGAAAAATACTGTTGGTGTCTTGATAGGGATTGCATTGAATCTATAGATTGCTTTGGGTAGTTTTCACTTTCAATATATTGATTCTTCCGATCCATGAATATGGTATATTCCTCCATCTATTTGTGTCATCTTTAATTTCTTTCATGAGTGTTTTATAGTTTTCCATATATAGGTCTTTTGTTTCTTTAGGTAGATTTATTCCTAACTATTTTATTATTTTTGTTGAATGGAGAAAGGAGGCAAGAATATACAATGAAGAAAAGACAATATATTTACCAAGTGGTGCTGGTAAAACTGGTCAACCACTTATAAAAGGATGGAACTAGAACACTTTCTAACACCATACACAAAAATAAACTGAAAATGGATTAAAGATCTAAATGTAAAACCAGAAACTACAAACCCCTAGAGGAAAACATAGGCAAAACACTCTCTGACATAAATCATAGCAGAGTCCTCTATTAACCAGCTCTCAGAGTAATGGAAATAAAAGCAAAAATAAACAAATGGGACCTAATTAAACTTAAAAGCTTTTTCACAATGAAGGAAACTATAAGTAAGATGAAAAAAAAAAAACAGCCCTCAGGATGGGAGAAAATAATAGCAAACAAAGCAACTGGCAAAGAATTAATCTCAAAAATATACAAGCAGCTCATGCAGCTCAATACCAGAAAAATAAATAACCCAGTCAAAAAACGAGCCAAAGAACTAAACAGACATTTTTCCAAAGAAGACATACAGATGGCTAACAAACACATGAAAAGATGCTCAACATCACTCATTATCAGAGAAATGCAAATTAAAACCCCACTGAGGTACCATATCTTGCCAGTCATAATGGGTGCTATCAAAAAGTCTCCAAGCAATAAATGCTGGAGAAGGTGCTGAGAAAAGGGAACCCTCTTACGCTGTTGGTGGGAATGCAGACTAGTACAGCCTCTATGGAGAACAGTGTGCAAATTCCTTAAAAAGACTGGAAGTAGAACTGCCATATGACCCAGTGATCCCACTGTTGGGCAGACACACCCAGGAAACCAGAATTGAAAGACATGTGTACCCCAATGTTAATCACAGCACTAGGACACGGAAGCAATCTAGATATCCACTGGCAGATGAATGGATAAGAAAGCCGTGGTACATATACACAAGGGTCTATTACTCAGCTAATAAAAATAATGCGTTTGAATCAGTTCTAATGAGGTGGATGAAACTGGAGCCTATTATACAGAATGAAATAAGTCAGAAAGAAAAATACCAATACAGATATTAACATATATATATGGAATTTAGAAAGATGGTAATGATGACCCTACATGCAAGACAGCAAAAGAGACACAGATGTAAAGAACAAACTTTTGGACTCTGTGGGAGAAGGCGAGGGTGGGAAGATTTGAGAGACTAGCATTGAAACATATATATTATCAATGTGAAATACATTGTCCAGGTTTGATGCATGAAACAGGGTGCTCAGGGCTGGTGCACTGGGACGACCTTGAGGGATGGGATGGGGAGGGAGGTGGGGGGGTTTCAGGATGGAGAACACGTGTACACCCATGGCTGATTCATGTTAATTTATGGCAAAAACCTACATATTGTAAAGTAATTAGCCTCCAATTAAAATCAATTACTTAATTTTTTAAAAAGGATATGATAGAGAGTTTTGCTTCTTTTAATGCTGTAGCTGAGGTTTTTTGGAACTGGTAGTAGCTTAGTATTAGATTAGTCACCATGTACCTATGGATATGATGAAACATGTGAAAACATGTTCCATGTGTGAAAACATGGACTGCCAAAAAGGATTCAGATCAGTCTATAAAGCTACATATCACTATTTTTGATGAAATAAATCCACATTTTATGGGAAAACATGAAAAATTTCCGTGTGAGCACTGTCTCTGCCTGATTGGATCTCCTCTCTCTCCTTTAGTGTGGGCTGTGCACCTGCACTGACCTCGCCTCTTTAGGAGACGATCTTCCTTCTCAGTCCCATCAAGGGCCTCAACCCAACAGGAAGCAACCTTCCTTCTTAATCCTGCCAGGGGTCACGATGACCCAGGACTCACTTTTTACATTCACATCTGGATTGTATAAGCTGCCTTTATGCCATCTTATGCCTAACTCTTTGGCCAAAAAATGCTTGTAGCCATGCTTTGATCTCTAATGACTGGAACAGTCCTAAGAGCTTTCTGAATGACTGTCTCTTGGGTGAGAATCCTCACATCGGCTAAAACAAAACTTTCTATTTCTTTTTGTAGATTGATATTGATTATTTTTTTCATGGACTGTTTTTATGTTTATATGGAATAGTACAGACTAGAAAAATCATATGTATTTACTTTTTTATTTTTTAATTTGGCTTCCTCATGGGATCTCTTTTGCATCCTGAGTAATCTTTTGTAGTGGTATGCAGACTCTCTAGTGTGGTGCATGGGCTCGGTAGTTGCAGTATGGGCTTATTTGATCCATCACATGTGAGATATAGTTTTCCAACCAGGGATTGAACCCGTGTCCTTTCCATTGTAAGGTGAATTCTTAACCACTGGATCACTAGGGAAGTCCCAGATTAAAAATTTTGAAAAATTGTGAGTCAAATTCCAATTTAATGATTTGTTCTGGACGTTTTGAATGATATCTTAGTCCATTCAGGCTGCTATAACAATACATCACATTGGGTGGCTTATAAACAAAACAATTTTATTTCTCACTGTTCTGGATGCTAAGGCATTTAAGATCAAGGCACACAAAGATTTGGCATCTGGAAAAGACCTACTTACTGCTTCTCTGTGTCCTCACGTGGCAGAAGGATGAAGACCTATTATAAAGGTATTGAGTCCGTTCTTGAGGGCTCCACTCTTATGGTCTAATCAACCTAAAGGTCCATCTCCAAGTGTCATCACATTGGGCATTAGGATTTAAAAACATACGAATTTAAAGGTGAAATAAACAATAAACATTGAGTCTAGAGTGGCTGCTTTCATGAAGGAGACATCTTAGGCAGAGAACATGGCCAGAAAGTGAAGCTTAAGATAATCTCCCCAAGCCCCACATGAAATGGCACCTTTTTTCATGTTGTTGTTTTCCAGTCACTAAGTTGTGTCCAACTCTTTGCAACCCCATGGACTGTAGCAGGCCAGGCTCCTCTATCCTCCACTAGCTCCCGGAGTTTGCCCAAATTCATGTAAATTGAGTCAGTGATATCATCTAGTCATCTCATGCTCTGCCACCACTTTCTCCTTTGGTCTTCAATCTTTCTCAGCATCAAGGTCTTTTCCAATGAATCTGTTCTTCACAACTTCCCAAATGGCTTCCCAGGTGGTGCAGTGATAAAGACCCTGTCTGCCAACATAGGAGGTGCAGGGGAAACAAGAAACACTGGTTCAGTCCCTGGGTTGGGAAAACCCCCTGGAATAGGAAATGGTAACCAGCTCCAGTGTTCTTGTCTGAACAATGCCACGGACAAAGGAGCTTACGGGCTGCAGTTCATGATGTTGCAAAGAGTCAGTCACAACTAAGTTGTGACTTAGTCAGCAAACAGTGCACACACACACACACACACACACACACTGTGTATTAAGAGATTAGTAAAGGCCAGATAATTCTTTTTAAATCTTCATAATAACCTTGTGAATAAGTCATCATGTCAGTATCAAGTCAATATAAGCAAAATATCAAAGCTATTGAAGGTAAATGCCTCACAATCTTATATCAACATCCAAAAAATAAATGAGTTAGTACATAAATATTGGCACACCTGGGTTACTTATGCCACGTCGGCTCAGGGAGTAAGTCTCTACTTGTGGTTCGGTCATGTCCTGCTCTTTGTGACCCCATGGACTCCTGAACGTCTGACTTCCCTGTCCTTCACCATCTCCTGGACTTTGCTCAAACTCATGTCCATTGATTTGGTGATATCATCCAGCCATCTCAGCCTCCGATGCCCTCTTCTCCTCCTGCTCTCAATCTTTTCCAGCATCAGGGTCTTTTCCAGGAGTAGCCTCTTCACATCAGGTGGCCAAAATGCTGGAGCTTCAGCTTGATACTTTTGAACTGTGTGCTGGAGAAGACTCTTGAGAGTCCTTTGGACAGCAAGATCAAACTAGTCAAGCATAAAGGAAATCAGTCCTGAATATTCATTGGAAGGGCTGATACTGAAGCTCCAGTATTTTGGCAACATGATTCAAAGAGCCAACTCACTGAAAAAGACCCTGATGCTTAGAAAGACTGAAGGCAGGACAAGAAGGGGATGACAGTGGATGAAGTGGTTGAATGGCAACACCAACTCAATGGACATAAGTTTGAGTGATCTCTGGGAAATGGTGAAGGACAAGGAGGTCAGACATGTTGCAGTCCATGGGGTCACACAGAGTTGGACATGAATGAGTGACTGATCAACAAATAGATCCTTACTCAGCCTTCTTTATGGTCCAGCTCTCACTTCCATACATGACTACTGGAGAAAACATAGCTTTGACTATATGGACCTTTGTCGGAAAGTGATGTCTCTGCTTTTTATTTTATTTTTTGCCTTATTCATGTGATTTTTAAAATTTATTTTACTTTACAATACTGTATTGGTTTTGCCATACATCAACATGAATCCGCCACGAGTGTACATGAGTTCCCAATCCTGAACCCCTCTCCCACCTCCCTCCCCATACCATCTCTCTGGGTCATCCCAGTGCACCAGCCTCAAGCCTCCTGTATCCTGCATCAAACCTGGACTGGAGATTCACTTCATACATGATATTATACATGTTTCAATGCCATTCTCCCAAATCATCCCACCCTCTCCCTCTCCCTCTCCCACAGAGTCCAAAAGTCTGTTCTAAACATCTGTGTCTCTTTTGCTGTCTCACATACAGTGTTATCGTTTGCTGTCTAGGTTTGTCATAGCTTTTCTTCCAAGGAGCAAGTGTCTTTTAATTTTATGGTTGCAGTCACCATCCACAGTGATTTTGGAGCCCAAGAAAATAAAATCTGTCACCTTTTCCATATTTTTCCCCATCTATTTTCCATGAAGTCATGGACAGGATGGCATGATCTTAGTTTTTTTGGTAGTATCATTTTATGAACACACATAAGCTCTTAATTTAGTCTTTCCTAAGAAACATAGGATTCGTTGCTATTATTATTTTAACCCATCTAATACTAATTCATTTGCCATAAATATATTGAGTAACTTCTCTGCATCAGGAGAGATAAAGTACCAGCTGAGGCCTACAGAAGCCTTGCCTTCTGACTGCTTACCATGGGGGCTGTTGTGGGAACACACAGGACAGTTGAGCATCATGCTCTGAGCAGCTGTGCCTTTAGCCATTGTGATTGCAGAGGCACAAAAGCAGAGCTGATTGTGGTATTTAACTCTGATCATCCAGCTTTGACTCTTCTTTTACGTAACAACCTATGTTGCTAAGACAAGCAAGTTCAGAATAATAGGAAGACTTGAATGAATACTGATAAAGCTAATATTTGAGCAAATTCACCATATTTTACCCTGTTCTAGTTCTAAACACCTCTGACCTTCTGATCCTATACCTGGCATTTCAAGCTGATTTGTGTTTCTAGTTTGGTGGCCAACCTTTCCTGGTGGCTTCTTCTCGATCCTTCCCTTTTGGAGATATGAGTGACGCCAGAAGTGTCTTGGGATCTGTAGAGGTCAACCTCAAACTTTCAAGAAATTTGATTTTAATTTCAATTAAATTGAAATTTTAATTTCAGTTATATTAAATATGTTTTCTGCTTTAAGTATAAGAAAGTGAACAGGATAATGAAAGACATATCAGTATCAAAAAAGAAATGTAAATGACTCATAAGCATCTGAAAAGTGTTAGAAATCAAAGAAATGCAAATCAACCATTGAGCTCTCATATTTTATCAAATTGACGCATCTTTAAAAAGAAAAGGTAACTGTTCTGAACCATGTATGTCATGCTCTTCCCAGCTGGAGCTCACACATCCTGGTCTCTCTTCCTGAAACACAGCTGCTACACCTTCTATGCTCCTGTAAGCCCATCAACTCTGATATGTTTGCCTGAAGTGACATTTGCACCTTCTTCATCTCAGCTGAGCTCCCTTGGTATATCATATACTTTCCTGTCTTCTCAAAATAGTAGTTAAATGCATAGTAAGTATGTTTATCTTTGTTGCTTTTATTTGCTAAAACATATTTTTAGGTATTTTGCTAGGCATGCATCCAGATTTTTCTTTTATCAAGCCAGTTAAGTAATTGTTACAACATAATCTATGTGATTTCTCCATGATTTGATGGCTAACAATTGTCATGTCATTATGGTGTGGTCTGTCCTTTCCCCACATATCTGAAAAGTCCTCTCTATCATATGTCAGGTTTCCATACAAGCAAGCATGAGTCTATGTTTGAACTTTTTATTCTGTTTCAAGGTCTATTTATCTACCCCTGCAGCTATACAGAGTTTTAAAAACCTAATTTATAGTATGTTTAATATCAATAAAGGTGAATTTCTCCATACTTACTTCTTAAAAAAGGGTGGTCATTATTTCATCAACACTTTCTTTAATCTCTATAATCGCCTCTGCAAGGAATCTCCTACGTGAGAGATTATATTTTTGTTTTCTGCCTTCTTGATTCATCTGGTATCTCTCTGTGGTACACTCTCTGTGCTTTTTCTCAGTAGATCTGTCCCCTGGCCCATTGATTTTCTCTTTAAGCATGCATATTTAAATGTTAAATAAGTTCATCTGGAATATCTTATTGATTTTCACATTTTCAAACTTTGCATTTTATTTTGTGATTTTCAATTCTTCTTGACATTTTTTCCATCTCGCACTACCAATGATTTTCATTTTCTTTTTATTTCCAGAAACATATTAAGTGCCTATTTTCTCTTCTACATCTCATATTTCCAGAACCCCTGGTCATTAAAAACAAACAAACAAACTTGATTTTGCTGATTGTGCTGACTTTTACTACCTTCCTCAAAATTCTGTGATTTGAAATGTAAATTCATGTGTTGGATCTTTTTTATATGACAATGACTTAAGGAATTCTATTTTTGTAAATCACATTGGAAGAGTTGTACCTTAAGTGATTTATTTATTTATTTATTTATTTGTGGTTGTTGTCTGTGTGCTCATATGAAGGTAACAAATTCAAGCTCCAAACTTACATGAAGGAAGACCATGATGGAAGCTTTAAGGGATTGTGAGGCCTCTTACACACAGATACACGCATACCTCTGAAGTGTGCAGGTTCACCTCATGCCGCTCTTTATAGGATTACTGTCATTATTTGTATTTGTATTTCAACTCTCACTAAGGGCATGGCTAACTCTAAGATTGCAGCTTCATGTGGGAGCCCAAACACAGTGTCCACTTATGTCCATCAAAACTAGAGCGATCATAAATCATGCTTTATCTTTGCTATTCCAGATTCCAGCAGGCTACCATTTGCTCTGGACTTTCACATTTTTATGAATAAAATAGTGGTAATATTATCTGTTGCCTCCAGCTTCTTCCATGGTCTGATTGGTAGTGAGTGAGATAACACCACGGCCCACACAGTAGTCCTTTTGACATCAGTTAAGTGTGAACAATGGACAGAGGTGACCTTCTTTCTCTAGCCCTTTCCAGACCCCAGGGAGCTAACATGTCTCTCTTAAGAACAGCACACAGGCGCCTCTCTGATAAAACAAACTGTGCTCAGGCTTAAGCAGAGGGACGCATTGGTCACTTAATTTGTCACTGCTGTTCCCACTAGCCCTGTAGTAAATGGCCAGTAGTGATCTAACTTGAGCAATCTTTTTTTTGGATTAATTTTATGATTTTCATTTCAAATTTTCTTGTGTATGTAAGAAGAAAAAAAACAGTCTGTTATCATGTAGCTTCCATTATTAGAAAAAATTGCAAAGACTTAAATGATAGCTTTTATATCAGTACTATGAGTAGTTTCAGACAGAGAATCGAAAAATTGTACTAAATATTTTTTTCTCCTTTTCAGGCAATTTATGAAATCAAAAGAAACCTTTGGATGTTTATTCTCTTAAAAGTGAAATAGTACCATGAATGCTATTGTCAAATCAGATTTAAAATTCAGTATAAAATAATTTTTTCTGTGACATACAAATCCAAAGACAGATTTTGGGGATTCACTGCGTCATGGAAGAAACAGTATTCCTATTACATTAAGAAACCTCTGGAGCAGAAATGCACTTGAATTGGTTGTTATAAAAATACAGCTTATATTGTGTGCAAGTCACCTGCACTATTATAAACATAAAAGACAAAACTTTATATTTCTTGTGGTTATTAAAAATATTATATACATACATATGCATACACACATGCTTATTGTAACTTAACTCGTCAACTACCAAATACATACAAAGATTTTAGATAGATAGTACAGTATCTACCTCTATAAATGTATGTGTGTATGTCAGCATGGCAGAATACACTTTCAAGAAATCAATTAGAAGATGTGAGCTTTGAAGGATTCTTTTTAAAGTTATACTAATGTCAATAACTTTATTAACCTATTAATATAAAGTTGTAAATTGACTAAAAGCATCTTCTAAAATCTGGTTATATACCATATTATTAAATATTGGTTGCATATTGCCATTTTCTTTTGGAAAATGATAGTAAAACTGTGTGATGACTGAAGTGAAATGCAAGTCACTCAGTTGTGTCTGACTCTTTGGACCCTATGGACTAAACAGTCCATGGAATTCTCCAGGCCAGAATACTGGAGTGGGTAGCCCTTCCCTTCTCCAGGGGACCTTCCCAACCCAGGGATGAAATCTATGCACTGCAGGCAGATTCTTTACTCTGAGCCACAAAGGAAGCCCAAGAATACTTGAATGGGTAGCCTATCCCTTCTTCAGCATATCTTCCCAACCCAGGAATCAAACCAGGGGCAGGTGGATTCTTTACCTACTGAGCTATTAGGGAAACCCTGATATATTTTCAGCTTTAGAAAAAAGTGAACACTGGAAACAAACCCTGCATAGAGAAAAACACAAAGATTAGCTTCAAAAAAAAGGGAGGGATTGAAGATCGTAAATGACAATAATGCGGGTGAAGTAATATACAAGAACCACTTTGGTTCTTGCCTCAACCAGCAGAGAGAATTTTCTGAGAAAATGTCAATTTTTAATTCAACAAATTGCATTCTGAAGCCAATTATAATGAAGTTAAGACAGTATGATTTTTCAAAAATTGGAAAAACCTTCAAAGAAAAACTTATAATATATTTGATAAATTTTGTTGTGTAATAATGTCTATGAAGATAGATTCTTTGAAACAAACAAATTGAAAATATCCTAAAAGCATTTGGGCTGAATGTTTACACATTTTGATATGAGAAACATTTGAATTGAGAATCTTATCTGTTTGGCACATTTTTTTTTTTTTTTTGCTGAACCAGCTGTCTCAGCATCTGTAGAAAGAGCTCTTTTTTTTCCCCCCCCTGTGGTCAATGGAGAAAAGTCAATGCAACTGTCAAAAGTTTCAAATTTATTTACCATAAATTTTGACTCTGAAGAGGATTGCTGGTACTTTTCAAAAAGAGGTTAAAAATATTGAGAACATATTTTAAACATTGCAGTTGTCAGGGAGATACCTATAGGCTAGTGTTAGAGACACATTTTGCTGAGGAACATCAGGCACGATTGCAGAACCAGCTGTCTCAGCATCTGTAGAAAGAGCTCTTTTTTTTCCCCCCCCTGTGGTCAATGGAGAAAAGTCAATGCAACTGTCAAAAGTTTCAAATTTATTTACCATAAATTTTGACTCTGAAGAGGATTGCTGGTACTTTTCAAAAAGAGGTTAAAAATATTGAGAACATATTTTAAACATTGCAGTTGTCAGGGAGATACCTATAGGCTAGTGTTAGAGACACATTTTGCTGAGGAACATCAGGCACGATTGCTGAATGAGTTATGAAAGTTCAACTGTGACACCAAAGACAAGCCAAAAAATGTTGTAGGTAGGTGTTAAGTGTAAACACTTGATCGCAAATGTGAGCAGTGAGCATCTCAAGTGAGTATCAATCCATGGGGCACACTTATAGGTTTCGGTATGATAAGTGTAGCAGACTTGTGTGGAGCTGGCAAAGGGTAGAGAAAAAGGAAGAGCCACATCCAATGGTCACTAAATATTTGTGAGGCCCTCGGTGCTGTGAAAGTGCTGCACTCAATCTGCCAGCAAATCTGGAAAACTCAGCAGTGGCCACAGGACTGGGAAAGGTCAGTTTTCATTCCAATCCCAAAGAAAGGGAATGCCAAAGAATGCTCAAACTACCGCACAATTACACTCATCTCACACGCTAATAAAGTAATGCTTGAAATTCTCCAAGCCAGGCTTCAGTAATACGTGAACTGCAAAATTCCAGATGTTCAAGCTGGTTTTAAAAAAGGTAGAGGAACCAGAGATCCAATTGCCAATATCCTCTGGATCATGGAAAAAGGAAGAGAGTTCCAAAAAAACATCGATTTCTGCTTTAGTGACTATGCCAAAGCCTTTGACTGTGTGGATCACAATAAACTGTGGAAAATTCTGAGAGAGATAGGAATACCAGACCACTGACCTGCCTCTTGAGAAACCTGTGTGCAGGTCAGGAAGCAACAGTGAGAACTGGACATGGAACAACAGACTGGTTCCAAATAGGAAAAGGAGTACATCAAGGCTATATATTGCCCCCTGCTTTTTTACCTTATATGCAGAGAACATCATGAGAAACACTGGGCTGGAGGAAGCACAAGCTGGAATCAAGATTGCCAGGAGAAATATCAGTAACCTCAGATATGCAGATGACACCACCCTTATGGCAGAAAGTGAAGAAGAACTAAAGAGCCTCTTGATGAAAGTAAAAGAGGAGAGTGAAAAAGTTGGCTTAAAGCTCAACATTCAGAAAACGAAGATCATGGAATCTGGTTCCATCACTTCATGGCAAATAGATGGGGAAATAGTGGAAGTGTGCTTTCTGTTAAACAAATAAAATCTTTATTTTGGGGGCTCCAAAATCACTGATGCTGATTGCAGCCATGAAATTAAAAGACACTTACTCCTTGGAAGGAAAGTTATGACCAACCTAGACTGCATATTAAATAGCAGAGACATTACTTTGTCAACAAAGGGCCATCTAGTCAAGGCTATGGTTTTTCCAGTAGTCATGTATGGATGTGAGAGTTGGACTATAAAGAAAGCTGAGTGCCAAAGAATTGATGCTTTTGAACTGTGGTGTTGGAGAAGACTCTTGAGAGTGCCTTGGACTGCAAGGAAATCAAACCAGTTCATCCCAAAAGAGATCAGTCCTGAATGTTCATAGGAAGGACTGATGCTGAAGCTGAAATTCCAATACTTTGGCCTCCTGATGCAAAGAGCTGACTCATTTGAAAAGATGCTGATACTGGGAAAGATTGAGGGCAGGAGAAGGGAACGACAGAGGATGAGATGGCTGGATGGCATCACCAACTCAATGGACATGAGTTTGAGTAAACTCTAGGAGTTGGTGATGGCCAAGGAGGCCTGGCATGCTGCAGTTCATGAGGTCTCAAAGAGCTGGACATGACTGAGCGACCGAACTGAGCTGGTCTCCAGGAGACTTAATTAGTTCGCTCATTGGTGACATCTCTCTGGGCCAGTGTTTGTATCCAAGATACACAGATAAAACCCATTCTTGTTCCTCTGGTTAAGCAGAGCCATGTGTGGCTGGGCTTATTCACCCTCCCTCTGTCTCTTCCCTCTACTGAGCTATTTCTTATCCTCAGTTCTGACTTTTGTAGCTCCTATGATATCAGAAATGACTGCAAGAGTGACACATGTGAGGCATATGTGAGACTACAGATGTAGTCACATTTACGGGTAAAACACATCCAGGATTTACCAGTGGGGCCTTCCACCCTGTTGCTTCTCTTAGGACAAGATCATATGTGGGCCTCATTGGAGTATACCAGAACTCAAGGGAAAAGGAAGGAAGGAAGAAGGAAAGGAATCCTGAAAATCTGACTGATTATTCAAGAGGCCAATTTTACTTGGACAAGTCTAAGATGAAGTTTGGAAATGACTGAATTAACTTAAAGAAAATTGACAGTTTACACATTTGAGAAGATATAGGAGACCATGAGAAAGCTGTGTTACTGAACACGTTCATGTTCCTAACATGCAATGTGACCAAACATAATTGACAGCTTGGAGTTGGAGCAGAAAACCACTGATTGCAATGCCATTCAAGAAAGCGTGCCTCATGCTCCCCAAACCTCCAAACTCCCTGAAAGGTTTCAGCAAGGCAGTTTTGAAGGCCACGTGAGACAGGGATGTAGTTAGTTGATGAAAGTTTTTGGTGTTAGAATCCTTTATTATTGCAGCCATATGGTGTAGGTCAGGTTACACTGTTTCTGTAAGCCTTACTTTCTTTTCTGCAACTTTGTATCTCCATCTGAATGGAAAGTGTTGCACTCTTAAATGCCAAAGTCTTGAGAATGGGATATCCTGCATTTTTCAGAATATAAGCAGTATTCTCAATTAGAAGCAAAAAGAATAGAATAAAAAGGTTAAAGTAAAAGAAACAGATTCGATATGGGATCAGATTTGTTCTTTCCTATTATAGTTGAACTTAGTTGCAAATCATATTCTATATTTTTGCACATTGAGGCTCTAAAATTAATTCAAACCTTACTTTGTATGTATGTAAATATTGATATATCAAAATTATTATGACATTTTAACGGTGGCAGGATTTCATGTAATTATGTATTTAGTATTTGATATGTTTATGGTTTACTGTTCATCTACAATGTACATTTATAGCATTTGGAGCTATCAAACAAAGTAAATGTTACTTTAAAATAAAAGATCAGTAAAAACCTTGGCCCAGCGTGCTGTGTCAAGCCCACTGGAAATAGCACACACGGTCCATTTTACTGGAACTTGACAGCTTTCCTGAGTCAAAATCACCAAGTCATGATTTGATCCATCTGAGTGACTCTGTACTTGCCTCCTTGTGTCTCGCTTGTCTCCTGGCTTCTCGACTGTTTATTTGCACTTTCAGCTTGGTGACCTACTTGGCTGAAAGTTTTTTAGGAAAGGTCTGATTGAAAGTCAGTTATGTATGTTACTTGGATAGTGGATACCAGCAACAGTAACCAAATACACAAAGGCAAGCCAAAATCACAAAGCATTGGTTAAGGGAAGAGAGCGAGGGGTGGCCGAGGTTTATACTGAATGTCCTTTGCAGATGCTATGGCAGGCACCTAAAAACTGGTTCAAAGTTTGTTTGGTTTTCTCCTAGAATACTCATGAGAAGTGCCTGCTTTGCTTGTGTATTAGTTGGCACTACTCTTACAGTTGTGCTTCCTGTACAGTTCTGTGTAATTGAGTGGGGAATCACAGCCCAGCAATTCAAAAGGGCTTTTGGGCCCTTTGTGTTTGTATCTTACCATCTGCAGGATACAGATGAATATATGGCTTCGGTCCCCTCCAAAGAAATAACAATGTCAACTTCACACTTGTTTTATGATGGAAAATCTTTGCCATCATAGTTTTCACATGAAAGATATATTCGCCACTTCCCAAATGTCAAGTCTAATAGAACTGGGATACAAATGATGTATTTCTTTGTAGCCATCAACCCTTTAAGGTTATGACATATGTGACATACATATTTGTCATGATAAAGTAAGCACTTTTAGTGATGTCCTGATTTTTTGATGTTTTCAAATACTGAAAATAGTCTGAGTTTACCCTGAGTTCTACAAATTTTACAGTACATATCATGTCAAAACTCATGGATAATTAATTAAATAACTATAAGTAATACACCTGCATTAAATATTTCACTACAGAAGAAATATTTATCAAATCTTTAGATTTTAAGTGAAAATAAAAACTTTCAAAAGCAACCAAAAAAGAAATGCAATTTGAGAAAACCCAAAATGGTAGTTGTAGCTTCTTTTAAAAAATAAATATAGTTAGTTAAAAAAAAAAACTATTATATAGAAACTTTGTTATAAAGCGTGGTTCCATTTTTTTAAATAAAAACATTAATTAATTGAAAATTACATGTTCATATAATTAAAATAGAAAATATTCAAATGTCATGCTCGTAATGATAATTTTTCAGAAAATGAATATTTGAAAGAAATTCAGTGCATGATAATTCAATGAATATATAATTCTCAGACCAGTCTTAAATGAAAACTCTCTCTCTAAAAACCTTATAAGCATTCTAATGGCATACTCTCCCTAAAAAAGATTGATCAGACATTTCTAAGTGGAAAGTGCTAAAGGACTGTCTGCTGGCAAGAACAAAAAACTCTCAAAAGATTCCCTAGTTTCAATAGTTATTTGCACCTTGATGTAATTTCAGTCGTATGAAGAGGATAATCATATGCACATTACAGAGTCTTTTTTTAAACCTCTTTATTTTGGTGGGCTTGTCATACAAATAGCTGTATATATCTAATACACACAATTTAATGAGATTTGAGCTCATTCTATGCTTATAAAAAAATCACCACATTCTATGCCATAAATGTACCCATGACCTCCTGCCTTATTTACTTATTTATTATTTTATAGTAATAATACATAACATAAGATCTACATTTTCAGGAAAATTTTATATATATAATATGATACTGTTAGCTACAAGCTTTGTGCTGTAAAAAACCAGTCCTTCATAATTTACTCCTTGGAATGTCTAATCATTATTTTGTAGGGAGAATGTGTCATTTAAATGCTTAGAAGAATTTTCCAAGGGAAATTTTGGTTTAAAAGACTTGTTTGACAATTATATATGCATGAATATAATACACATACTATAATAAATATGTTCTCTATATAAATGAGGTTAAACTCAAATCATACTGTCTCAAGTAAAAATATATGTATGAATGCTTGCAATGCTGCCTCATTGCACCATTATGCAACAAGGCAACCGCTTCTGCAGTCTCTGCTATTCATGCTGTGAGTGGTGTTCAGTCATGAGACTCAGGTTACAAGAAGAAACTGTTTTGAGTTCTGCTCAAGTAGGTGAGTCTTCCCAGGTGGCACTAGTGGTTGAAATCTGCCTGCCAATACAGGAGACATAAGAGACATGGGTGCAGTCCCTGGGTCGGGAAGATCCCCTGGAGGAGGGCATGGCAATCCAGCCCAGTATTTTTGCTTGGAGAATCCCATGGACAGAGGAGTCTCACGGGCCACAGTTCCTAGGATCGCATAGTGTTGGAGGCTACTGAAGAGACTTAGCACACACATACATGTAGATGAACTTTTTTACTATATCTACTTTTTCTTTCTACCTTCTACCTTGTAAGGTTTCTTGTTTTGAAGTAAATTTCGTGGTGGTCACTGGTGTGTCCTGGCACAGAGGGGAACCTCAGTAAATACCTACAAATGAATAAAAGAGTCATTGATTAGTGCAGAAAATAATATAAACCAATGATTAGAGTTTTAAATTTTATTATAGTTAATTTGCAATATTGTGTTGCTTTCAGGTGTATAGGAGGGTGATTCAATTTTAAATATACATACACATGTATATACATGTGCATATATTATATATTATATGTATATATATATAATATATATTTGTTCTTCAGTGACTAAGTCATTTCCGACTCTGTGCAACCCCATAGACGGCAGCCCATAGACGGTTCCCCCGTCCCTGAGATTCTCCAGGCAAGAGCACTGAGTGGGTTGCCATTTCCTTCTCCAATGCAGGAAAGTGAAAAGTGAAAGTGAAGTTGCTCAGTCGTGTCTGACTCTTAGCGACCCCATGGACTGCAGCCTACCAGGCTCCTCCATGGAAACGAGTACAAGGCTGTATATTGTCACCCTGCTTATTTAACTTACATGCAGAGTACATCATGAAATATGCCAGGCTGGATGAAGCTCAAGCTGGAATCAAGACTGCCAGGAGAAATACCAACAACCTCAGTATGCAAATGATATCACTCTTATGGCAGAAAGTGAAGAGGAACTAAAGAGCCTCTTGATGAAGGTGAAGGAGGAGAATGAAAATGCTGGCTTAAAACTCAACTTCAAAAACTAAGATCATGGCACCCAGTTCCATCATTTCATGGTAAATAGATGGGGAAAAAATGGAAACAGTGACAAACTTTACTGTCTTGAGCTCCAAAAGCACTGCAGACAGTGACTGTAGCCATGAAATCAAAAGATGCTTGTTCCTTGGAAGATAAGCTGTGACAAACATAGACAGCATATTAAAAACCAGAGACACCACTTTGCTGACAAGGGTCTCTATAATTTAAGCCATGGTCTTACCTGTAGTCATGTATGGATGTGAGGGTTGAACCATAAGGAAAGCTGAGCACTGAAGAATTGATGCTTTTGAATTGTGGTGTTGGAGAAGACTCTTGAGTCCCTTGGACTGCAAGGAGATACAACCAGTCCATCCTAAAGGAGATCAGTCCTGGGTGTTCATTGTAAAGACTGATGCTGGAGCTGAAACTCCGACACTTTGGCCACCTGATGCAAAGAACTGACTCATTGGGAAAGACCCTGCTGCTAGGAAAGATTGAGAGCAGGAGGAGATGGCGATGACAGAGGATGAGGTCGTTGGACAGCATCACTGATTCAATAGATAGGAGTTTGAGCAAACTACAGAAGATAGTGAAAGACAGGGAAGCTTTCTGTGCTACAGTCCATGGGATCGCAAAGAGATATTACTGTGTGACTTAACAACATATATAATACATATATGTATATATACTTTTTCCATATGTTATTACAAAATATTGGCTATAGTTCCCTGTGCTTTAGAATAAATCCTTATTCCTTGTTAATCCCATATTCCTAGTTTATCTCTCCCTCCCATTTGGCCTTTGGTGACCATAAATTTGTTTTCTATGACTGTTAATCTGTTTTGTATATAGATTGATTTGTGTTACTTCCTGGATTCCACATATAAGTGATATCATATAATATTTTCTTTGTCTGACTTTATTCACTTAATATGATAATCTCTATATCCATCTATATTGCTGCAAATGACATTATTTCATATATATATATATATATATATATATATCCCACATTTTCTTAGGCCAATCATCTGTTGACAGACATCACTCAGGTTGTTTCCATGTCTTGGCTGCTGTAAATAATGTTGCTATGAACAATGGGGTGCATGCCTATTTTCAAATTATAGTTTTCCTCTTTTGAGGACATACGCCCAGGAGTGGGGTCATGTAGCAGTTCTATTTCCATTTACCTAAGGGGCTCACATACTGTGCTTCACAGTGCTTGGACCAACACTCTCCCACCAAGAGTTAGCAGGGTTCATTTTTCTCCATACCCTTTCGAGAATTTATTACTTGTAGACACTGTGATAAAGACTATTCTGACCAGTGGGTGGTGGTACCTAATTATAGTTGTGACTAGGTGGAACCTAAATACAGTCTGCATTTCTCTAATAATTATTAGTGATGTTGAGCCTTTTTGCATATGCCTGTTGACCATCTATACAGCTTCTTTGAAAAAAAGTCTGTTTAGGTCTTCTGCCCTTTTTTTGATTGTATTGTTTAATTTTTGATATCGAGTTTAAGAGCTGTTGTGTATATTTTGCATCCTAAACCCTTATTGGCCACATCATTTGCAAATATCTTCTCTATTACATAGGTTGTCTTTTAGTTTTGTTGATGGTTTCCTTCACTGTGCAAAGCTTTTAAGTTGAATTAGGTCCCATTCATCTTAGTTTTTTTTTTTTTTTTTTACTGTTCTTCGGAAGGACTGATGTTGGAGCTGAAACTCCAGTCCTTTGGCCACCTCATGCAAAGAGTTGACTCATTGGAAAAGACTCTGATGTTGGGAGAGATTGGCAGCAGGAGGAGAAGGGGATGACAGAGGATGAGATGGCTGGATGGCATTACTGACTCAATGGACATGAGTTTGAGTGAACTCTGGGAGTTGGTGACGGACAGGGAGGCCTGGCATGCTGCAATTCATGGGGTCACAAAGAGTCAGACATGACTGAGCAACTGAACTGAATTGAACTGAAGTTTTATAATTACATATATTAGACTTTATACTAAATAGGAAATCAATTAAAAACTGTTAAGATATTTTCCTATGTATGCCTTTGTCTTCAAAAAGAAAAAAGCTTTCCAATTAAAAAAAAAATCGAAAAATTTTCATAAAATAGTGATTTCTAATGCTCGCTTCAGCAGTACCTATACTAAAATTGGAAGGATACAGAGAAGATTAGCATGGCCCCTGCACAAGAATGGCATGCAAATTTGTGAAGCATTCCATATTTTCGTTACCAATGGTATTTTTCACAGAATGAGAACAAAACATTTTACAATTTGTATGGAAACACAAAAGATCCCCCAAAGCCAAGGCAATCTTAAGAAAGAAAATTGGAGCCGGAGGAATCAACCTTCCTGACTTCAGATTATACTACAAATCTACAGTCATCAAGACTGTATGATACCAGCACAAAAGCAGAAATATAGACCAATGGAACAAGATAGAAAGCCCAGAGAAAAGCCCATACATCTGTGACAAAGGAGGCAAGAATATATAAAGGAGAAAAGACAGCCTCATTAACAAGTTGTTCTGGGAAAACTGGACAGCTACGTGTAAAAGAATGACATTAAAACACTTCTTATGGAGAAGGCAATGACACCCCACTCCAGTACTCTTGCCTAGAAAATCTATGGACGGAGGATCCTGGTAGGCTACAGTCCATGGGGTTGCTGAGGGTTGGATTCGACTGAGTGACTTCACTTTCACTTTTCCCTTTCATGCATTGGAGAAGGACATGGCAACCCACTCCAGTGTTCTTGCCTGGAGAATCCCAGGGATGGGGGAGCCTGGTGGGCTGCCGTCTATGGGGTCGCACAGAGTCAGACATGACTGAAGTGATTTAGGAGCAGCAGCAGAACACGTCTTAACACCATACACAAAGATAAACTCAAAATGGATTAAAAATTTAAATGTAAGGCCAGAAACTATAAAATGCTTAGGGAAAAACAGGCAGAACACTCTTTGACATAAATGACAGCATTACCCTCTTTGATCCAACTCAGAGTAATGAAAATAAAAACAAAAATAAACAAATAGGATCTAATTAAACTTAAAAGCTTTTGCACAGCAAAGGAAACTAAAAATGAGATGGAAAAAAAAAATCTCAGGATAGGAGAAATTAACTGAAAACAAAACAACTGACAAAGGATTGATCTCCAAAATATATAAACAGTTCAATATCAGAAAAACAAACAACCTAATCAAAAAGTGAGCAGAAAACCTAAACAGACTCTTCTCCAAAGAAGACATACAGATGGACAATAAACACATGAAAAGATGCCCAACATCACTCATTATTCAGTTTAGTCCAGTTGCTCAGTTGTGTCTGACTCTTTGTGACCCCATAGACCGCAGCATGCCAGGCTTCCCTGTCCATCACCAACTTCTGGAGCTTGCTCATACTCATGTCCATTGAGTCAGTGATGCTATCCAAACATCTCATACTCTGTCATCCACTTCTCCTCCCACCTTCAATCTTTCCCAGCATCAGGGTCTTTTCAAATGAGTCAGTTCTTTGAATCAGGTGGACAAAGTATTGGATTTTCAGTTTTGGCATCAGTCCTTCCAATGAACATTCAGGACTGATTTCCTCTGGATTGACTGGTTTGATCTCCTTGCAGTCCAAAGAACTCTCAAGAGTCTTCTACAGTCCACTGTTTCAAAGCATCAATTCTTCAGTGCTCAGCTTTCTTTATAGTCCAACTCTCACATTCATACATGACTACTGGAAAAACCATAGCCTTGACAAAGTGGAGCTTTGTCAGCAAAGTAATGTCTCTGCTTTTTATTATGCTGTCTAGGTTGGTCATAACTTTTGTTCCAAGGAGCAAGTGTCTTTTCATGGCTGCGATCACCATCTGCAGTGATTTTGGAGCCTAAGAAAACAAAGCCTGTCACTGTTTCCTCTGTTTCCTCGTCTATTTGCCATGAAGTGATAGGATTGGATGGCATGATTTTAGTTTTCTGAATGTAGAGTTTTAAGCCAACTTTTTCACTCTCCTCTTTCACTTTCATCAAGAGGCTCTTTAGTTCTTCTTCACTTTCTTCCATTAGGGTGGTGTCATCTGCCTATCTGAGGTTATTGATATTTCTCCCAGCAATCTTGATTCCAGCTTGTGCTTCTTCCAGCCCCGCGTTTCTCAAGATGTACTCTGCATAGCAGTTAAATAAGCAGGGTGATAGCATACAGCCTTGATGTACCCCTTTCCAGATTGGGAACCAGTCTGTTGTTTCATGTCCAGTTCTAACTGTTGCTTCTTGACCTGCAGGTATTTCAGGAGGCAGGTTAGGTGGTCAATGACCATCATCAAAAAATCTACAAAAAATAAATATTTGAGAGGATGTGGATAAAAGGGAGCCCTCTTGCACTGTTGCTGGGAAGGTAAACTGATACAACCTCTATAGAGAACAGTATGGAGATTCCTCAAGAAAACTAGAAATAAAACTACGATATGACCCAGCAATCTCACTACTGGGCATATACTCTGTGGAGACCACAATTCAAAAAATCACATGCACCCTAATGTTCCCACTGCAGCGCTATTTATAATAGCCAGGACATGAAAGAAACCTACGTGTTAACTGACAGATGAATGAATAAAGAATTTGTGATACATTTATATAGTGGACTATTACTCAGCTATAAAAAGGAAAGAATTTTAGTCAGGTGTAGGAATTGGATGAAAATAAGCCTGCTTTGGTCTTCCCAGGTAGTGCTAGTAAAGAACCCGCCTGCCAATGCCGGAGACATAAAAGACGTGGGTTCAAGCCCTGGTTTGGGAAGATCCCCTGGAGGAGGACATGGCAACCCACTCCAGTATTCTTGCTTGGAGAATCTCATGGACAGAGGAGCCTGATGGGCTACATACAGTCCATAGGGTCGCAGAGAGTCAGACACCCCTGAAGTGACTTAGTACATAGCACAGGACCTGTTACACAGAGTGAAGTAAGTCAGAAAGAAACAAATATGGTCTATTAGAGCATATATATGGAATCCAGAAAAATGCTACTGATGAACCTATCTTCAGGAATAGGAGACACAGATATAGAGAATCGACTTGTGGACACGGTGGGGAAGGTGGAGGAAAGTAAGCACTGACATAGATACACTACCATGTGTAAAATAGATAACTAGTGGAAGCTGCAACATAACACAGAGAGCCCGGACTGGTCCTCGCGATGACCTAGAGGGGCAGGATGGGGTGGGGTGGGTGGAAGGGAGGCTTAAGAGGGAGGGTATATATATAGTTTGGAGAAGGCAATGGCACCCCACTCCAGTACTCTTGACTGGAAAATCCCAGGGACAGAGGAGCCTGGTGGGCTGCAGTCCATGGGATCGCTAAGAGTTGGACACAACTAAGCAGCTTCGCTTTCACTTTTCACTTTCATGCATTGGAGAAGGAAATGGCAACCCACTCCAGTGTTCTTGCCTGGAGAATCCCAGGGACAGGGGAGCCTGGTGGGCTGCCATCTATGGGGTCATACAGAGTTGACACAACTGAAGCAACTTAGCAGCAGCAGCAGCAGCATATATATAGTTATGACTCATTTGCAAAGTTGTATGGTAGAAACCAACACAACACTGTAAAGCAATTGTCCTCCAATCAAAAAAAAAAAAGAAAAAATAGAGATTTCTATATTAAAGAAACTAACATTTCAACAAATATGTGTCTAGTGAATTGATTTCTTTTCACCGTGAAACAGCTGTTGAAGAATAAGAGGGGACAGAATAGCAGATATGCCAATGATAAAGAGAGAGGTAGTAGTGACTAAAGGAAAAAACCTGGCCCAGGAGTCCTGGCAGCGAAGAAAAGAAAGATTTTTGGTACTTTGAGATAAAGCTCTTATGGAGCTTTTATTATAGGGAAATCTGAATGCTAACAACACTTTCTGTTTTAACTCATTTAGGAGAACTCTGTGAATGATAAAGCTATAAAACACTATATGAAGATGAAACAATAATAAACTATTATGGCTTCCTATGGTGGTTCAGTGGGAGAAGGCAATGGCACCCCACTCCGGTACTCTTGCCTGGAAAATCCATCAATGGAGGAGCCTGGTGGGCTGCAATCCATGGGGTTGAGAAGAGTCGGACATGACTGAGCGACTTCACTTTCACTTTTCACTTTCATGCATTGGAGAAAGAAATGGCAACCCACTCCAGTGATTTCGCCTGGAGAATCCCAGGGACAGGGAAGCCTGGTGGACTGCCATCTATGGGGTTGCACAGAATCAGATATGACTGAAGCGACTCAGCAGCAGCAGCAGCATGGTGGCTCAGTGGTAAAGAATCCGCCTGCCAATGCAGGAGACATGGGTTCGATCCCTGGTTCGGGAAGATTGCCTAGAGAAGGAAATGGCAACTCACTCCAGTATCTTGTCAGGGGAATCCCATGGCCAGAACAGCCTGGTAGGCCACAGTCCCTGGGGTCGCAAAAAAGTTGAACACGAGTTAGCAACTAAACAACAAATATATTTCAGAATATAGCCACAATGTCATCAATAAACTCATATATAAATATCTAAATAAAACATTTACTTGTTTGAGATTAGACAGCTTCTAGAAATACAAAGTCTGAAGTAAGAGTACATCATGAGAAATGCTGGGCTGGATGAAGCACAAGCTGGAATCAAGATTGCTGGGAGAAATATCAATAACCTCAGATAGGCAGATGACACCACCCTTATGGGAGAAAGTGAAGAAGAACTAAAGAGTCCTTGATGAAAGTGAAAGAGGAGAGTGAAAAAGTTGGCTTAAAACTCAACATTCAGAAAACTAAGATCGTGGCATCCGGTCCCATCACTTCATGGCAAATAGATGAGGAAACAGTGGAAACTGTGACAGGCTTTGTTTTCTTGGGCTCCAAAATCACTGTAGATGGTGATTCCAGCCATGAAAGTAAAAGACGCTTACTCCTCGGAAGGAAAGTTATGACCAACCTAGACAGCATAATAAAAGGCAGAGACATTACTTTGCTGACAAAGGTCCGTTTTGTTAAGGTTGAAACTAAAGTTTATTCTTCATCTAGCGATTAAAACTTACATATCTGATTCATTAAACTGTTTAACCTGTGTCATTTAAAGACTAAAATTCAGATGAATTTAAATGGAGTGATTTGATAAATATTAATATCAAAGAAAATATTGAAAAGCAATTTTTTTCTGGTATGGTTCTGATATCTTAATCCACATAAGCTACTTTTTTCTCATTTTTATACTCAGAGATACACTGAAAGGCATATATCCCGCACAGGAGCGAATAAATATTAAATTAATGCCTCTCCATAGAGACAAAAAGCATACTGCTAGATATTTAGTATGTTACTTAGTTTCAGCAATCTTTGTATCAATCACTGTAGATTCAGCTACAGTGGGTATATAACTGAGACAACATTTAGTCAAGCAGTGGTTCTAAGTATCAACCTAATTTTTACCACCTTCCAAATGTTATTGTATCAATAGGGTGAAATGCCTAACAGATGTACTACAGGTTGCTAACACCCCAGTACAGGCCTCATTTAAGGCCTTCTTTCTCTTAACGTCTCTACTACAGTTGATGGAAATACTTTAAACTGTAAAGTTACTTTCTTCATTAATTCACATTATTTTTAGGAAAGCAAACTTTCTTTCGGGCCCATCAGAAATGGCTTGCGCCTTACAAAACCTGGCAGGCACATATAATAGGACAGAGGATTTACAAATACTTGTCAGGTGTAAAGAATCCCGTAAAGAGCATGCAGTGGGAACTAAAACGTATACACAAGTACACGGTTGTGCCTATGTGAGCCCTTTCTTCCCATAAAACTTTCAAGAGGTGAATAAAACCTGTCATTCGATTCTTAGTTTATAGATCGTTATTAGACATAATATTGTCTGGTCCTCATGTCACAGCTGTTAAAAGCTTAAAAAAGAAGAAGAAGAAAAAAAAATGCCTCTGAAGACAGGACAAGCTTAAACCTGCCACCAATTAGAAAGATCACAGTGTCACAGGTATGCCTTTAACAGGATAGCAACCTCAGACAGAGGGTCAAGTTGCGGGAGACGGGTGGCGGGGTGGGAGGGGGCGAAGAAAGCACCCCAGACGGAGATCAGAATGCAGGGAGGGCAAGCTGCAGGCCCCAACCAGAGGGTTTCTCCTGGTACTTCCGCAGCGCTCCGGTCCTCGCAAGGGGGTCCGCTCCCTTCCTCCCCACCTGTCCGGCTGGGCTTCCCGGAGCGATGCCCTAGCGGTGGGAGTGAGAACACGCCGCGCGGGAGCCTCCTTTCGGTTCGCTCTCCCAGCTGGACCCCGAAGCCCCGGGGAAGGAAACTACCATTCAGTGCTCTCCCATCCCCGCCCCGTTTCTCTCTCCGGCTCGCTGCCCGTCTCGCTTTGATGCCGCTGAGCCCCATCGCCACTTCTGGGCTGCCGTCAGGCGGAGGCGGCTGCGAGCTCCCGGGCTCCAGGGACGGAGATGGGGCAGGGTGAGTGAGCCCGCCCGGCGAGAGGCTCCGCACCGCCCGGCACCCGCCCACGGGCAGAGGAGGCGCTGTCTGGCCCGGCCCGCGCGGGGCAGAGCCTGGGAGAGGCTTGCCGCTCTCCCCTTCCTCCCAGTCCCGGCTGGGAGCGAACGCGAGCGCGCCGGCCGGGGGAGGAAGAGTGGGAGAGGAAGCCGCGGGAGAGAACAGGGAGCCACTGTGTCCTTTTGAAAAGAAAGTAGGAACCCTGGGTGGGAAAAAACTAAGGCTTCCTCCCAACTTTTCTTCGCGCAAAGTTTTCCCGGGCGTTTTGTTTGTGCGAACTCGGCCGGCGGAGCCCGGGATCGCTCTGCCGGCGTGGCGGCTCTGCCTGTGCGCCTCGCCCCGCTCCTCCTCCTTCCAGCCTGGGCAGCTCCGCTCCCTCCCCGAGAGGCGCCAAATGGCTACCCAGTAACCTCGCGGGGCGGGGGCTGCAGCGCCGCCTCCTGCCGCCACCGCTCCGGGCGGCCGCTAGACCCGGCGGCGGCGCTGCCCGCGGGCGGGAGCCGGGCCCGCAGGTGGAAGCGCACCCTGGAGGCGGGCGGGCGGGTCCCGGGCTGGGGGCGGCTCGGGCGGGCTCTTGTGCGGCCAGCCCCGCTTGGGCCTCGGGTAAACGTGCGTCCCGCCCTGACCCGCCGGCCTCTCCCACTCCAGCAGTGACGCGCCGCCTCGGAGCCAGAGCCCGCGCAGCGCCCCGCAAGGCGATGGACGGCCGAGCCCCGCGCGTGCAGGACGCTCCGGCGGCGCTCCCGCCGGCCGCACCCGCAGGGTAAGCTTCGAGCGCCGCTCACCCGGGAGGTCGAGAGCTGCCGGGCCTTCACCCGTCACCTGGCTGGCAGCTCGCCGCCCCGTCGGCGGCCGAATTCACCAGCCGCGGGACACGCGGCCGAGGGGGCTGCTTCCTCCCGGCCTCCTCGGAGGCCACCCCGGGGTGGGGGCTCAGTAGCTTTTGATTGCTTTCCTACCCGGGCTGCTCCGAGTTGCTAAAGGGCAGCTGAATGCCAAGAATTGGGTAAGGACTCCGGGTGCAAAAATGGTAACAAAGGGCTCCTTGTTGGGGCTCTGGAAGACTGGCGGACGGTACCTGTAAGTGAGCTCCTGAGAAAGGGAAAAAAGTTCCCTTGGCCGGGAGCTGAGGCTCAGCAGGTGAGCCGTGTCAAGGTGACTGTAAGGAAGAGGCTTTCTGCGAGCGGGTGGAGGGCGACAGGAAGGTGTGCCAGCTGTCAGCCCGCAATGACAGTTCCGGGACCCGGCCGGGTGCGCGCCTCTGATTGTGGGGATGTGTGCTGTGGCCAATTGCCAGTGCCAAAGCCTAGCGCAGAGTCAGACCGCAAACACGGTACATTTCTTTGTACCCTCACATGGTTAGGAGAGATTGGAATGGAAGGGGCTGTCACATGGTGAGTTAATATTCAATGGAGCACGTCTTCCTGCCAGATATGCTAATAATCACCTTGCTAAGCGTTTGGGTAAACAGTAATGAGAACAGGTAGTTCTGCAAGAGGTAGCGAGAACCTGAGAATAACCTTCGTCTTGGTAAACAGTGAAGGCTTAACATGGGCGCTAGCTGAACTTCAAAAGTGGGAAATCCCTTTGGGAAAGTGTAACATTTTCCTTCAGATGTTCCCCCAATTCAGTTTCTTTTCCGATAGTTAATTGGAACACAGCAATGCTAAGAGAGTATGAACATTCAGAAAAGAATTGGGAAGGAAAAGTCTGTTTTATAGCTAATGAATGAGAGTCGTACAGTTTTCTTGATTTCAGAGTAGAAAAGTCATTTTTACCCTGGAACATGACACACGTTTCCTTAGAAGCAAGTCACAGCATGTTTATTCATCAGAGACCATTCGAACATTGGCAGTTGTCTAGAGGAAACATGGAAAAGTCTCAAAGCAGCATGACTAATATAAAAGATATTTAGTATAATGCTTACGTAGAGGAAACATGCAGTGTATGAATTAATTCTTTTTCTTCTGATTAGTTATCTTCTCCCCTCTGCAAATAGCTGTATTTTTGTTGACTTCCGTTCCTATTCTTTACCCAGTTTTTTCATTATTTAGATATGATCATATATGTTATCACATTAGGATGTATGGGGAAAGAAGTTCATTGGCAGGAAGATATTAATCATAAAAGCATGAACGTCTAAAGGCAGCTGCAGGAATACTGAAATGTATTCAGGTACCTCAAAATAAAATAGTATTAAATTGGTGGATTTGGAAGTGGATTAGATTAAGGTACTGTTTGGTCTTCCTCCATAGCTCAGTGGTAAAGAATCTGCCTGCAGTATAGGAGACAGGAGTGGTGGTTGGATCCCTGACTCAGGAAGCTCCCCTGGAGGAGGAAATGGCAACTCACTCCAATATTCTTGCCTGGAAAATCCCATGGACAGAGGAGCTTGGCGGGCTACAGTCCATAGAGTTGCAGAGAGTCTGACATCACTGAGCAAACACAAAGATACTATTAAAAAAAAAAAAAAAAGAACCCAGCATATGCACGTACAGAAAATACACTAGTATACTTTTATGGGTGTTCAGAAGTCAAATAATTCTGTGAGTAAAATAGGCGAGGCCAGATGCCTCTGACATCAAGGAAATGAGAAGAGCTTTCTAATGATAAGCACGACTGTAGTAAGACACTTCAGATTTTACTTTTGAGGATTTTAAGGTTAAACGGAAATTCTGTGCTACAAAAGAATATACAAAATGGCTTTATCGAATTTCTCAAACATGAAGAAAATACATTTTTAGAAAATTTGTCCTGCCCTCTCCAAATTTAAGAAGAGATAAGTTGAAAAATGCTTCAACATCTTATCTAAAATAGTATTACCTCCCCCATATCATTTTACTCTGTATTATTTGGAGAAGTTAACAATATTTGAAAGGTATAAATGTTAAAAAAAAATTACTTCTCTGCTTTCACTTGTCTGTCTTGTCCCTGGGTGTATTCCAAGTGCCTGTTATATAGTATTTGTTGAATATTTATTATTCAGTATTACTTTTGTTCTTTTTCTCAAAACCCCAGTACATTAAAAAGGTTTTAATTCTGAGAGGGAAAAAAGGAATTAGCAAAGAGATGGACAATTCTTTGGGAAATGGTAGGGCCAATCTATATGTTATAATAAAATGTTAGGTTTGGAAAGTACATTCTTTACTAATTAAATCATGATTCATGACTCCAATAACTTATGAGGCCTAGCTTAGTCCTTATTCTTGAATATTGCTGCTCTAAAGAATGCTTCTGTGTATACTTTTCCAAGTTTTAGATCCTTGTAACGTCATTTTAAAGAAATTTAATGCAACTTCTTATTTTACAAATGAGAATCTGAAGACAGAGACAGTGATTTTCGAAGGCCCAGAGCAAATTAATGGCAAAACCTGAAGGAAAACCCGGGTGTTAGTCGCCTCGTTCATTGCATTAATTGCTTTTAATCTTTTTCAGATCACAATATGATACCATTTCAGCTGGATACATTATCTTTAGAGCTACTAGTGCTGGTGATTTTACTTGCCAAAGTGGATAGATATTTTTAACTCTTTGAAATTTAAATATCAAAAGTTGACCTTGCTTTGAGGGACCTTATTGGTGTTTTGACTCTGAAACAAATTTTCAGGCATGGCACATTTGCATATTTCTTTCTCGTCTTGCAGCATTGGAGCTATGGAGCTAATTGAAGGCATAGTAAAAAATTAAGAAATGATTTAGCAGCTGCTTCCTTTAGTTTTTATTTGGAGGCGTCTTTGGTTCAGAAGTTTTACTTTTGATTGTTTAAACAGGTCTTGTTAGCTAACATGTTTTGACTACTTAGAAGCTGAATGTCTTAGCAAAGGTTTCAACATAATCACCTGGGTATCTTTAAAACAGGTACACATGCTCTCACACTCCTACTTATCCTAATGTTAATTGGTCTAGGAGGGGAGGAGGGCATGGGGAGTTTTAGAATACTGCTAGGTGATTCTAATGTGCATTCAAATCTGAGAATCACTGATTAAGCAGGTATCACCAGCTGAGATAGAGATGAAGCCATAAAGGTAATGGTGGCTGCTAATAATCATTTTAATGAACTCTAGACCCTAGAGTTCAGCTTTCTTTGTACCTTTTGAAAGATTCCATTTAGATGCTCTATAGTATTGTTTAATTTTATTTTTTTACTTTTTGAGGAAGTATATTAACTCCATTTTATGATTTTGGAACTGGGGCTCAGATAACTTAATTAACATATGAAGGCTATACAATGCTAAGATATGCAAGAGTAATAAAAACAAGGTCTGATCCTCAAAACTATGCTCTTCATCCCTAGGCCTGTTACCCAGGATGTTTGCTACCATAGATGATACTTAATGGATTATTTAAGTGGCTTTATGCATATGTTGTCTTGATTCTTCTTAAAATTATGTTTATAGTATCTGTAAGAAAACAAAATCCTACAAAATTGAATGCATATTAGAAAAACCTCAAAGCCTACCATTTAAAAGGAACTTAAATTTTTGGTTTATGTCTTTAAAGTCATATTTTCATGTGTTTCGGATGATTTATCTCAGTAAATTAGCACCTTTCTTTTTGTCAGATGACAGATATGTCATAGCTGTATGTATTTTTGCTCTTAGGCAGCAATTGAATTTATTATAGCATAGTTTCAAATGTAGGATTTTTGACCAAATAAGAAAAATAAAAGTGTTTATTAAGACACTGCTAGACATTTTTTTCAAAGTCTATAATTTTCTCTGTATTAGAGGGTAATTTAATACTGTTATCACTTAACCTTATTACTGAAATGCCAGTTGTATTTATATAATAAATTTCAAGCTTCATGTTATTGAGACAACTGCTCTAACGCAATTAATTAGTCAAAACTTGTGAGCCCTTAGTTTATATAGAACACATTTTTCTGGACATGGGGAGACCGGCTCCCAATCTAAAGAGCTTTACTAAAACACTATTTGTAACTATGCAGGAAAAAAAGAAAGTGCTGTTAGTGTCGAAGTGGTACTTTGATACTAACTTTAAAAGCATACTATGGATATGCTTAGGATTCAAAATGTCATGGTTCATTGGTCAGCAAATTTTGTTCAGAAGGTTGAAATGGGCCCTCTGTTTGTATTATGTTTTCCTCCTTTTTTTTTTATTGTGGTGTAATACACACAGAATTTACCATCTTAACCATTTTTAAGTGTACAGTTCAGTATTTTTAAGTGTACAGTTCAGTATTAGGTACATTCATATTGTTGTGCAGCTGTTATCACCGTCTGTCTCCAGAACTCTTTGCATCTTGCATAACTGAAACTCTGTACCCTCTGAACACTAATTCCCCATTTCTCCTCTCCCCACCACTCCTAACATCTGCTCTTCCACTTTCTATCTCCATGATTTTGGATACTCTTATTACCTCACATCAGTGGAATCAATCTTTTTGTGACTGGTTTAGTTCACTTATTATAGTATCCTCAAGATTCATCCATGTTTATCATCTATCACAATTTCCTTCCTTTTTGAGACTGAATAGCAATCTACTTTTATGCATTTATTTATTGATGGACACGGGTTGCTCCCCATGCTTTAGCTACTGTGACTTTTGCTGTTAGGAACATGCGTGTTTAGCTGTCTCTTTGGGACACTGCTTTCAGTCTTCTGAACCAGAATTCTAGATCTTACGGTCATCCTGGGCTTCCCAGATGGCGCTAGTGGTAAAGAACCTTGCTGCCAACGCAGGAGACAAAAGTGATGCAGATTTGATCTCTGGATTGGGAAGGTCCCTGGAGTAGAAACTGGCACCCTGCTCCAGTATTCTTGCCTGGAGAATCACATGGACAGAGGAGCCTGGTGGGCTACTGTCTATTGGTTCTCAAAGAGCCAGACACGATTGAAGGTACTTAACACAGCACACACAGCATGGTCATCCTATTTTTAATTTTTTCAAGGACAGCTGTACTGTTTTCCATAGCAGCTATACCATTTTGCATTTCCCAGAACAGAGCACAGGCTTCTGGTTTTTTTACATCCTTCCCAACACTTGTTATTTTTTTGAAAGCAACCATTCTGTTACGTGTGAGATGGTATCTCATTGTAGCTTTGATTTGCTTTTCTCTAATGATGCTGAGCATCATATCACACGCTTATTGGCCATTTGTATATCTTCTCTTGAGAAATATCTATTAAAGCTTTTGCCTATGTTTCATTTGGTTTGCTTTTTTTGGCTGTTGAGTTTTAGGAACTCTCTTCATATTCCAGATAGTAATCCCTTATCCTCTACCTGTCTTTGTGAGGCGTTATTGGCACACACCCATACCCGCTTATTTGCATATTGTTTATGGCTGCTTTCATATTATAGCTGGGTAGTCCAGGCAGAGGTATTATGATCTGTAAGCTAAAAATATTAGCCTTCTGTCCATGTACAGAAAAAGTTTGCTGATCCCATGGGCCAACTTATGAAATTGGTAAATGAAGTAGTGGTGATTCCAAATTTATTTACTTGGGAGGGAGGCATGTAAGTATTGAACTTATAAATTAGAACAAAATGATATTTGTTTACATAAAGCAAGATAATTCTTATAGTAAGCATTTATATTCAATGGTGATCAGTGGTTGTGTTTCCTCCTGCCCCCGCCAAGTGAAAACTTAGGCTTGGCCTGCTGGCAAGCATAGTAGAAATTATAACATTGATGTGATATCAGAATATATTTTAGAGAAAAGTTCTACACTCTGTGCTGGAGATTCTTTCATGAAAAATGACTGATGTATGATAAAAGTGTTTAGAAACAAACGAGCCTAGGAGAGGCTTGACCAAAGGTATACTTAATTCTTATCTAGTTTTTTTCAGCCTATACCTATTTTCAGTTAAGAAAACTGTCTTTATAATAGTGTTTCATATCCTGCAGCTTTTAGTGCTCTAACATTAGAGTGACAGTTATTAGAAGACCTTTTTTTTTTTAATGACTTTGCTAAATTTTTTCCCCATCTGTTACAGTAAAAACAAACTAAAAGTATGGGAGAGAGAAGTTTCCCATGGCTATTTATAAAGGGCCAAATGTCTTCAGTTTTGATACAAACTTCATATCTGAGGAATGAATCCCTTGGAAAAGATTCTGAAAGACTAGTCTTTAGAAAAATGCCAGAGTGAGCTTGTTCCCCCGTACCCCATACTTTAAGTTCACATTGCTGCTTATAAATTTAAATAAGTTGAAACTATTTATTGACTTTGGACATAAAAAAAAAAAAAGCTGTGGAAGGGAGTTCCTGGTAGTCTAGTGGTTAGGATTCAAAACTTACACTGCAGAGGCCTGAGTTCAATCCCTGATCCTGTGTGCCACACCATACAGTCAAAATACAAAAAAAAAAAAAATTAAAATCTCACTTCAGATGAGTACGTATACTTAGGAGTGGAATTGCTAGGTCAGAAGAGTATGCATGCATATTCATCTTTATAGACACAGTCATTTTTTCAAAGTGATTCCACCAATTTATACTTCCCATCAGCAACATGTGAAAGTTCTAGTTGTTCCACAGTTTCGCTAAGAATTAGTAATGGTCAGTCTTTTCCATTTTAGTTTTTCTGACAGGTATGTAAAAATACTGCATTCTGTAATATCTCAATAAAGCTAGGCAAGGCATGGGAAATGGAAAAAAAATGCTGTGGAGTTGAATTGTAGAGTAGTTTGACCAAGAACTGCTTTAAATGGGATGCTCATCTCATCATTACAACAGCAAAGAATGCAGACAGGAGAGACAGTTTAAGTTCAACTTGTAGAAAGCCGAAAACTAAGAATTATTTGCAACTTTTACCGTATTTTAAATAGCTACGCATCTTTACAAAGGTTACAATTTCCAAGTTTCACAGGGAACAAATGAAGATGTTTAGGTATCCTATATGGGGCAGTATTGTGATGTGCCTTTTCATGCTGTGTAGCTCAGACTGATAGTTCAGACAGAGGCAGGCTTTCAGGAATTTGGTGGGAGGGCAACACAGTACATTACAGAACTGAGTCATTTTCTTAACCTCTACTTTCTAGAAAAAAAAAAAAAGTAACCACATTTCAGGTATGTGGTTGTGACATGAGGATGGAGGTGCTAGGTGAGCAGGGAGAAGAATCATCTCTGAATTCCTGTCCTTTCCTGTATGTACTCATGTACCCTTCCTATTGAATGTCCTCCTCCACTGAAAGCAGAGCTTTAGAGAAAATGTAAATAAATAATTACTTTTGGAAAGAGTATGGGTTAATAGGACAGGGGTTTTCCTTGGTAATTGTCTCAGGCTTGGAGAAGATTGCTTTGGATGGAATTAAAAGTGAAAATGCCATCCATATTGGATGGGATTTGATTTTTAAAAATAGATAGCTCAGTTGGTAAAGAATCTGCCTGCAATGCAGGAGATCCTGGTTAGATTTCTGGGCTGGGAAGATCCGCTGGAGAAGGGATAGGCTACCTTACTCCAGTATTCTTGGGATCCCTTGTGGCTCAGCTGGTAAAGAATCCACCTGCAATGTGGGAGACCTGGGTTCGATCCCTGGGTTGGAAAGATCCCCTGGAGAAGGGAAAGGCTACCCACTCCAGGATTCTGGTCTGGAGAATTCCATGGACTGTATAGTTTATGGGGTCACAAAGAGTTGGATACGACTGAGCGACTTTCACTTTCAAAGTGATTCAGAGTTGAGCCTCTGCTGTGGGATCAGAAAAGAACCTGAGATACAGCACTTTGGGTTCAAAATGTGGATCTGCTTTTAAAATAATGATTTTGATTTTGTCATGTAAGGTGTAACTTGATTTTAAATAGGGTTGAATACCAGGGGAATCACAATATGTTTTTTAAACAATAATATCAGTGGAAAAATGCATTGTTTCTCAATGTAATTAATTTGAGAGATTAAAACTACTTCGTATGCGTTTTGGTGTATTTTTTAAAATTACACCATTTCACTTTGTAGCGATGCGATTGCCACTTCTATACTTAACACCAATATTTATTTGTGAGGAAATAGAGTTAAGAGGCTCAAATCTAGGCGGGCCATTTATCACCAGTCCTTGACTTTCATCTCTGTAACCTGTATACCTGCTATTCCAAGCACATTCACACATGCCATTGTTTCTGGAGAAATGGAAGTGAAGAAGTATTAGAATAACCCCAAGGGGAACAGCCAGAGTTTTAACAGCTGCTATAGTCGTGTATATCAGTTCAGTTGCTCTGGGAAAGTGAGTTGCTAAATCCAAAAATGGCTACCACTTTGCCTTTCCGGCGTCTGATGGATGTGCTGTGGCTTCTAGACCAACTGAGTTCACAGTGGTCGGAGAAGGCAGTGGCACCCCACTCTAGGACTCTTGCCTGGAAAATCCAGTGGACGGAGGAGCCTGGTAGGCTGCAGTCCATGGGGTCGCTGAGAGTTGGACACGACTCAGTGGCTTCACTTCACTTTTCACTTTCGTGCTTTGGAGAAGGAAATGGCAACCCACTCCAGTGTTCTTGCCTGGAGATCCCAGGGATGGCGGAGCCTGGTGGGCTGCCGTCTATGGGGTCGCACAGAGTTGGACACGACTAAAGTGACTTAGCAGTAGCAGCAAGGTAATTATAAAGCCATTGAATTGCTTTTCTTTGTGCTCACGTGGCTGCACGTTACACATGAAGTGGAAGTGGCCGAGAGAGGAGCTGCTGCTGCTGCTGCTAAGTCGCTTCAGTCGTGTCCGACTCTGTGCGACCCCATAGACGGCAGCCCACCAGGCTCCCCCGTCCCTGGGATTCTCCAGGCAAGAACACTGGAGTGGGTTGCCATTTCCTTCTCCAAAGCACGAAAGTGAAAAGTGAAGTGAAGCCACTGAGTCGTGTCCAACTCTCAGCGACCCCATGGACTGCAGCCTACCAGGCTCCTCCGTCCACTGGATTTTCCAGGCAAGAGTCCTAGAGTGGGGTGCCACTGCCTTCTCCGACCACTGTGAACTCAGTTGGTCTAGAAGCCACAGCACATCCATCAGACGCCGGAAAGGCAAAGTGGTAGCCATTTTTGGATTTAGCAACTCACTTTCCCAGAGCAACTGAACTGATATACACGACTATAGCAGCTGTTAAAACTCTGGCTGTTCCCCTTGGGGTTATTCTAATACTTCTTCACTTCCATTTCTCCAGAAACAATGGCATGTGTGAATGTGCTTGGAATAGCAGGTATACAGGTTACAGAGATGAAAGTCAAGGACTGGTGATAAATGGCCCGCCTAGATTTGAGCCTCTTAACTCTATTTCCTCACAAATAAATATTGGTGTTAAGTATAGAAGTGGCAATCGCATCGCTACAAAGTGAAATGGTGTAATTTTAAAAAATACACCAAAACGCATACGAAGTAGTTTTAATCTCTCAAATTAATTACATTGAGAAACAATGCATTTTTCCACTGATATTATTGTTTAAAAAACATATTGTGATTCCCCTGGTATTCAACCCTATTTAAAATCAAGTTACACCTTACATGACAAAATCAAAATCATTATTTTAAAAGCAGATCCAATTTTGAACCCAAAGTGCTGTATCTCAGGTTCTTTTCTGATCCCACAGCAGAGGCTCAACTCTGAATCACTTTGAAAGTGAAAGTCGCTCAGTCGTATCCAACTCTTTGTGACCCCATAAACTATACAGTCCATGGAATTCTCCAGACCAGAATCCTGGAGTGGGTAGCCTTTCCCTTCTCCAGGGGATCTTTCCAACCCAGGGATCGAACCCAGGTCTCCCACATTGCAGGTGGATTCTTTACCAGCTGAGCCACAAGGGAATCCCAAGAATACTGGAGTAAGGTAGCCTATCCCTTCTCCAGCGGATCTTCCCAGCCCAGAAATCTAACCAGGATCTCCTGCATTGCAGGCAGATTCTTTACCAACTGAGCTATCTATTTTTAAAAATCAAATCCCATCCAATATGGATGGCATTTTCACTTTTAATTCCATCCAAAGCAATCTTCTCCAAGCCTGAGACAATTACCAAGGAAAACCCCTGTCCTATTAACCCATACTCTTTCCAAAAGTAATTATTTATTTACATTTTCTCTAAAGCTCTGCTTTCAGTGGAGGAGGACATTCAATAGGAAGGGTACATGAGTACATACAGGAAAGGACAGGAATTCAGAGATGATTCTTCTCCCTGCTCACCTAGCACCTCCATCCTCATGTCACAACCACATACCTGAAATGTGGTTACTTTTTTTTTTTTTCTAGAAAGTAGAGGTTAAGAAAATGACTCAGTTCTGTAATGTACTGTGTTGCCCTCCCACCAAATTCCTGAAAGCCTGCCTCTGTCTGAACTATCAGTCTGAGCTACACAGCATGAAAAGGCACATCACAATACTGCCCCATATAGGATACCTAAACATCTTCATTTGTTCCCTGTGAAACTTGGAAATTGTAACCTTTGTAAAGATGCGTAGCTATTTAAAATACGGTAAAAGTTGCAAATAATTCTTAGTTTTCGGCTTTCTACAAGTTGAACTTAAACTGTCTCTCCTGTCTGCATTCTTTGCTGTTGTAATGATGAGATGACATCCCATTTAAAGCAGTTCTTGGTCAAACTACTCTACAATTCAACTCCACAGCATTTTTTTTCCATTTCCCATGCCTTGCCTAGCTTTATTGAGATATTACAGAATGCAGTATTTTTACATACCTGTCAGAAAAACTAAAATGGAAAAGACTGACCATTACTAATTCTTAGCGAAACTGTGGAACAACTAGAACTTTCACATGTTGCTGATGGGAAGTATAAATTGGTGGAATCACTTTGAAAAAATGACTGTGTCTATAAAAGATGAATATGCATAATCCCAGGGATGGCGGAGCCTGGTGGGCTGCCGTCTATGGGGTCGCACAGAGTTGGACACGACTAAAGTGACTTAGCAGTAGCAGCAAGGTAATTATAAAGCCATTGAATTGCTTTTCTTTGTGCTCACGTGGCTGCACGTTACACATGAAGTGGAAGTGGCCGAGAGAGGAGCTGCTGCTGCTGCTGCTAAGTCGCTTCAGTCGTGTCCGACTCTGTGCGACCCCATAGACGGCAGCCCACCAGGCTCCCCCGTCCCTGGGATTCTCCAGGCAAGAACACTGGAGTGGGTTGCCATTTCCTTCTCCAATGCATGAAGTGAAAAGTGAAAGTGAAGTCGCTCAGTCGTGTCCGACCCTCAGCGACCCCATGGACTGCAGCCTACCAGGCTCCTCCGTCCATGGGATTTTCCAGGCAAGAGTACTGGAGTGGGATGCCATTGCCTTCTCCCGAGAGAGAGGAGCGGTCTCCTCCTTTTTGTCAGGTACCCCAGCTCCAGGACAATCAGGAAGTAGACAGGGTCCCTGTCTTAGGGACAGCCCCTGTGTTTTGCGGTTTGAGCAGCTCTCGTTATTCCCAGGTGTGCGTGGTTCTGTTAGTTACTGGCTGCAGAACTACTGAGTAACCTCTCCTACCTCCCTCTCTTTTGTTTCTACATAAGGTGCCCATTCCCAGGAAGCAGTTAGATGCTTTACCTTAAAACAAAATTTTTTTGCCGTGTTTCAAAAGAGCAAAGCTGAAAGTGGCAAAGAATGTTGGCAGGTGGAGAGAAACTGCTTTTTACACATTTGTCTTTTGATAGCAGGCTACCAGTTGTCTTTCTTCAGTTTTCTCTTTCTCTAAAAGAGGATAAGTTTGACTGACTTTACCAGTGAACTTTCCCCCACCCCCAGAAGAGTTAGATGTGACTTCATTTGAAAATATATATATATTTAATTTAACACTAGATCAGAAAGGGGAAATAATACTGGGTTGTTTTTTTTTCCCCGTTACGTATAATTAAGACAAATTTTGTATCTAGAATTGTTCCAACCTATAGTTTACTCTAGTTTATCATACATTTTTGATATACAGTCTGATCTGAAAGGAGCAGTGTCCAAGAGTAGTTCATATAATCTGTTCATTTGTTGTGATCCTGTATGTCTGTGGAAATACATAGGAAATTTACTCTTAGATGATGTTAAGAAAACATAGTCCTGAAGTTTGTGCTGGTAACTGTGAAGCCTAGGAATGTGTTTTCAGCTAATTTAGTAGTTATAAGTGATATAGCCTAGAATGAATGCACTTAGAGGCATTTTTAGAGTTTCCTAATTAAATTTAGGATTACATGTGTGTGTGTGTTGCACACCAAATAATTTGGACTTTTATTTTTGTGTGACTCATAGTTATTTGGGCTTCCCTGGTGGCTCAGAGGTTAAAGCGTCAGCCTGCAGTGCGGGAGACCCAGGTTCGATCCCTGGGTTGGGAAGATCCTCTGGAGAAGGAAATGGCAACCCACTCCAGTACTCTTGCCTGGAAAATTCCATGGACTGAGGAGCCTGGTGGGCTATAGTCCATGGGGTCGCAAAGAGTCAGACGCGACTGAGCGACTTCACTTTCACTTTCATAGTTATTTAGGACACTAAGCAGATTATTCAAGCTCAACTTAGTGGCAATTCTGAAAGTTATCTGAAGGTGTTGAATGAATATTTGCTGTAATTTTTGTATTCTTCCAGGTATTTAGCATAACACAAGTTTAAGTTGGCAGTGTAGAATGTTTGAATGTCCTGGATTTGGGGAATTCACAGTTTCCTTATATCACTGTAAAATCTAGGCAAGGTAAAGACATCACATTTCTGGAACTCCACAGAAAATTGTAATGGTTTGAACACAAAAGCATCCCAAGTGCCATTGATGTTAAAGGACCAATCAAAGAAACATTCAGAAATGATGAGCTATACTGAAGGCACATTCAGTATAGGAGGCAGGGAGTTGTACAGCGATAGCTATTTTTATCATCGACATCTTTACCACTTACTAGTCTTCACAGGGGATATTCTAACATTCCTGTCAAGAAACAATTTTCAAAAATTCTGGCACTTAGCCATTTTGCTTGTCTAGTTAAAGGCATTTCAGAATGCTATGCTCTCAAATCAAACCCGGTCAAAGCCTTTGTTTATTGTGATGATTGTGCCTCCTGGCCTGTGATCTGTGTGACTGGTGAGGGTGTGTCTCAGGGCTGAACTTTGCACACTTTATCTCTGTTGCCCCTGGAGTATTTCCTCAGGATGATACTCACCAGTGCAGCCCTGAGTCAGGGACTCTTGTGAAGGTGGATGGAGAATATGCAAGAAAAGGAAGGGAGCCTTTAGGAGTTGAGAATGGAGGCTTTTTTCTTCCTTGAATCCTGGAAACCCAGTTTAAAATTAACACTGCCAACAAGAAACAGTTTTCACTGATGTATGTATTTAAAATTCTGAAACTGGGGACTTCCCTGGAGGTTTAGTGGTGGGACTTTGTGCTTCTACTACAGGGGGTGTGGGTTTGATCCCTGGTTGGGGAGCTAAGATTCTGCATGCCCTGCAGCACAGCCAAAAAAGGAAAACAAGTCTAAAATTGTCTATGTCCGTGCAGAAACAGTGTTCAAAGTATTTATTTTTAAAATAAAGTGGGAAAAATGGTAATATCTGTATGTAATTTGATTTTTTATACTTAAATACATACATGTATTTCAGTTGTATATTGAGCCCTTAGGTGATCTCCTTATGTTTTTACACTTTTGTTTCATGGAAAAAAAAAAGTGAAATTTCATGGTTTGTAAAGGGGAGAATTTTCTTGACATTTTTCCTTCTTTGGTTAGCCAAATAGATTCATGCTGAGTTAAGTAGAGGTAATTACAATTTTATTTGGAAAGGTAGGTGAAGAAAGAAATAAGAAAATAGGCAAAATATATTCGGTGATGGAAAAATGAAGAGCAGAACAGTCTCTGATGGCAGAAGAGGAGGCAGTAGTGCAAAATTGCTAGACTACGCAGGCGCTGAACTAGCAAATTGAGGTTTGTAGTCTGTAATCTCTTACATTCAGTTGGAACTCTGGTACTATTAATTTGTGAAACACTTCTGTGATCTTAGGTTATTAGAAAGCATTTTCTGCCCCCAAATGTATATATAACATCTTCAAAAACACCCTGTATGTTTTGTGGGAGGAGAGATTCCATGAACGTTAATTAATAGTTATGCCAACGACAGTTATTCTCTACATTGTTATTTATAGGTCATATCACTTTATTACTTATTTTTCTAATAGGCAATATATTCAAAAGGCACAGAATTCAAAGGAGAAAAATGATGAAACAGTGAGAGATTCTTCCTATATACTGTTCACCCAGGTTTTCTCCCTAGAGGCAATCATGTTATGGTTCTTACAAACCCTTGTGGGATGCTCTACACCAGTGCTGTCCAATGGGAATATAATGTGAGCCACAAATACAATTTTAAATCTAGGAGCTAGATTTAAAAACTCCATTTAAATGATATATTACACGATGTAGTGGTTAACATGCTTCTAGTTCTATAGAACAGTAAGGTTGTCTTTAATAGAAAAAAATATTTTACATTGTCAGATTTGAAATATAGATAAACTATGCAAAATTTGAATTTTAGTTTCTTAGTCACATCAGTCACATCTGTAGTGCTGAAAAGCTTTATGTGGCTGGTGTGTACTCCATTGGATGGAGCATCTCCCTACACTCAGGAGGAAATGGGTGTGTGTATGCATATTGCTTCTTACCCTTTTATATTCTATTTTATTACATAAAGGGCTCTATTGTTTTCTCCATAACTGCGTGTTATGTCTTTGTAGAATGACCATAATTTATACAACCAGTCCCTTAATGATGGATACTTGAATTTATTTCTCCCTTTCCTGCCCTTTTACTGTTATTAAGTGATTATTAAGTGTTATTAAGCATCCTTTAATCAGGGTACAATTTCCTGTACTAATACCCTTTCCTGGTATGTTTGATTAACTAGATTGTGAAACCTTAAAAAGCAGAGAGCATATTCTTTTTCTTTTTTTAATTTTTCATCTTCAATGAATTTCTACATATGTAACTTGTAATCACAAACCAGATCAAAATATAGAATATTTCTAGAAGCATAGAGTCCTCTGTCTTGCTCTCTTCTCATCATTACTCTGACTTCCAGCGCAATAGATTAGTTTTGCTTATTTGTAAACTTCATATAAATGGAATCAAATAATTCTTTTGTGTCTGGTTTAGCATTATGTCTGTTAGATTCATCTACATATTTTGGGGGGCAGTAATTCATTTTTTTCATTGCCCTGTAGTATTCCATCATGTAAGTATATATTTTTATTGTAATATTTATAGACATTTGTACCTTTTACAGTTTTTAGCTCTTATAAGCAAAGCTTCCATGAACAATTTTGTATCAGTCTTTTCATTGGCATAAAGATTCACTTCTGGCTAAATAATTTGGAGTTGACCTCAGCTCTCTTTCTCCACATACGTGCATGTGTGCACATGCACACACACACGATTCTTAATTCCATGTGGTTCTTAACACGCTAGATGCTCATTAAATGATTAAAGATACATTACTAACTAGTCATGTACTATGAGGTTAGTTCAATCTTACTAAAAATATTGAACAATAGTTCCTTATAGACTCTATTATTCTTATATGAGATATAAAGCATAGCATTTTACCCAGGCTATACACATTTCTTTTCTCTTGCCCTTTTTTAAACCCCTTATTTTAAAAACTGAGGTATAGTTGATTTACAATGGTACATAAGTTTCAGGTGTACAACTTAGTGATTTCAGTTTTTTAAAGATTATATTCCAGTTATAGTTATTATAAAATGGTGGCTATGTTCTTTGTGTTGTATAACATATCCCTATAGCTTATTTATTTTACACTTAGTAAAATACTAAGTGTAAAACACTAAGTGTATTATTTTACACTTTGTACCTCTTAATTGCCTACCCCTATCTTGTCCCTCCTCTTCATTTTCTGCACTGGTAATTACTGTTTGTTCTCTATATTTGTGAGTCTGTTTCTTTTTTGTTGTTACAGTCACTAGTTTGTTTTATTTTTTAGATTTCACGTTGTTAGTGATATCATTCAGTGTTTGTCTGACTTACTTCACTAAGCCTGATAGCCTCAAGTCCATCCATGTTGATGCAAATAGCAAACTTTCATTCTTATAAAGTTTATAACTGAGTAATATTCCATTGTGTGTGTGTATGTATGTATGCATGCCATATCTTTATGCATTCATCTGTTGATGCACACTTGGGTTGCCTTCATATCTTAGCAACTGTATATAATGCTGCTATAAACATTGGGGTGCATATATCTTTTCAAGTTAATGCTTTCCTTTTCTTTGGCTATATACCCAAGAGTGAAATTGATGAATCATATGGTAATCATGTATTTAGTTATTTGAGGAACCTCCGTATTATTTTACACAGTGGCTGCACCAGTTTATATTACCAGCAACAGGGTACAAGGGTCCCCTTTTCTCTACATCCTCACAAACATTTGTTATTTATGAGCTTTTTGATGCCAGCCATTCTGGCAGTGATATCACTGGAAATCACTGATTTCCATTTCTCTGATTAATGATGTTGAGCATCTTTTCTTACGCCTGTTGGCCATCAGTGTATCATTTTTGGAAAAATGTCTGTTCAGGTCTCCTGCCCATTTAACTGGTTTTTGTTGTTGTTGTTGTTATGTTGAATTGTATGAATTCTTTATATATTTTGGGTATTACCTCTTATTGGTTATTATCATTGTCAAATGTTTTCTCCCCATTTGGTAGATTCTCTTTTTGTTTTATAAATGGTTTCCTTTGTGAAACCATGTTCTTAAATGTTGTTCTTGTATGTATTGCTGGGTTTAATTCAGTGCATGAACATACCTAGATACATAATGATCAGTTATTGGTCGGATGGGTGTTATTTAAATTATTTGTGTGAACCTGGGCAAGAGATCAGTGTTGGGGATACGGATCAGCAAATTACTTGTCTACTTGTTACTTGTGGTATAAGCCTAGTTACACAAAAACTGAGTAGTTAACATTCATCTTATTTGAAACTGTCCAGTGGTATTTTTCATTGAAATATGGTGATGTACAATGCTAAGTAAGTTACAAGTGTGCAATATAGTTAACATTCATTTTTTAGCCATTAACCAACAAATTGTTGCTAAGACCCTGTCAAATAGTCTCACATGTAAAAGTGCTATTGTAAATCTCTCAGTATTCTACTATAAAACTCTGTTCTTGGTTTGAGATTCTCTTTTAGCATTAATCCCTGCAGTAGTATTTATGAAAGAAATATACATTTCATTAGTAGTTCAAATGAAAATTCTGAGTAATGACACTTCCATCACAAACTTCCAGGAGAGAATAACTCTGGCCTTCATGGGTAGTGTTGTTTAACAGGACATAAGTGCTGTGTTATTATTTGCAGCTTAAATAGTCTTATTTGAATAATGATAGCAGAATAACATTTGATTTACAGAATATAGGTTTTGAGACTAAAACAAGTAGTCATTAATTATATGATTAATTAGTACATAAGAATTCTTCTCATTTGTGTCAACACCCTGAAATCTAAATTGATGAGAGTCTTACTATTTTGATCCAGTTCTTCTATCAGTAGAAGAAATTAGTATTTTGATGTGAATAGCAATTACAGAAGAGTAAGATTAAAAAAAAATAGAGGGTGTATTTTCCAGCTCATGAAAGAAGAGGTTGAAAATTTAGAGGTGTCATAATGAAAGAAATTATATTGTCAAATAGGCACTTAGGAAAGAAAAATCAGTATGAGTGTTCCTCCTAGTGTTTTTGAGAGTTACACTTCAAAATGGGTCTAAAACTGTGAATATTATAATGGAAAACAAGTTCATTCTTATTTTTTTCTTAATGCTTTAACCAACAAGTTGGCATTTTACAGTGTTCCAAAGTAAGATAAAATTCTTAAGCCAGAATTGATCTTAAAAAAAAAAAAAAACCAACAGACTCTCTAAAGAAGTAATCATGTAATACATGGGCAGGTGAGAGATCATTCTGTAAAGCATTCTAAGCAAGTCTGATCCTCTCCATTTAACTCAGCAGCCTGCCTTACTGTTGTCTGACATGGCGAACAGTACATTTAATTTGGCTCTCTGGCATTTAGCAGCATTTGGTTTTGGTTTCAAATAAAACTGGTCCAGCCAGAAGTCAGAATAAACACTTGGCAGGCAGCTACTGTAGAGGGCAGTTGGAGGCAGTAGACCTGGAACCAAATCTCTGCTCTGCCACTCACTGGCTTAGGCACTTTCTCTCTTGTCACAGGTGTTTCCCAGGTGGCTCGGTGGTAGAGAATCCACTTGGCAATGCAGGAGACCGAGGATTCATTGCAGTTCCATCCCTGGGTCGGGAAGATCCCCTGGAAGAAGAAATGGCAAGCTATTCTAGTATGCTTGCCTGGAAAATCCCAGGGACAGAGGCACCTGACAGGCTACAATCCATGGCCTCTCAAAGAGTTGCACACAACTGAGAAAGCACACACACTCCTCCCACCTGGCCCTGGTTTCCTCCCTGGTGGAGGAAGATGACAGCCCAGAGTGAAAGTACGAAAGTAACACCACATCCCAGGCATTGTGTTTATGTTCATTAACTTTTAAATATTACCTGCTTTGTCGGTACTCAGCCTTTTGTAATGCTGGCATCATTACTACACTAACTGGAAACCACAGAACAAGGAGTCAGGCCCTATTTTTATTTTCCTCTCCCCGGAAGTGGGCGATGGGTTGGTTTTCTTCCTAAGTATACTGTGAAAGGAGCCTGGTAGGCTGCAGTCTATGGGGTCGCTAAGAGTTGGACCCGACTGAGTGATTTCACTTTCCCTTTTCCATTTCATGCACTGGAGAAGGAAATGGCAACCCACTCCAGTGTTCTTGCCTGGAGAATCCCAGGGACGGGGGAGCCTGGTGGGCTGCCATCTATGGGGTCGCACAGAGTTGGACACGACTGAAGCGACTTAGCAGTAGCAGTATACTGAGAAAGTCCCCATGCCAGATGCAGGGAAGTTGTTCTTGGAACACAATACAGAATGGGTACTGATCTGGGTGAAAATCACATTCCCTTTTAAAGGAGAAAAATGCCCTGAGATTTGGAATATGCTGCAAGGTGATTGTAATTGTTTGTTTCTGTGCTTCATCATTTTGGAAAGTGCCTACCTTTTAATATTTTCTCCTGTGTAAGATGAGAGTAACCCTAACTGCGTTTCTCTGATTTTGTTACTGAAAATTTGTGACTGAAAATTTTCCATTGTAGTATCACACATTAGATCATCAGTATTCAAAAGAGGGAGTTGAGGTATGATACATCATTCTAATCATAAGTCATCATGTTTTGAAGAGAACTTTGTTGTTTTTACATATAGATTATAATAAGATCTTTCACCTCCATAAACAAGAAAGTTTAGTTCAGTTCAGTTGCTCAGTCATGTCCGACTCTTTGCGATCCCATGGACTGCAGCATGCCAGGCTTCCCTGTCCTTCACCAACTCCCAGAGCTTGCTCAAACTCATGTCCATTGAGCTGGTGATGCCATCCAACCATCTATTCTCTGTCATCCCCTCTCCTCCCACCTTCAATCTTTTCCAGCATCAGAGTCTTTTCCAAGGAGTCAGTACTTTGCATCAGGTGGCCAAAGTATTGGAGTTTCAACTTCAGCATCAGTTCTTTCAATGAATATTCAGGACTGATTTTCTTTAGGATTGGCTGGTTTGATCTCCTTGCAGTCCTAGGGACTCTCATCTTCTACAACACCGCAGTTCAAAAGCATCAATTCTTCAGTGCTCAGCCTTCTCTATGGTCCAACTCTCACATCCATACATGACTACTGGAAAAACCATAGCCTTGACAAAATGGACCTTTGTCATCAAACTAATATCTCTGCTTTTTTAATATGCTGTCTAGGTTGGTCATAACTTTTCTCCCAAGGAGCAAGCATCTCTTAATTTTATGGCTTCAGTTACCATCTGCAGTGATTTTGGAGCCCCCGAAAATAAAGTCTGTCACTGTTTCTATTGTTTCCCCATCTATTTGCCATGAAGTGATGGGACCAGATGCCATGATCTTAGTTTTCTGAGCATTGAGTTTTAAACCAAGTTTTTTACTCTCCTCTTTCACTTTCATTAAGAGTTCTTTAGTTCTTCTTTGCTTTCTGCCATAATGGTGATGTCAAGAAAGTTTACTTGACTCAAAAGTATAATGAATCATTGTATTTTACCACAAATGCTGTAGAATGAAGTGACAATTTAGAAACTAACTTTAGTTATTGATAAGAGGGATCTCCAGGTGCCGACTCCTTCACCCTCAACGATGCTATGACAGTATTATTTAGTACAGAGGAGGCAAGTGGGCAGCATTTGTCCAGATTATGTAAAATTGTACCTCTTTAAGTTCTGGTGGCAACATGATGACATAGTCTGAAAATTAACCCAGTATACCCTTGACTAAAAGTTGGTTGTCGAGAAAATAGTTAAACTAGCCTTATTTATTTTCCTGGATTCACTTTTTATGTTGTTGTTGTTCAGTTGCTCAGTGATATCTGACTCTTTGTGACCCCATGGACTGCGGCACACCAGGCTTTCCTGTCCTTCACCATCTCCTGGATGTTATATAGGAATATTTTCTCTATTCTTGGAGGTGAGTTTTGATGTCAAAAAAGAAAGACTAATTCAAAATTTCTTTGCCTAATTAAGATCCATTTCCCCTTAATTGTTGTTGTTCAGTTGGTAAGTTGTGTCCAACTCTTTGCAACCCCACGGACTGTAGCATACTAAGCTCCTCTGTCCTCCACTATCTCCTAGAGTTTGCTCAAATTCATGTCTGTTGAGTTGGTGATGCTATCTAACTGTCTTTCTCTGCTGTCCCTTTCTCCTTTGATTGTCTTCAGTCTTTCCCAGCAGCAGGGTCTTTTCCAAGGAGTGGACACTTTGAATTAGGTGGCTAAAGTATTGGAGCTTCAGCATTAGTCTTTCCAATGAATATTCAGGTTTGATTTCCTTTAGAATTAGGTGGTTTGATCTCCCTGCAGTCCAAGGGACTCTCAAGAGTCTTATCCAGCATTACCATCTGCAGTGATGATATCAAGTTTAAATTTGATACGTTTAATGAAAAAATTCAGGCAGAATAAATTATACCCATGTACAGACTCTGCCTTGGAAAGTTTCTTGAGCACTAAGGTATTCCTGGTAAATGTACTTTTAAAAAGTATGGAGTGTGTTTGCTTTACAATGTTGTGTTAGTTTCTGTTGTACATTGAAGTGAATCAGCTATATGTATACATATATCCCCTCCGTCTTGGATCTCCTTCCCCCTGTGTTTTACAAGATAGTATGTAAAATCATATGGAGCCTTATTAAATGCTTCAGAGATTGAATGAATATTTGTAAATTCCTTCAAATTTCTACTACTTGAAAGGATCCAGGTCACAGTTGTTTAAGAACAGAGGATGATAGCTTGAGAGACTCTGATCATACCAGCAAAAAGTGTTTGTGGAACACTGTTCACCAGGTTTGTGTTAAATTCATGGCATGTACTGAAGCATTTAATAGTCAAAAACCATTGTATAAAGCCGATGTAGTTGTTATCCAGGTTGTGCAGAAGAGGAAGCTGAGGGTCCTATCTGGGGTCACATGGCTAGGCAGTGGCCGATATCAGGGTGGGATGCATTGTTTTGACCGCTTTGCATTCTGCTTCCCTCCCTCCCCAACTGCCAGGGGTGGCAAAGCCAATATAATAACTGATAATAGTGATGTAAACTACAACTAAACTTTTTTTGGTATTTTGCTTTATTTTATTCTGGTTATGAAATGATACGCTTGTCACAGAATATGTGAAAGCAATAAGACTATATGTAAAGAAAAATAATCGTTATCTAGACCAACTGGAGATAACCACTGTTACATGGTTTACATTTTAGCATTCCCCAAGGCACTTTCTGAATAAGACATGTTAACATGTTTTCTGTCAAAACAACTTCTATGGTCAAATAATTTTGGGAAAGTGAGAGTGAAAGTGAAAGATGCTCAGTCATGTCCTACTCTTTGCAACCCCATGGACTATACAGTCCATGGAATTCTCTAGGCCAGAATACTGGAATGGGTAGCCTTTCCCTTCTGCAGTGGATCTTCCCGACCCAAGAATCAAAATTGGGGTCTACTGCCTTGCAGGCAGATTTTTACCAACTGAGCTAACAGGGAGTTCCCAATTTTGGGAAAATCTGAGTTAAACAAAATGAAACGGTTTTCTCCCCTAAAGGTCTTCTTGGAAACTTTAATATGCTAATATGTGCAATGGGCTTCCAAAATGGAAACATGGAAAATAACATTTTTCAAATTTATGAGAAGAACACTAATTTGTATTTTAAAATGAGTGTTCTCTCAAATATAGTTTAGATAAAATGCATCCTTCTAGGCTTTTAAATAAACATCTAAAATTTTAACTACAAATACTATTTTTGTTTTCCTTTTCTCCAGGATTGTACTATAGGTTATTCCAGCTGTTTAAAACTCATTTAAAGATGCCTTTTGAAATAGTTGTATAATAGACCAAATGTGGGTCTCTGTGTGTGTTTGCATTTCTTTCTAAAAAATCTTTCATTTGTGGTTAAATATTTGGACCGTTTCCCATGAAATCATTAATAGGGTCTGAGTTTCAGATTTGGGTAAATGTGATTCCAGAACTGAAAGACTGGAATCTTTAGCAGTGAGGAAACCAGCCTAGCTAGAAACTGTGAAAACCATTATGAGTTTCAAAAAAATCTGTGTGGGATGGCCCTGTGACTTGCTCTCTCAGAGAGACATGCCAGAGGAAGAACATTCTTAGGGGGAATAGGAGTAGTCAGTTATTAGAATGGGCTGGGAATTTAGGTGTCTCTGTGTATAATTAGCCACTTGGTTTGGAAGAATGCATTTCTTCACATGCAGCCTGTGTGGTCCCCAGGCTAGGCTTGATCTCCTCCCAGAAGCCTGGACACATGGGGAGTTTGGGTCAGTAAATCTTCCCTGGGTCAAGGAGGCTGAGAGGGCTGGGAGTCTCAGGCTCTGTTGAGGGATGGTAAAACTGGGCTTGGCTTTTGAGAAGCGTGGTTTTAAACTTGGATTAATTGGGGAGATTTGAGTTTGAAGTTCTTTAATAGATAACTCATTTAACAACAACAAGGAAAAGAAATCTCCCTGAAAGAATCAATAGTTCATTTTTTCCCCCATTCAGCAGTCACTTATTGAAGGTTAATGATGTGTCAGGCAGCTGGGCATTGGCAGCTAATTATATTGAAAATATACAGTACATGGAAATTATATTCATGGAATAGAATTACTTTGGCTGGCATGAAAATGTGATTCAATCTTATTAAAAATACACATCTTTGAACAACCTCCAAGGCATGGTAAACAATACCCTCTCTGTTTTAAAATAAGTAAAGTCCAAATCTCTGAAATGCCAGTTACTCTGTAGTTTCAGATGCTTTTTTTTTTTTTTTCTTTTTTGCCTTGGTTAACACTATGTCTGTTTCCTCAGATGAACCTTTTCTTGAATGTAGAACTTATAAATGTAGCTGTGCCCTGTCCTTCCCCCATGGAAATTCTCCTTGAAATTAGTTCTTCTCACTGGACTCTAGGAAGTTGTTAGCATTGACTTTCTTAGAACTGAGTGTCTAAACTGTCTTCCTCAGGCTGAGATTTTTAATGGCAAGACTGGAGAATGCTGCCCTCACTGGGGCCGTGGATTGCAAGGCCCGATGAGGTGCCAAAGGGAAAATTCCTAAAGGGAATATCCAGCAGCCCAGGAGGCCTGAGGACCGTTGCTATGACAGCAAGAGGTGGTTGGCTCTGGCCTGTTCCCTCCCCGCCTGGAGCTCCTGGCGGGGGGTGGGGGAGTTGGGGGGGTACAGCTCAGCAGGCGCAGGGCAGAGCCACCAGTCTGACATCAGGCAACAGTGGAGGTTATTCTTCATCCTACTGGACTCCAGCCATCACCTTTGTAGCCTTAAACTTGTGACTGATCTGTGTGAAGTGACAGTCAAGAAGCACTGGGAATAGTCTTGGCGTTTCAGGACGATGCAAAATTGAATCCTGGCTCAGCCACTGAACAGTTAGGACATTCTGGACAAATTGTCTCACCTCTTTGCTTCTGTTTTCTTTTGCTTTTTTCCATCTGCAAATGAAGATACCTATTTCATAGGCTCAAGCCTGAGGTTAACTGGAAGTATTTGTTTGTGAAACATGAAATATTGACAGAATAATAAAGCTCATTGGCTGTGATTTAAATTTAACAATTAAATGTCTGTAGTTAAATTTTTAAAGATTTTAAACATTAGCCATATGAAAAGTTCACGTGATTGGTTTAAGCTGCTGACTCTTGGTTTCAAGTAAATTAGTATTTGACATTTGGGTAAGGATCATGGTTCCCAAATAAAAATCATGCTGTTTTGTAATCTGTTACTTCGTGGAATGTGATTCTCTGTAAGCAGGCCTTCTTGTCCTTTACAATCATTGGAAAAGCCTCTACCTGGTAAGATGTGGAGATAGTGAGCACACAATGTGTATATTGTCAACATTTGCTCCTTTTTTCCTCTAAAAAAGAAAATAACCAACTAACCAAATATGTTCTTTCACTGGGCTTTATTGCAGTATTTCCTGATGGAAAGAGCTTATCTTTGAGATTCCAAGGCAGTTCGCTCATGTATAAGAAGACCAGGTTTTATTTTTTGGACCTTCCCTATCCATGGCTCGGGTTTCATTCTTTTATGAGGAAGCTGCAGGAGCAGAATACAGGCTGGCCAACTGGTACCAGGTGTTCACATACTGTAGACTATAAATTAACCCCTTTACATTAAAAATGATCTGTAAGATGGGGACCATTTATGCATTGTTACAGATACCTGTCTTGAAGTGATTTGGTTGAATGGGTTATGCAGTTCCTTCTAAGATTCTTGCTGAGGTTAGTTCTCTTGACAGCACGAATTCTCTTAGGTGTAGAGCACAAGGTGGCATCTGCATAGAGCTGTTCTTTCCCATCAAGTGTGTTGGCGCCATCTTCATATTCTGCCAGTTTCATTTCCACATGATGCGCGCTCAGTCATGTCCAGCTCTTTGTGACCCCATGGACTGTAGTCCACCAGGCTCCTCTGGCTGTGGGTTTTTCCAGGTGAGAATACTAGTGGGTTGACATTTCCTACTCCAGGGGGTCTTCCAGACCAAGGGACTGAGTGTCTTCCAAATGTCTTGAGTCTCTTTTGTTGGCAGTGGATTCTTTACCACTGTGCCATACCCATTCAATTCAAAGGTGTTAATGCCATTTCTGAAGGAAGGTAGATATTACTTTGGTCATAAAGTGAACAGCTACATTATTTTCTCACTACGGTATCTGAACCAGCTTCCCTCTGGTCATAAACTATAGAAAATTGGTGAGAACCCTCAAGGTCGTGAAGAAAGAAGGGATGATCATGGAAGAGGGTGGCACATTATAGCGTGTTCACATTTTGAACTGATGTGTTTCGTTACAAGTACAAGCATTCTTACTGAAACTGGCTGCTATTTGAATGGTATGAACACTAGTTGCACATGACTAGTTTGTGATTTCAGAGAAACAGACATACTTAGTTTCCTGACAGTAGTTATATATTTTATGGGGCTTCCCAGCTGGCTCAGTGGTAAAGAATCCAATGTGGTTGACAGTTTGGCATCTTTTCTGGTATTACTGAGCCTTCACTGCATTTTTTTTTAGTTTTCAATTTGATTTAAAAACAAAATCACTTTCTGCCTTGTAAAACCTTGATGGTTTCCAGTCTCATGGGGGAAAATAATTATGATTATTTTAAATGTATTTCTTAGATCATTTGTGATGTTTGAAGAACTCTTAAAATGTTTAATTTTTAATCACTTTTCTCTTAAACATCTACTTCATTCCCTTTATCTCATTTATGTTTCTATATTCATCTTTCTCTTATTGATTTTGTGAAAGCCCTTAATGTGTATTTTGCTCTTAATATGGAAAAAATATTGAATTTTTATTTCTTGTGTTCTAAATATTTCTGCAGTTTTAATCACTTATCATGCAGGTTTGTTTATGGAAACATATTTAGCATTTTAGTTTTTTATTATTTGAGAGACAGTTCCATATGTTTTCCTTTGTCTTGCTCAGAAATGCATGTACTTGCTTAGGAATGCATTATTGTATAAGTCTTAAAATTATTCCTTTATCTTAAATTTATGATAGATTAAATGTTTGACAGAAACAAACTGAAGTTTATCCTTTTGTGATATAAATAAGGTCTAAATTTTGAAAAATTGCCTCCACGTTATCTATTGAACAATTGATCTTTTCCTACCGATTTGAAATGGCACATTTATTATATATATTTTTGTTTCAGTGTTTGTTAAAGTGTTGTTCTGTTTCTGTGTTCTGTGTTTCTCTTCCACTCTGTTGATTTTTCTGATTTTCTATGGGTCTAAAATGTTTTATTTAAACGTGTTTAGGTGTCTCTTTAGTATGTTTTAATGATCTAGTAGGGTAAGTCATCATGGTTAGTTTTCTTTTTAGAAATTCTTCTGGCTGCTCTCAGGCATTTCTTTTTCCATGTTAAATTTAGAATTGGAAATGAGAATTGATTAGCAGCTTCAGTTTTTATACAAATTTTTAGGGAATTGATATTGCTATTCTATTGAATTTTCTCATTTGGGAACATGTCCCCAGCACAATTCTCTTCCCTTGATGTCTACCTCTGTTAAGAACAGCAGAACTTATAGATTTTACCATTGGGAAAAAGTATGCCTTCCTAGATGCCCTCTGCCAATAACAAATCACCTTGAGAGCTACTGAATTAACCAGTTATCTACAACTAAGTAAATTAACTTTGTCATTATGGTACAGTACAGTGGTTTTCAAAGTGTAATCAGCAGTGTTAATATCAAGTGGGAACTAGATAGAAAAGCAAATTCTCAGACCTGCTTAATCACAAAGTCTGAGAGTGAAGCCCAGCGGTCTTTTACTAAGCCCGTCAGATGATTCTAACTAAAGGGAAGGATTGAGAATTGGTGTAATGGATGGAGCATAGCATTGGAGTCACACAGTTGACCCTTGAACAACACAGGTTTGAACTTTGGGCCTTCTTAAATGTGGGTATTTTTCACTGAATGCATGCTATAGTAATATGTGATCCTTTCTGGTTGAACCTATGGATAGATGCAGAATCCAGGATACAGAGAGCTGGTATAAAGTTACACTCTGATTTTCAACTTTGTGGAGGGTCAGTCTCCCTGTCCCCATGTTGTTCATGGGTCAACTGTGTATAAATTCCCATTTTAGCCCTTTACTCCAGGGAAATATTGAGTACTTACATGTTTTGTATTTACATATGCTCATCTGTAATATGGGCTGTTATGAAAATTGTATGTGAAATATATGTATACACACACATAAGAGAATTATATCTATACCCATAAGCAAAGGCTGCCTGTTGAGAAATCTGTATGCAGATCAGGAAGCAACAGTTAGAACTGGACATGGAACAACAGACTGGCTCCAAATAGGAAAAGGAGTATGTCAAGGCTGTATATTGTCACCCTGCTTATTTAACTTATATGCAGAGTACATCATGAGAAACCCTGGACTGGAAGAAGCCCAAGCTGGAATCAAGATTGCCGGGAGAAATATCAATAACCTCAGATATGTAGATGACGCCACCCTTATGGCAGAAAGTGAAGAGGAGCTAAAAAGCCTCTTGTTGAAAGTGAAAGAGGAGAGTGAAAAAGTTGGCTTAAAGCTCAACATTCAGAAAACAAAGATCATGGCATCTGGTCCCATCACTTCATGGGAAATAGATGGGGAAACAGTGGATACAGTGTCAAACTTTATTTTTTGGGCTCCAAAATCACTGCAGATGGTGACTGCAGCCATGAAATTAAAAGATGCTTACTCCTTGGAAGGACATTTATGACCAACCTAGATAGTATATTCAAAAGCAGAGACATTACTTTGCCGACTAAGTTCCATCTAGTCAAGGCTATGGTTTTTCCTGTGGTCATGTATGGATGTGAGAGTTGGACTGTGAAGAAGGCTGAGTGCCGAAGAATTGATGCTTTTGAACTGTAGTGTTGGAGAAGACTCTTGAGAGTCCCTTGGACTGCAAGGAGATCCAACCAGTCCATTCTGAAGGAGATTAGCCCTGGGATTTCTCTGGAAGGAATGATGCTAAAACTGAAACTCCAGTACTTTGGCCACCTCATGCGAAGAGTTGACTCATTGGAAAAGACCCTGATGCTGGGAGGGATTGGGGGCAGGAGGAGAAGGGGACGACCGAGGATGAGAGGCTGGATGGCATCACGGACTCAATGGACGTGAGTCTGAGTGAACTCCGGGAGTTGGTGATGGACAGGGAGGCCTGGCGTGCTGTGATTCATGGGGTTGCAAAGAGTCGGACCCGACTGAGCAACTGAACTGAACTGAACTGATAGACGCTGAGTAGCTATTATTGTTATCAGATTGCCTTCTAGTACACAATATGAGTATTGATAGTTGTGATATCTTGGGGAATGGAGAGAAAGGTCTGGAAAGCAAGGGGTGTTGCTGGTTTTGATGGGTTCTAGATAATGGGTGATGCCAAGAAAGGCATAAGAATTCCTAGTGTAGGACAGTGAGGATAAACATTTTCAGTCTCGTTCAGATTCAGTGCCTTTTAGGTGAGAAAACATGATAGCCGTCTATTATTGAAATCCCTGAATTCTATCAGGAATCCATGGAATCCTGGAAAATGGAAAAATGTTACCCAGCATATGGATATGTTAGTTTATGCCAGAAATGTCTAGGTATTGGGCATAAAATAGTGATTAGGGTTTAGATATAGCTTATGAGTGGTTCACAATTGAATGGTGGAAATACCTATTTGATGTGACACTATTGATAACAAGGCTAGGAATAAAGGCACACATGGATGGCTGTGAGAGCTCTGAGGCTTCCTGGAAGAAGGAACTCTTGAGCTGATCTTGAAAGACAAATATATCCTCCTTTGGGAGAAGTATGTAGAAAATGCTGTAAAAACTCACCCAGTGATTAGTTCTGGTTGATGGCACCAGGGTTCTTAAAGTGAAGGTCACTTAAAGGATAAATGGAAGTTGCCAAGCCAGAAAAAGGAGACGGATATTGTAAATGGAGACATACATAGACCAGAATGCCCTGAATATTGGGGAATGTGGAGTAGTCCAATGTGAGTAGAGCTTATGGGCTGCGCAGGGGCAGGTGAGGCTACAGACAAAGCTGAGCCCAGTTGTACAAGTTCTCCTAAGATTATGGTGGACTAAAAGACATTTTACTTTAGTACTTTGTCTTGTTTTAGGTCTTTATCTTTTTTTTTTTTTGGTAGTCTATACCATTAAAATCATATCACCTAAAGAATTTAGATTACGAGTTCAGAAAAGCATTTCTGTTTAAAGTTCATGTTATATAGTGCAGTTTTATTTTGTGTCCTATTTGGCCTTTCTCAGTATTAAAGACATAACTTGTGGCTTCAAAAGTTGGTTAGTGAATTCCAACAAAGCCTCTTCCACCTTTGGGTGTGGTCTAGAATTATTCTTGCTATTTGAAGCACCATTGTTAAGTTGCTGTCAACATCCATATACCCAAGGCTTCCCCACCGAGTCCATGAATGTATCTTGTGCCTCACTGGAGTCGTGCCTTGGAATTAGGCCCTGAGTCCCTGGCTAGCTAATTTTTTACTCTTGGGGCCTGGATTTCTATGGCCTTTAATTAGCTGTAAGCCTGCTGTGAATCAGAGAGACCCACCAAGAGCCTTGACCGCATCCCCAACCTGACTTCCACACATACCACAAGAGTCTTGAGACCCGAGCTATTGTGTTTTATCCACCAACTGATAGCCCTTTATTATAGTATAGATACCCTTTATAACCAATACTGAACCTAAGCCTAGTGACTCTGGGGGGTTAATTTTGACTTTTGGTCTCACAGGCTGGTCAGCCTTTCTTGCCCCCATGCCCCTTAGTCCACTATTTACTTTTATTCTGAGTGGAAGAAATGTATTTGTACATTATAAGAATTAGAAATTGCTGAATCTTGTGGACTCTTACAATAAAATGTCCTTTTCCTTGATGTTCTTGTTTGACCCTGGGCTATTTTGATAGCCCCTTTTTGCTCTGAGTTTTTACTTTTCAGGATTTAATATAATTATAGGAATATTTCCAAATCATGAGGTATTTCTTATCAAGCTCCCCTTGCTCTCCCCCAGAAGGTCTTTCCTTACTATACTGTAAAGGCCAGACTCTGTAGCAAACATTGGGAATGCATGGGTGCCTGGTCTTAACTTTCCTTTCTAGCTTCATCTCCCGTCATCTCCTTCTAGCACATTCTTTTCAGACCTGGGAGTATCTCTTGAATACTGGGAAGTTCAGTCTCCTTGCTTTGTCAAGTGTTTTAAAAGTGTGGAATTCTACTGGCCCACCTCACTGCCCAGAGGAATCCACACATTTTTTTCAAGGCTCAGTTGCAAATTCCACCTTTTCTTGGAAGCTTTTACAGATCCCTGAGCCAAATATATTTCTTTTTACTTTTTGCTCTCATGGTACTTTGATTCTAACTCGGTCAGAGCATGTATTACTGTGTTTTATTTTTGTTTTGTTTATAAGCTTGTTTCTCACTAAGTTGTAGGTTTCCTAAGGGTAAGATTTATTTATCATTTTATCCACAATTGCAGTGGTTCACATTATTTTGTTCATAGTGGGTTTTCAATTACTGCTTTGTCCATTAGGATTTTGGTGATCTAAGAAACTACTTTTGTGAAGAGCAATGTAGTGGAAGGATTTGTGTTTTTCTGATAGTTGCCTATTTATTCTAGCCTCTTCTTTCTCTTTTCTCCTTCTTACATGTCAGAACAATCTTGGTGAATGCTTGAGGCTCTAAAAGGAATGGTTTGGGAAGGAACACTCCCTATGGACCTTTAACTAATTAAAGTGATTACAGTGCTTTCATTGAAAGTTGCTTGAAAATAAGTCATAATCCTTACCATTTATTGAGATTATTAAAACCAACTACTATGGCAACACTTTCACATACACTGGCTCACTTAGTCCTCCCAACAACCCTATGGGACTCATGTTTCATTCCTTTTTACACAGGAGGACACTCTGAGGCTCATAGTTTTGTTAACTGAGATGGAGGAAAGGATAGAACCGTGTTTTCATGTCAAGTCTGTCTGATTCCAAAGCCTATATTCTCCATCACAGTGCTGTCCTGCTTTACCTGAACATTTGAATAGTGTATGTTTCTGACCCTACCTACCTGTTGCAGAGATCAAATCAAGTTCAGATTCAAGATCAGCTGGCAGTGGAAAAAGTAATTTTAGTGTGTACCCTTCCCCAAACTAGTCTTATCAGCTTGGAGATGCTTGACAACAAGGTAAATTAATTTATCAGAATCAATTATAAGGATGTTAAGTTAAAAATGTAAACATTAATTCAAAGGCTTTTATATCATATAGAGTTGGTCAGTGGATAAACATGAAGAATTGATTTTTAGCTCTTCTTCCTTGCCTGGAAAATCCCATGGACAGAGAAGCCTGATAGGTTACAGTCCATGGGGTCGCAAAGAGTTGACACGACTGAGCGACTTCACTTCACTTCATTTCACTTCCTTTGCTGTATGATTAGAGAACTAGTAGTTAGATCCTATTGGAGGGTGGTGGAAGATTTCAGAAGATAAAGAGAATTTATACATTTCTCTAGAGTTCAGGGTGATTACCTTCAAATGGAGAAGGAAAAGCTGTGAATTATATATTTTTTTGCATATATGTCTACCTAGTTTTTCTTTACCTGATGTATGGAAGTTCTGTTTTTTCTTTTGTTTTCTTTTTTTTTTTTCCTCTTTAATCAAATAGGATTTCCAATGAAGGATCATTTGTTCTCAGAACTTTTGAATTGAGTCATCATTGCGGGAAAAGTAAATTAGCAAAAGTGATAACTTTTATTTTACTGACCATCAATATTTATGCAGTGAGATAAAAGTGAATGGGAAATTATTAGATTTATTTATTCAGTAACTGTTGAGCACTTACTCTATCCCAGACTCTCTAATAGGACAGACCTAGTGACTTCTTCAGAGACCTCATAACTGATGATCAGTAGAGAATACTCTTTAATTTTACACATGACAGCAAGAGTAACGTACAAAAACTGATGAACATTTTTTAAGACGTTATTAGATGCTAAGGACTTCCCACGTGGTGCAGTGGTAAAGAATCTGCCTGACAATGCAGGAGACACGAGATGCAGGTTTGATTTCTGGGTTGGGAAGATCCCCTGGAGAAGGATATGGCAATCCACTCCAATATTCCTTCCTGGAAATCCCATGGACAGAGGAGCCTGGCAGGCTACAGTCCATGGGGTTGCAAAAGTCAGACACACACTATTAGGTGTTGGATCTTAACGAAAAGTATGTTAATTATATTAGAGCATTTGTCTTTCTAACTTGTGTACAAGATACTACTATCTTTGTCCTTCTTTATCAGGTGAAAAAATAAAACAGAACAAAACCTGAGATAAAGGGAGAAAAAAGCAACTTCTCCAAGATCATCCTTGGTACTTTACTGCTATGATCCAGCCTTTCAAAGTATATGTGATTTGAGTATGTCTCATGTGAAAGACTTTCTTTAGAAATTACTTTTCCAAAATTTCTTGACAATATTCTGCCTGCCTGTTCTGACTTTGTCACATGAGCTTGGGTCTGAAGATGTGCCATTTTCTTATTGAGTAACCTTGGGGAAGTTACTCTCAGAGCCCCTGTTCCCTTGCTCATAAAATGGCAATTAAAATATTTTCATGTATTTGTAAAGCACATGGTTGCTGCTGCTGCTGCTGCTGCTAAGTTGCTTCAGTCGTGTCCGACTTTGTGGACCCCAAAGACGGCAGCCCACCAGGCTTCCCCATCCCTGGGATTCTCCAGGCAAGAACACTGGAGTGGGTTGCCATTGCCTTCTCCAATGCATGAAAGTGAAAAGTGAAAGTGAAGTCGCTCAGTCGTGTTCGACTGTTCGCGACCCCATGGACTGCAGCCTACCAGGCTCCTCCGTCCATGGGATTTTCCAGGCAAGAGTACTGGAGTAGGGTGCCATTGCCTTCTCTGATAGCACATCCCTAAAAGCAGTTCCCATTTCTTTTCTCTTTTACTTTTCCATAAAATGACTCAATCACAAAACCATATAAAAAAGTAGTACTGAATTTTTTCAGCTTGACCACTGATAATTTTCTTGTAAACAACATGAGTTCCAGCAGCCTAATAAGTTGTGAAGTTGGAAAGTAAACATTGAATTTGAAATTGGAAGTCTTGTGTTTTGTTTGCTACTTTGTTGTCCATTTCTTATTTTAAGAGGGATGGAAATGCTTTCAGTTAATAATTACCTCATGACTTTTACTACTCTTGATGTTTGAAAGAGCTACCAGCTCTGCAGTCAGGCAAAGAGAAATAATCCACACCCTCGATGTTCCATTTGGATGATGAGAGTCAGTTACATAATGGGAATAATGCTTTTTCTGTCTCTCAAGCTAAACAACCGTGTGTGTGTATGTGTGCACGTGTGTGTATGCTTGCATGTGTGTGGGTGCACACTCACACAATCATGCTCAGTCATGTCTGACTCTTTGTGACCCCATGGACTATAGCCCCCAGGCTTCTCTGTCCATGGAATTTTTGCAGTCAAGAACACTGGAGTGGTTTGCCATTTTCTACTCCAGGGGAATCTTCCTGAGCCAGAGCTCAAACCCATGTCTCTTGCCTTGGCATCTCCTGCCTTGGCAAGCAGATTCTTTACCACTGTGCCATGTGGGAAGCAACTGTGATTCTAGATAAAATCTTTCCTCATGGGTAAGGTTTTCGAGTGCCCAGTTTGACTTTACAATTTCGTAACATTTGGTTACCCCCATGAGGTCTTTTGAAGGTACGTGATTGTTTATCCAGTGGTTAAAGTAAATACATGACTAGAAAATTTTTGTTGTTGATTAAACGAAGATGTCATATGACAGCATGGATTTTCCTGTTGGTATTGTGTTAAACTGTGCTGAAAAACTAGATTTAAAGTAGCAACTCACTACAGTGAAGATGTGTAATACTGTATGTATTTAATGTTTCCACATCAATCTATTTGATATACCTATATGAATCATAATTAGAAGTATATGTCACTTTCTATAATTCTGGAAAAGTTGTTCAAAATAGCTTTTTTGTAATTTGGAAATTTGATTTTTGATCTTAAATATACGGAAAGAAGTTATTTAAAGGAACCAATGTGAAATTTGGAGTGAGGTGAATAATCAAGCCCTAATATATTTGAGTTTACATAAATGAACTTTTGAGAAGCAAATGGCAACCTGCTCCAGTATTCTTGCCTGGAGAAGTCCATGGACAGAGGAGCTTGGTGGTTTGCAGTCCATGGGGTTGCAAGAGTCAGACACAACTGAATGACTAACACAACAACAGATGAACTTTATTGAGTTACACCATATTTATGGAGAAAATACAAAAAAGGACTATCTTGTTACACATCACTTTGCAACTGTGTAATTAAAGTTAATAACTTTTTAAAATAAGGTCTGCTGCTGCTGCTGCTGCTAAGTCGCTTCAGTCGTGTCCGACTCTGTGCGACCCCATAGATGGCAGCCCACCAGGCTCCCCCATCCCCAGGATTCTCCAGGCAAGAACACTGGAGTGGGTTGCCATTGCCTTCTCCAATGCATGAAAGCGAAAATAAGTTGCTCAGTCACGTCCAACTCTTATCGACCCCATGGACTGCAGCCCACCAGGCTCCTCCATCCAGGGGATTTTCCAGGCAAGAGTACTGGAGTGGGGTGCCATTGCCTTCTCCGAAATAAGCTCTATTCTATTTTAAATCAGGGCCCTACTTTTTTTAAACATAAAACCTAGCAAACAGTTATGAAGTATTTACTTATTATAAGCCAGGCATTGTACCAAGAGCTTAGCATGTGTTTTATTTTTGTAGCAACTCAGAGATGAGTGCTAAGATGCTGGTTGAGCATCTGGAGGAATTCAGGCAGAGAAAGGCGAGACCTTGTCAAGATTAGAGATTTAGAAGGTGGTGAGAACGGCAGGGTGGACCCATTCACGTTTACTTAACCACTAGTCTACCAGGCTTCTCTAGTATTAGAAGAATGGTCCCTATTTGATGAAGGTTTTTTCCTGTGGAAATGAAATTTATCATTAATATTTTATTCTAGAATATAGATAAATATTAGAAGTGAACTAAGTAGATTATGAAACTAGACGGCTACAGGGACAATGGGTGCCTTACCCACTTCCCTACACAGGTCACAAATGCCTAGCACACAGTAGACCAGTTATTCATTTTTAAAATGGAATCAATTAAAATGGATTTTTGTAGAATTGTGGAACTGAACTGAATGATTTAAATTTTGTCTGTAAAGCAGGCATTAACCATAAAGGCATTCGTGTCTTGTCTACTGATCCAGTTTTTTACATAATACAACGAATGTCAGAAATTCTATTGGTTTTCTTCTCTCTTATTTGTGGTGCTGCATGTTGGTGAAAGTAAGTCTCCAAACATCTCTAGTTGTAATGTCTTACAAAAATGCTACCACAGAGGATGATAAATTTATATTAGTAGGTGTGAGTAGATGTCTAGCATTTGACTTGGAAGATATAAATGAAAACTTTTTCCCCTGCATTTTTGCAGATTGCTATTCAGATTCTTGATTTATTCTTAGCCTTAACTTGATGGCAGAAACTTGGACTTGCTTTTTGTCTGTGTCATTTTTTAAACTTGTTAATTTCATCCTTAATGTTTTATTTTTTTCTAGAATACCGCTTTTTTATTTTCCAGAATATCTTTTTAAAATCAGTAGTCATAGAGGCAAGGAAATTGAGAAAGAAACTGGTGTGAATATTTGCATTGGGGTGTGGAAAATCTAACCCAATGTAGACACTGGTCACACATGATGGATTTTAGCTCTCTAATAGTCACTGTTTATATATATTTCATTGAATCTAAAATGCTATTACATTTTAGGTTCACCTTTTTATATACTACTAAAAGAAAAAACACTACCAATTAAACTAGTACACTGTTCTTAAGTTTTTCTTTTTTTTTATTAAGGCATAATTGTACAGTAAAATTTACTTAGTTTAATGTTTATTGCTGCAAGTTTTGACAAACAAATGCAGTCATAACATACCATCCCAACCCTATCAAAACTGAGCTATAGAAAAATTCCATATACAATGTATTTCCAGTTAGTTTTTATATTTAATAATGTTGAAAGAGATTTTAAATAAATTCGACATATTTAGTTATGTTCAGTTGCTGAGTCATATCCGACTCTTTGTGACCCCGTGGACTGCAGTACACCTGGCCTCCCTATCTCTCACTGTCTTCCAGAGTTTGCCCAAGTTTATGTCCATTGAGTTGGTGATGCTGTCCAATCATCTCATCTGCTGCCACCCCTTCTCCTCCGCCCTCAGTCTTTTCCAGTATCAGGGTCTTTTCCAATGAATCAGCTTTTTGTATCTGGTGACCAAAGTATTGGAACGTCACCTTCAGCATCGGTGCTTCCAATGAGTATTTTAGGGTTGATTTCCTTTAGCGTTGACTGGTTTGATCTCCTTGCAGTCCAAGGGACTCTCAAGAGTCTTCTCCAACACCACAGTTTGAAAGCATCAGTTCTTCGGCACTCACCCTTCTTTATGTATGGTCCAACTCTCACATCCATACGTGACTACTGGAAAGACCATAGCTTTGACTCTACAGACCTTTGTTGGCAAAGTGATGTCTCTGCTTTTTAATGTTGCTTTTCTTCCAAGAAGTAAGCATTTATAATTTCATTTAAATTCTATTTCTTGGATATAAAAAATTTGAATTTAATGTTTTTTTTTGTAATCATAAAAAGGAACATATAAATAAAATAAACATTTTTCCCCCTTAAATTTCTTCATATTCTGAGTCTGATTCTTCTTCTGGACTCAGAGTTGTCAGTGACTGCTACTTCATTCAATCTCGTCCTCTGCAGTCAAGAGCATGGAGGATGATAACGGCACTCCTGGAAATAATGCTCTGTTGTTGGCTTTTCGGATTTTTCCTTCAAGTTGATTATGTCCATTATATAAGTTTTGGCTAACATTTTCTTATTTGACTAACTTCTAGGTTTTGTTTTTCCCTTGAGTGGACTGTCACTGAAAGTTAAGCAACTTCTGTGCAAAGTCAGTAGGAACTTTCTCATATATTGAGGCTTGAAGCCTTTGTGTTATTCTTTCAGTTCAGTTGCTCAGTCATGTCCGACTCTTTGTGACCCTATGGACTGCTGCACACCAGGCCTCCCTGTCCATTGCCAACTCCTGGAGTTTACTCAAACTAATGTCCATTGAGTCAGTGATGCCATCCAGCCATCTCATCCTCTGTCATCCCCTTCTCTTCCTGCCTTCAGTCTTTCCCAGCACCAGGGTCTTTTCAAATGAGTCAGTTCTTCCCATCAGGTGGCCAAGTATTGGAGATTCAGCTTCAGCATCAGTCCTTCCAATGAGTATTCAGGACTGATCTGCTTTAGGATGGACTGGTTTGATCTCCTTGCTGTCCAAGGGACTCTCAAGCGTCTTCTCCAACACCACAGTTCAAAAGCATCAATTTTTTGGCCCTCAGCTTTCTTATAGTCCAACTCTCACTTGTTGGATGCATTAAGTCATTGGTCTCATTAACTGCTTCTTGCTTTCATATATCTTTGTCTTTTCCAAGAGCTCTGGTAGTTTCTTTACCTCCTGCTGTTTTGCCTGGTTGGCAGTATCAGATGAGTAGCTGCAAGAGTGCACATAATTCCTGGAGGTTAATGACAACATGGATACCCAGGACCACATGTGGATATCCTGCATCATGACTGTGACCTGGCCAACAGCGAGTGTAAGATGACACTGAGTGTTAGACACAACTAGGCTTCACACTTGTTAAAAAGTGAGGGAAAAGTGTGGATTAGAATTGACAAAATAGTGTTTTATGCCTACCCCTACAGATTATTATGCGTGAGAAAACAGAGGTACACAGTGATTCGTTTCAGGTCATAGAACTCTGGGAGCAAAGCTGAAGCCCGACACTAGGTTTCTATCTGCTAGTTTGAAGATCTTTTCATAATACCCCTGGGAGAGATGTTTCGATCTAACAGGAGGCTGGTGTGATAGTAAGCCTATTGGCCTGGTGGTCAAACAGAGGTGTTATTTGTATTCTGGTTCTGGACTTACAAACCTGTGTCTCTGGAGGTTGTCTGCATTCCTTGTCTCATTTTTTTTCTCATCCAAGAAATGAGATGATGATGATGATACTTCCTTCAGAGAATTATTACAGTTAATGAATACTTGCGTAAAAATATGACATACTGTTTTTTAGAATTGAAAAAATATTATTTTATTTTCTCCACACTTTCTTCCTTTGTATAAAATTAAACCTGTTGTCCCAAATGTATGGTAGATAACTCTAGAGGCTTTTAAGTTTCTCTATCATGTTGTGAAATTCTGTGCCCTGGCATGTAAGTGTTGGGGCATGATGAAAAAGTCCCACGAGTCTGATCATTGACATGAAACACACTTGGTAGTTCCTTCCTCAAGTCACGGCAGCTTCCTGATTCAGTAAGTGATTCTAGCACAATACTGTCAGATGTTTTAGAAGTTACAAAATACATTCAGATTTTCACCACCCAGAAATCATTTAACATTTTTTTCATAATATTTTACTATCTTTTTTTCAAAGACAGAAAGCATTATAGATAAAGCTAACGTCTACTTTAACCACCATTCCTGTTCTAGTCCCCTTCAAGAAGTGACCAATACCATTTAATGTGTGTGTATTTCTGATCTAATTTTTGTACTTATATAGGAGTAAGCAATATAGTGAATGCTTTTATAATTAATTGGTATATGCTTTTCATATATTTATTTTTCTTTATTTCTTTTCAAATAATTTTTGTTTAGGATAGTTTTGGTTATAAAGCTCCCACTGTCAACCACATCTCTGACATCTGAATTCTATTTAGGGAACTGAATAAAATTCAGCAGTAAGAATTTTGATAATTGGTGATTTGGAGAATAATCAATTTTAAAAATCTGTTCATGGCATAGATAACAATAAAAAATTAGCTTCCATTTTGCCATCCAAAAAATAAAATATTTTGATTTTAGGTGTTTTCTTTACCTGCTTTAAAATTTTAGATTCTGTATTTTTATATAAATATTTCTATGTTGATAAAATCTTCATCAGAATTTTAATTCCACATCATATTCAATTGTATAGTTGTGCCATTATTTAACTCTTGTTTGGTACATGATTTGTTATATAATTACTTTTATATAGTTTGAATTTTTAGAAATTAAGCTTTTTTAAAAAACAAATTTTCCTGTTAAATGTTTGTTCTGGAAATATATATGACATTCTTATATTTTTGGAATATAACTACTCCCCACCCCAAATTCAATTTTCAAATCTCTTAAGAAAAAAGATCTTAAATTGAATACATCTTAAATATCGGCCAAGGAAACTATTCCAAGTCAAGCATACAAAAATATGTTGATTTTCATTATAAGTATAGGCAATAGAACTGACTTAAATGGGCTTCTTTTAATGGCTGAGTCCCTGGTGGCTCAGATGGTAAAGCATCTGCCTATAATGTAGGACACCCAGGTTCAATCCCTGGGTCAGGAAGATCTCCTGGAGAAGGAAATGGCAACCCACTCCAGTATTCTTGCCTGTAAAATCCCATGGATGGAGGAGCCTGGTAGGCTGTGGTCCATGGGATCGCAAAGTCGAACACGACTGAGTGACTTCACTTTCATTTTCAATATTCCAATGTGTGTGTGTGTGTGTGTGTGTGTGTATACATACCACAAATTATTTATTCATCTATCAGTGGACATCTAGGTTGCTTCCATGTCCTAGCTATTGTAAATAGTGCTGCTATAAATACTGGGGTTTCAGTTCAGTTCAGTTGCTCAGTTGTGTCCAACTCTGCCATCCCATGGACTGCAGCATGCCAGGCCTCCCTGATTATCACCAACTCCGGGAGTTTATTCAAACTCATGTCCACTGAGTCAGTGATGCTATCCAACCATCTCATCCTCTGTTGTCCCCTTCTCCTCTCACCTTCAGTCTTTCTCAGCATCAGGGTCTTTTCAAATGAGCCAGCTCTTTGCATCAGGTGACCAAAGTACTGGGGTTTCAGCTTCAGTATCAGTCCTTCCAATGAATACGCAGGACTAATTTCTTTTAGGATAGACTGGTTGGATCTCCTTGCAGTCCAAGGGACTCTCAAGAGTCTTCTCTAACACCACAGTTCAAAAGCATCAATTCTTCAGTGCTCAGCTTTCTTCATAGTCCAACTCTCACATCCATACATGACTACTGGAAAAACCATAGCTTTGATTAGACAGACCTTTGTTGGCAAAATAATGTCTCTACTTTTTAATATGCTGTCTAGGTTGGTCACAACTTTTCTTCCAAGGAGCAAGCATCTCTTAATTTCATGGCTGCAGTCATCATCTGCAGTGATTTTGGGTCCCTCCCCCACAAATAAGTCTGTCACTGTTTCCACTGTTTCCCCATCTATTTGTCATGAAGTGATGGGGCCAGATGCCATGATCTTTGTTTTCAGAATGTTGAGTTTTAAGCCAACTTTTTCACTCTCCTCTTTCACTTTCATCAAGAGGCTCTTTAGTTCCTCTTCACTTTCTGCCATCAAGGTAGTATCATCTGCATATCTGAAGTTATTGATATTTCTCCCGGCAGTCTTGATTCCAGCTTGTGCTTCATCCAACCCAGCATTTCTCATGATGTACTCTGCATAGAAGTTAAATAAGCAGGGTGACAGCATACAGCCTTGACGCACTCCTTTTCCTATCTGGAGCCAGCGTGTTGTTCCATGTCCAGTTCTAACTGTTGCATTCTGACCTGTATACAGGTTTCTCAAGAGGCAGCTCAGGTGGTCTGGTATTCCAATCTGTTGAATTTTCTGCAGCTGTGATTCACACATTCAAAGGCTTTGGCATAGTGAATAAAGCAGAAGCAGATATTTTTTCTGGAACTCTCTTGCTTTTTCGATGATCCAACAGATGGCAAGAGTGAACATTGGGGTATATGTGTCTTTTTCAGGGTGTATGCCTAGTCGTAGGATTGCTGGAACATATAGTAGTTTTACTCCTAGCTTTTAAAGGGATCTCCATACTGTTGTCCATAGTGGGTGTATCAGTTTACATTTCTACCAACAGAGCAAGAAGATTTCCTTTTCTCCATATCCTCTCTAGCATTATTAATCTAAAGCCTGGAATACAGATTGAAGTTAAGTCCAAAAGGGAAAAACAAATTTTGTATATTAATGCTTATATATGGAATCTGGAAAAATGGTACTGATGTATCCACTTGCAGAGCAGGAATAGTGATGTAGACATAGAGAACAGACTTTGGACACAGCAAGGGAAGGAGAGGGTAGGACATATTGACAGAGCAGCACTGAAATATACACATTATTACGTGTAAAATAGACAGCTAATAGGAAGTTGCTGTATAATCAAGGAGCTCAACCCAGAGCTTTGCGATGACAAGAGGGGTGGGATGGGGTGGGGGGTTGGGGAGAGGTTCAAGAAAGAGGGGACATATGTATACTTATGGCTGGTTCACATTTTTGTATGGAAGAAACCAACACAATATTGTAAAGCACTTATCCTCCAATTAAAAATAAATTTAAAAAGTTAAACTGGCAACATCCCCCCCAAAAGAAATACAGGTAATCAATCTTATGATTAGAAGGTATGTCCTCTCTTATAAATTCATCAGTGCATTACTGGGTAAGTTGATAATAGTGACAGATCTCTGAAAGAGTTGCAAGTTTGTTTTGTCTCTATGTTCTTCAAAGCCCCAAGTATGAAATTTATTGATAAACTCCTTAGTAGCTGATAACTTAGAGACTAAATGTTACCTTGTCATTTCTTAATACTCTGAGACTTGGCTATGTATTTTTGAAAGAACAATTCTATAATTTGGAGGTATTTTACATTTACTTTGGGCAATTAATCCTGTAGAATTTTAGACCACAAAAATATTTTTATGTTAATCTTCTGATTATATAGGTGAAGACTAGGAATCCCTAGCATGACTTTGTTAGAAACAAGAATTTTGTTGTCTAGGGAAATTTTATTATATAATGTAGAAATAATTCATCATCAAATTTGTTATGTAATAAAGAATATTTATTTCCTTTGTATGTGAATATGTGTACCACATAGTTTATATAAATGTTATTAAACATACCTACCAGAGTATTAAACTGCATATATTTCTCAGCTTTGTGGTTTCTACAGAAATGTGGTAATAGATTGCTGAAGATTAATTGTTTTCTTGAAATTCATCATATAAATTTTATTCAGATCCAATGAAATGACAGAATTTATTCTCAAAGTTAACAAAACACTGTTAGACAAAATGGGAATGTGAGCTGCTTAAGGTATTATGTTTTGAGGATGATAGTCCAGTGGTTAAAGAATCCTAAGAATTGTCTAGTGCTGTTCTCAAAGGAAGGTACATTGAGAGGAGTGAATGTTGTAGCAAGTACCACATTGTTTATTATAAAAAGAAACATTGTTCTTTCTCTTTAAGACTGTGAGTCGGGGAGCAAACCAGCTATTTCTGGTTGAAACAATTTCAGTTAGTGATAGCCTCTCTCAAAGACAGAGATACAGAAAACAGTATAAAAATACTGCGGACTTTTCTCTGTATACTTAACACAAATTTAAAAAACTAATGGGTAGAATTTTATTGTTTAAATGTACTTATGTACTTTTAAAATCCTTATAATTAAAGTATATAAATAGTTTAAAGTATTTTACTAATCTTTGTCCTGTGTGCTTAGTTGTTCAGTCATGTCTGACCCTTTGTGACCCCAAGGACTGTAGCCCACCAGTCTCCTCTGTCCATAGGGATTCTCAGGCAAGAGTACTGGAATGGGTTTGCCATGCCCTCCTCCAGGGGATCTTTCCGACCCAGGGATCAAACCCATGTCTCCTGCATTGCAGGTGGATTCTTTACCATCTGAACTACCAGGGAATGTTAGTTAAACTTAGTCTGTGCCTTGGAAAACTAAACTGAGAACAAGAAAGTAAGTAAATATTATGAGATTGAAATAGCTGAAGCTTTTTTCACAGCTGCTACTGCTAAGTCACTTCAGTCATGTCCGACTCTGTGCGACCCCATAAGGCAAGAACACTGGAGTGGGTTGCCATTTCCTTCTCCAATGCATGAAAGTGAAAAGTGAAAGTGAAGTCGCACAGTCGTGTCCAACTCTTAGCGACCCCATGGACTGTGGCCTACCAGGCTCCTTCATCCATGGGACTCTCCAGGCAAGAGTACAGAGGTCAAGCATTTTTCTCAGAGGGTACTGACAGACTCTTTACTGAAGCCCTATCAGGTTTTATTTAACATTTATTCCTAACAGGTGATACTATGGTATTTCAAAAGCAAAGGCAGATGCTAGAAGTAGTGATTTAGAATAGTGGAGATGGGCTACTGCAAGTGACACACTAACAGCAAGTGGTGATGACTGAAAAAAGACAGAAAAAGCTATGAGAACTAGATTCAAGGACTTGGTGACCTTACCATGAGGGCCTGTCCACATGAGTGAAGCCCTCAAAGTGTTATGTAATCCAGCAAGCAGAGAGCACTGAAAATAGTATTTACCCACTCAAAAGAGACCATAGGGCAGCAAACTAAGGTAAAAAGTACTTTTTATGTTTAAGACGGTTAAAAATTAAGTATAGACTGGGCCAGAAGAAAACTTACTTTATTTTCATAAATATGAGTTGTACAGAGACATTATTTGACCCAAAGATATTGTTTAAAGCTCAAACAAAGACTATTTATGGAAATAGTGATCAAATTCTTCTAAGCTCTTAGGGTAACAAAGGGACATCCCAGATGGCTCAGTGGTAGAGTTCACCTGCCAATGCAGGAGAGGTGAATTTGATTCCTGGGTGGGGAAGATCCCCTGGAGGAGGATATTGCAACCCACCCTAATATTCTTGTCTGGAGAATTCCATGGACAGAGGAGCCTGCCGGGCTACAGTCTGTAGGGTCACGAAGACTGGGACACAACTGATCTGATTTAGTATGCATGCATGCATGGAAAATAAGAATGTTTAATAAAATAATAATAGAATAAATGTGTATGTCACTAAGTAGGATTATTACAGGAATTCAGAAATGGCTTACTAGTATAAAGCTGTATCTCACACTAATAAATCAAGGGAAAATCATGTTCAGGGTTGTATGGTTTATAAGTGACAGACCTAGGGGTTAAACTTAGTTTTGTGATGCAAAAGTTATCCTTTCCTGGAAGTGATTTTTTATTCTTACAAATTGAAGTACTTATCCTAGACCTGTTGAAGGTTATCTACCTTGCTGTATCTCCCAGTTTTATCTTTTCTCTAATACTAAAATAACTCCAAGGCAAGAGGTCACACACCCTTCTGAGCCAGTCAAGGTCCTTGACATCATACCTGTCCTTTTATCCTATGAATGTTTACTGAGTGCCTGCTCAAGACCAGCCACTGTGTTAGTATCTGGGGAGACAAAGGTCAATAACAGAGGGTTCCTGACTGGAAAAATTCCTGGTTATCAATACTTCTCAATGCTGTAACACACTGTTTTGGGAAAGATAATTTTTTTCCTTCTAATGCTCATTTTTATTCTGTGTTAGAAACTATAAGTTCATGGATTTGATATATTTTTAATTAAAATCAAAGAAGTTAAATTGAGTAAAATATACAAATAAAACATTAATATTACTCTTATGTGGTGAAAACCTTGAAAGGAAATAGATTGGGAAGGATTATATGGTATAATTGGGCAGCTCAGACAGAACAGTGTCTTTATGGAACTGAAGTGCATGTCCTTATAACTTTTACTTCATAGTTGTATATAGTTATATACATACAGTTATACATAATTATGTCCTCTAAAGAGATAGAGCATTGTCTGGTCCTTCTGCCACTGAATAGCTCTTCTCAAAAGATGATGGAAAATTAAGAACTTAGAAACCTAGAAATGGAGGGATATTGATTAAGCAATGTGTGTGTTAAGCTAATAAAAAACATTGTATTTAATAATGAAATATTAGCTCTGTCTCTGAAACCAGGAATGAGTCATCATTACTATATAACTTTTCCCCTGAAAGTTCTAGAGAGTGCTGTTAGATCAAATATGGCAATGAGAAGTAAACAAAAGGAGTGTACTTTTTTCCCTCCTCCTTTTCTTTATTCCTGCCCCTTTTTGGTAAGTAAGCTACGTAAGATAATCAAGGGGCAAAACATTTAAAGACAATGAAAAGTTTTAGAAAGTTGTCTAGATGTGAAAGTTAATATGCACATATCTGTTAAAATGGTTAAAATTCAAAACACTGACAACACCAAAAACTGACAAGGATATTGAATGATAGGAACTCTCATTCACTGCTGGTGGGAATGCAAAATCATACAGCCACTTTGGAAGACAGGTAAGCAGTTTCTTACAAAACTAAATATATTCTTGACCATACAATTCAGTCATCATACTCCTTGGTATGTATGTGTTTCAAAATGAGCTGAAACCTTATATCCACACAAAAACCTTACATGATTGATCATATCAGGTTTATTCTAAAGACCAAACTTGGAAGCAAACAATATTTCTGTAAATAGGTGAATGGATTCACTGTGGTATGCTGCTGCTGCTGCTGCTAAGTCGCGTCAGTCGTGTCTGACTCTGTGCGACCCCATAGACGGCAGCCCACCAGGCTCCCCCATCCCTGGGATTCTCCAGGCAAGAACGCTGGAGTGGGTTGCCATTTCCTTCTCCAATGCATGAAAGTGAAAAGTGAAAGTGAAGTCGCTCAGTCATGTCTGACTCTTAGCGACCTCATGGACTGCAGCCTTCCAGACTCCTCCATCCAGAAAAGCACAACATGAGATTTGCAAGTTAAGTTTCATGTGGGGCAAAATGAGGACTACAGCCCAGGAGACAGCATTTCAGATAGCTCTGAGAAACCGCTCCAGAGAGGCAGGGTGGAAGCCTAGTGTCTGTGTGATTTTGCTGAAGGGGGAATGCGTACAGTCCAGCAGCTAGTCATGAGGAGCAGTCATCACCGTGAAAGACTTTACTCCTTTTCTAGCTGCGAGGAGATAGAAGAAGTGGGCTCATAAAATTGGCTCTTGAGAGTATCTCACTGTCTGAAGACCTGTTCTGCCACTTTTTCCCAGAGCACAGAGTGCCTCAATTCTGCTCTCCACTCTGAGTTCCTTTCAGGACCCAGGGGTGGAGGGGGGAGGGGTTTGAAAATCAGCAGGTGCAGAAGCACATGGTTTAATCCTTGCAGAGGTAGATGGCAAGTGCCCGTGGCAAGTGCCAATTTGTAGAATTTGTAATTGACACCCATACAATGAAACTTTATTCATGGATGAAAATAAATGAGTTATCAAACCATGAACAGACAGGCAGGAAACTTAAATGTATATTGCTAAGTGAAAAAAGCCAGTCTGAAAGTATAAACTGTGTTATTCCAACTATAAGACATTCTGAAAAAGGCAAAACAAAGATAATGGTAAAAAAAAAAAAACCAACAACTGCTCAACATTTGGGACTGAGGAAGGGGTGAATGAGTGGGGTCTGGGATATTTAGGGCATGAAGCTATTCTTTATGGTACAGTAATGATGGACACATCAGTACATTATTTGAAACCCACAGAACTATACAACATAAGTGGTGAATCCTACTGTAAACTATCGACTTTAATAATAATGTTTCAGTGTTGGTTCATCAATTGTAACACATGTACCACACTAGTACAAGATATAAATACTAGGGGAATGTGGGAGAGGAGAGGGGCACAGGGTATATGAGAACTCTTTGTACTGTCTCATCAACTGTTCCAGAAGCCTAAAATGTTCTTTTGAAAAGTCTGTTAAAAATGTCGTATGGAAGAATCTGCATCTTTGCCCCTTAGCCTTTTTAGGGCATCATCATCTGCTTCCAAATCAGTGGAGTCTCCAGAGAAAGGGGGAGAAGGGGATGACTCACTGGTGTGAGAAAGTATTAGAACATCACTGATATGCAATTTTAAAAGAAACAGAAGTTAATTTTTAATTGATTTTTAAAACCTGGTTAGGCACTGAGGGCATCACTCAGCTGTGGGTCAGAGACTGTATGTGCTGAAGTTATGCTGTGGGAATAGACAATGAGCTTTCTGTGCTGGGGGCAACCTTGGCCAACCTCATGTGGCTCTTATCTTTTAACATACTAACATATTGCAGTTTAAGTATGGGGTTTTGGAGAGTGGGTTATTTTCTGAGTTCTTCAAAGAGGAAGGCACATATGGACAAAAGATGGACTCTCTCTTTCCCAAACCCCTATCCCACACCTTGATCTTTTCAGGAAAGGACTCTTTTGTGTATGGAAGTGGCACCTTGCTTTAGATGCTGTGTTTTTTGTGCTTGGTGTTTCTCGAAGCTCTTGGCAGAAACTTGTAGCAGTAGGAGCTTAATTCAATTCTTTGAGGGCCCTTGAATGGTGGAGTTGATTTTCTGCAGCCTCAGTCAGAAATCCGTCTGCTAATAAAACTAAGTGTACGTGGAGGTCAGGATCCCAGTAGTAGGTAGGGTAGGGGAGGTGTTTGGGGATGGCTTGCCACATGATTATTTTTCAGTATGGTGATCATAATACTTGTCTCCTGATCCTTTGGACATTAACCCTCCCTCCTCCTTTGATTTCAGGTCAGTTCAGTTGTTCAGTCCTGTCCAGCTCTTTGCAACCCCGTGGACTACGCCTCCCTGTCCATCACCAACTCCCAGAGTTTATTCAAATTCATGTCCATTGAATCATTGATGCTATCCAACCATCTCATCCTCTGTTATCCCCTTCTCCTCCTGCCTTCAATCTTTCCCAGCATCAGGACCTTTTCAAATGAGTCAGCTTTTCACATCAGGTGGCCAAAGTATTGGAGTTTCAGCTTCAACATCAGTCCTTCCAATGAATATTCAGGACTGATCTCCTTTAGGATAGACTGGTTGGATCTCCTTGCAGTCCAAGGGACTCTCAAGAGTCTTCGTCAACACCACTGTTCAAAAGCATCAATTCTTCAGTGCTCAGCTTTCTTCATAGTCCAACCCTAACATTTATATATGACTATTGGAAAAACCATAGCCTCGACTAGATGGACCTTTGTTGGCAAAATAATGTCTCTACTTTTTAATATGTTGTCTAGCTTGGTCATAACTTTACTTCCAAGGAGCAAAAGTCTTAATTTCATGGCTGCAATCACCATCTGCAGTGATTTTGGAACCCCCAAAAATAAAGTCTGACACTGTTTCTCCATCTATTTGCCATGGAGTGATGGGACTGAATGCCATGATCTTAGTTTTCTGAATGTTGAGCTTTAAGCCAACTTTTTCACTCTCCTCTTTCACGTTCATCAAGAGGCTCTTTAGTTCTACTTCACTTTCTCCCATAAGGGTGGTGTCATCTGCATATCTGAGGTTATTGATATTTCTCCCAGCAATCTTGATTCCAGCTTGTGCTTCACCCAGCCCAGCATTTCTCATGATGTACTCTGCATATAAGTTAAATAAGCAGGGAGACAATATACAGCCTTGACATACTCCTTTTCCTATTTGGAACCAGTCTGTTATTCCATGTCCAGTTCTAACTGTTGCTTCCTGGCCTGCATACAGTTTCTCAAGAGGCAGGTCAGGTGGTCTGGTATTCCCATCTCTTTCAGAATTTTCCACAGTTTATTGTGATCCACACAGTCAAAGGCTTTGGCATAGTCAATAAAGCAGAAATAGATGTTTTTCTGGAACTCTCTTCCTTTTTCCATGATCCAGCGGATGTTGGCAATTTGATCTCTGGTTCCTCTGCCTTTTCTAAAACCAGCTTGAACATCAGGGAGTTCACTGTTCATGTACTGTTGAAACCTGGCTTGGAGAATTTTTAGCACTACTTGACTAGTATGTGAGGTGAGTGCAATTGTGCAATAGTTTGAGCATTCTTTGGCATTGCCTTTCTTTGGGGTTGGAATGAAAACTGACCTTTTCCAGTCCTGTGGCCACTGCTGAGTTTCCCAAATTTGCTGGCATATTGAGTGCAGCACTTTCACAGCATCATCTTTCAGGATTTGAAACAGCTCAACTGGAATTCCATTACCTCCACTAGTTTTGTTCATAGTGATGCTTCCCAAGGTCCATTGACTTCACATTCCAGGATGTCTGGCTCTAGGTGATGATCAAGCCATCATGATTATTTGGGTTATGAAGACCTTTTTTGTACAGTTTTTCTATGTATTCTTGTCACCTCATTAATATCTTCTGCTTCTGTTAGGTCCATACCATTTCTGTCCTTTATTGAGTCCATCTTTGCATGAAATGTTCCCTTGGTATCTTTAATTTTCTTGAAGAGATCTCTAGTCTTTCCCATTCTATTGTTTTCCTCTATTTCTTTCCACTGATCACTGAGGAAGGCTTTCTTATCTCTCCTTGCTATTGCTTGGAACTCTGCATTCACATGGATATATCTTTCATTTTCTCCTTTGCTTTTCGATTCTCTTCTTTCCACAGCTATTGGTAAGGCCTCCTTAGACAGCCATTTTGCTTTTCTGCATTTCTTTTATTTTTTCCTTTGATTTAAAATAAGGTTTGTCATAGGGAGGAGCTTCCCTGATGGCTCAACCATAAAGAATCTGCTTGCAATGTGGGAGCACAGGTTCCATCTCTGGGTCAGGAAGATCCCCTGGGGAAGGAAATGGCAAACCCACTCCAGTTTTCTTGCCTGGAGAAGCCAATGGACTGAGGATCCTGGTGGGCTACAGTCCGTGGAGTCACAAAGAGTCGGACAGAATAGTGTCATAGTCACCATGGGAACATCTCCCTAACCACCATTATAATGCTAGTTTCAATCCTTGATTGAAGTGCCGATTTCTCTTCTTCAGAAAGGGAAGGATCGTTTAGCACTGCTGTGCTGTCTGATTAGTGTTTGGTTTTGGACACCATCTGTCGTATCTTTGCATCATCATTTCACTCTTTCCCTCTCTCCTTCCGTCCCTTTCCTTCCTGACTCCCTTATTTTAAGTTTGATTTTTCAGTGTCATTCCCAACTTGATAGTAAAAGTAATTGGATGTTTTTCAGAGAATGGCACAGGCTTTTAAAAATGGTTGTATGTCAAAATATTGGTAATTAAAAGAATGAAACCTGTTAGTATTGAAATAAAACTATCTCAGAATTTTAATTTGTTTCAAATTTTCTGTGGCCTACATCTCTGAACATCCACATGCTCTAACTTCCTCCGTTCCACCATCCAGTGGACCTTACTTGGAAAGTAAGTCAGTGTATTCGGGTGAATGGTGCAGAAGAAGCTGAGCGTATACCCTCCCCTTCACTTCAGTAACCCCCATCCCTTGCTTTTTCCTGCTGAGCTGGGCCAAGTGAATCAGTCTTTCCACTTGACATCTCTCCTGTCTTCAGGAGAGATGCCAAGGTGCTGCCGCACGTTTGCCTGTGTGAATTGTTGTTAAAACTTTCAATGTATTGGTACATGCTTGGTCTGGGCACCTAATATTGGATATTCATTTTTATTAGGTGATAAGTTATGGAATTATGGTGATTGTTTCTGATGTGCCAGGTACTGTGCCAAATGCTGTGAAGTCTATAAAAATACAACTTTTTACTTTTTTAAGTAAAGACCCTTAACTTTGATTTCCCCACAGATATGCTTTTCTTTTTATTATTTACTAGCATCCATTTGTGAATGCTCATCTCCTGTTTCTCAGTTGCTAACTCTGTATTTCCAGGTTCTAAGCTAAAATGAACTTTCACACTTACTTCAAGTGTAATTACAAAGGATCAGGAAAAAACATTATTATGTTCTTTTTATTTTTACTTTTGAATGCTCAGACAAAGCATGATTCAGATGACTAGCAGTGTCTGTGGGAATTTATACTCTATTCCTTGGTGGCTCAGACAATGAAGAGTCTGCCTGCAGACTCAGACACAGTTTCGTGCAGGAAACCTGGGATCAATCCCTGGTTCAGGAAGATCCCCTGGGTAACGGAATGGCTACCCACTCCAGAATTCTTGCTTGGAGAATTCCATGGACAGAGAAGCCTGGCTGGCTACAGTCCATGAGGTTGCAAAGAGCTAGACATGACTGAGCAACGAACCCTTTCACTTTCACTAACCTGCCTTCAGTCTCTAGAGCCCATTGTGTTGCTAGAAATGTATTACATGTTCACAGATAATGGAAATAAATGTGTTATTTACTTGTTCAATTGCCTTCTCCTGACATGGATATTTTTACTTTAAAATGGAGTGGAGGAAGGAATGTGAAAAATTATGTCACAATATGGATATAAATAAAGACCATTCTATTAAAAATTTTTTATTTAACTTGTGTAAACATCACATTTATTGGGTGTACAATTCTAGGAATTTTGACCCATGCACAGATTCGTGAAAACACCACAGTCAGCACACAGAACAATTCTATCTTTCTAGAAAAACACTTCTTTGTAGTTAGAACTTCCCCTGTCACTGACACCTGGTGACTGCTGATCTATTCTCTCTCTAGGCTGACTCTTTAAGAATGTCATACAAATGGAATCATAGCCTTTTGAGACTATCTTCTTTCAGCATACTGCCTTTGAGATTCATCCGATTTGTATATGTATCACTGCTGCTGCTGCTAAGTCGCTTCAGTTGTATCTGATTCTGTGCGACCCCATAGATGGCAGCCCACCAGGCTTCCCGTCCCTGGGATTCTCCAGGCAAGAACACTGGAGTGGATTGCCATTTCCTCCTCCAGTGCATGAAAATGAAAAGTGAAAGTGAAGTCGCTCAGTCATGTCCGACCCTTAGCACCCCATGGACTGCAGCCTACCAGGCTCCTTAGTCCCTGGGATTTTCCAGGCAAGAGCACTGGAGTGGGGTGCCATTGCCTTCTCCTTATATGTATCACTAGTTCTTTTCTATTGCTTAGTGTAGTATTACATAATATGGATGTTCTATGGTGTGCTTTTTCATTCATCCATTGAATGCCATGTGGGTTCTTTCCAGTTATGAGTCATTTAAAATAGAACATTCACGTACAGGTTTTCTTGTAAACACTAGGTTTTCATTTCTCTTGTGTCTAGGAGAGTGATTGCTGAGTCATACAATGAGTGTGTATTTAATTTTATGAGACATTTCCAAACCATTTTCCAGAGTGGCTGTACCATTTTGCATTCCACCAACAACACCTGAGACTCTGGTTTGTTCTGCATCCTCACCAGCACTTGGTATTGTCCATATCTATTTTAGTCATTCTAATAAGTGTATAGTGATCTCATTTTGCTCTTAATCTATATATTCCTAGTGGTGTTAGATGTTGAAGAACTTTTTGTGTGCTTATTTGCCTTTTGCTGATCCTCTTTAGTGAAATGTCTATTTAAGTTGATTTTTTAAAATTGGCTTTTCTTATTGTTGAATATTCAGTTATTAATGTATTCTATACATAAGTTCTTTGTCTAATGTAAGTTGTGAATATTTTCTCCCAAACTGCAGTTTGCCTTTCATTCTCTTAATGGTGTATTTTATAATTTCTTATTTCAATAAAGTCCAATTTGTCAATATTTTTTCTTTTATGGCTTGTTCCTTGGTGTCTTATCTAAAAACTTGTTTCCTAACCCCAGATCATGAAGATATTCTCCTATATATATTTTGTGTGTTTAAGTCTTACAGATTCTCTTTTCTAATTAAAGCCATTTTTTAATTTTGAGTTAAATTTTGCTAAGGTATAAGATTTTAGCATCAGTTCAGTTCAGTCACTCAGTCGTGTCCGACTCTTTGCAACCCCATGAATTGCAGCACACCAGGCCTCCTTGTCCATCACCAACTCCCAGAGTTCACTCAGACTCACGCCCATCAAGTCAGTGATGCCATCCAGCCATCTCATCCTCTGTTGTCCCCTTCTCCTCTTGCCCCCAATCCCTCCCAGCATCAGAGTCTTTTCCAGTGAGTCAACTCTTCGCATGAGGTGGCCAAAGTACTGGAGTTTCAGCTTCAGCATCATTCCCTCCAAAGAAATCCCAGGGCCGATCTCCTTCAGAATGGAGTGATTGGATCTCCTTGCAGTCCAAGGGACTCTCAAGAGTCTTCTCCAGCACCACAGTTCAAAACATCAATTCTTCGGTGCTCAGGCTTCTTCACAGTCCAACTCTCACATCCATATATGACTACTGGAAAAACCATCTCCTTGACTAGACGGACCTTAGTTGGCAAAGTAATATCTCTGCTTTTGAATATACTATCTAGGTTGGTCAAAACTTTTCTTCCAAGAAGTAAGCATCTTTTAATTTCATGGCTGCAGTCACCATCTGCAGTGATTTTGGAGCCCCCCAAAATAAAGTCTGACACTGTTTCCACTGTTTCCCCATCTATTTCCCATGGGACCAGATGCCATGATCTTCGTTTTCTGAATGTTGAGCTTTAAGCCAACTTTTTCACTCTCCACTTTCACTTTCATCAAGAGGCTTTTTAGTTCCTCTTCACTTTCTGCCATAAGGGTGGTGTCATCTGCATATCTGAGGTTATTGATATTTCTCCTGGCAATCTTGATTCCAGCTTGTGTTTCTTCCAGTCTAGCATTTCTCATGATGTACTTTGTATATAAGTTAAATAAGCAGGGTGACAGTATACAGCCTTGACGTACTCCTTTTCCTATTTGGAACCAGTCTGTTATTCCATGTCCAGTTCTAACTGTTGCTTCCTGACCTGCATACAGATTTCTCAAGAGGCAGGTCAGGTGGTCTGGTATTCCCATCTCTCTCAGAATACATATGTCCAATTACTCAAAGATCATTTGTTGAAAGAGACTATCCACTGTCTGTTTAATTTTAACCTACGTCAAAAGCACGTTCTTCATGTTTGTATGGCTTTCTTTCTAGACTTTCTGTTGTGTTTTGTCAGCCTATGTGTCTGTCCATTTATCAATACTGCATTGTTTTGATTAATGAATCTTGATTCCAGCTTGTGTCTCTTCCAGTCCAGCGTTTCTCATGATGTACTCTGCATATAAGTTAAATAAGCAGGGTGACAATATACAGCCTTGATGTACTCCTTTTCCTATTTGGAACCAGTCTGTTGTTCCATGGAATAGATTCAGTTTGTTAGAAATTTCTAAACAGTCTCCCAAAGTTGTACCATTTTACATTCCCCCCAGCAATAAATGAGTTCCTGTTGCTCTATATCTTCACCAACATTTGATATTGTCAATGTTCTGTTTTATAGCTGTTTTAATAGGTGATGTCTTCTTAGTTTAATTTTCATTTTCCTAAAGACATAGAATATAGAGTATCTTTTTTAATGTGCCTTATCTCCTTTGGTGCGGTATCTGTTGGAGGTCTTTGGCCCATTTATCTAATTGGATTGTTTATTTATTGATTCTTGAATTTTAAGATTTCTTTGTACGTTTTGAATAAAATAGTATTTTATCAGATTTGCCATTAAAAAAAAAAATATATATATATATATATATATATGTATTTCTTCCCGGTCTGTGGCTTTTCCTCTTATTCTATAAACATTGTCCTTTGCAGCCATACTTTTATCCTCAGTGTCCAACCAGGCATAGACACAGAAGAAACTGAATATTAGGGAAATAAATTATTCTATGCTGTTCTGGGCAGAAATTGCAGAGATGATTTATGTATTGTTTAACAACTATTCTTTATCCTGAAGAAAGGTACAATCCTGCAATTTGGAGTCTTAACATAGAACTGAAAGTGAAAGTGAAGTCACTTAGTCATGTCCAACTCTGCGACCTCATGGACTGTAGCTGGCCAGGCTCCTCCGTCCATAGTATTTTCCAGGCAAGAGTACTAGAGTGGGCTACTGTTTCCTTCTCCATATAGAGGAATGATTTGATTCTTCTTTATGTAATACAACTTAAAAATATCAGATGCACTTCATTTCTCTGCCACTTTTTGTTTCCACTGAATGAAATAAGGATACTTTTCTAGCATATGTATGTTAATATCTATGTGGAATATAAAATTCAAGCAACACCATGTAAACAAAGAGAAAAGCTTTAACTAAGAATGTGGATTCCCTGGTCACTCAGTGGTAAAGAATCTGGCAGCAATACAGGAGACTGCCTGCAATGCAGGAGAAAGTGAAAGTTGCTCAGTCACGTCTGGCTTTTTGCAACCCCAGACACTATACAGTCCTTGGAATTCTCTAGGCCAGAATACTGGAGTGGGTAGCCTTTCCCTTCTCCAGGGGACCTTCCCAACCCAGAAAGTGAACCAGAGTCTTCTGCATTGCAGGCAGATTCTTTACCAACTGAGCTATCAGGGAAGCCTGCAATGCAGGAGATGAGAGTTCAATCCCTGGGTTGGGAAGATCCCCTGGAGAAGAAAACTGCAACCCACTCCAGTATTCTTGCCTGGGAAATCCCATGGAGAGGAGCCTGCCGGGCTACAGTCCACGGGGTTGAAAAAGAGTCAGACACTACTTAGTGACTAAACCACCACCAAGAATGTTCAAATGTTTTTAGATATTCTACAGTTTATCCATTAGTTTTTGCCACTCATTCATTCACTTACTTTTCTGTCAGATACTATTAAAAAACAAGCACTAAAAAATGAAAAGGTTAAAAGGTAAAATATGCAGAAAAATAATTGAGAAATTCTAATGCCTTTATTTTTTCTACAAGTTGGAATAAGACTTTTAGTATTCAATTTATATTCTACTCAAGTCAAGGACTTAATAGTGTCTGTTACAGTATAATTTCATAATTACTAGCCAAAGAGAAATCAGGTCTATAAGGGGAATTTGTATTCATATTTTGGATATGTTTTGAAGATTTCTACTAAAAGAGAAATGATATTAATTAATAGCTGTCACATTCATAGTGTTTACTATGTAGCAAAAAATTTAATTTGTTTTTCATATGATTGTATACATGAGTTTGCTCAAGCTCTGGGAGATAGTGAAGCACAGAGAAGCTTGGCATGCTGCAGACCATGGGGTCACAAAGAGTCAGACATAAATGAGTAACTGAACAATAAAAAATTTTTAATACTCATTAAAATGAGTATTAAGAAGTACTATGAGTACTATGAAGTATGTATCCAGTTCCCCTTTAGAGGCTGCAAATTTTCAATGTCACATTTTAACTTTATTTTAGATGAGAAAACATATATTAAAGAGGTTCAGCACTTGCTTAAGATCACATGCAATAATAAGAAATGAGTAATAGAGACAGGATTTGAGTATAAGAATTTTGCTTCCAATTCTATAAATATATAACATAAAAAAAACTATTTTTGCAACAGCATAAAATGATTTTCCACTATGACCTGTTACTCAAGCAGAGAAAATATCTAAACAATGACTTATAAAATATCCTTCTGAACATCTGAGCTGAACAATGTATACAATTTGACTGACATCATTTGGTCAGAGGAAAATAATGTGACATATAAAGGTTTATCAAGAGAGGTCCAAGGAAGAAAACATTTGATATTGGAGTGTCCTGTTCAAATATCTCACTTTTGAGCAATAAAAAAAGTCATAAATAATATTTTAAATATTACACATTTCATTAATTTGTACATAGTACTCACACTGAAAGCAAGATTCTTGAAGGTGTATAATGTTATACAACATATCTGTGAGGAAGAGGGAAAGTGCCATGATAAGACCACCAACATGTGTGAAGCATTCTATAAGAGCAGAAATTTTTTTATCTTTCTGAAATATTATCTATAATGTATATGTACGAGTTTTCAGATTCCTAATATAACCCTACCTGCTCATTCTATTTAAGAAACATGAGGCTGAAATGGAATTCTTCATGAGATTAATAGAAAAAAAGATAATGAAACTGTGACTTTCATACGAAAGTCATCTGATCTGGAAAGAAATAGAGCCTTGTAGATTTGCTGCTTTGCACTTCTGAACAGTTATTTCTTTTCAACCTATAAGTATCTATATTATTAATCTGGGAAAGAAATATTTCTATGAAAAGAATGTACAATATATGAGTCACTTTGAATGAGAATTCTCTTATAAAATAATCTACATGATAACCAAGCAAAATGTAGAGAGACAATAATATTTATTGGCTTAAATGTGGAGAGAACTTTTGCTATATAAAATAACTTTTTAAAAGGAAATATTTTTGATACAATTAGGACATCAATATTAGATAAACCTTTCAGATTTTATGGGCTTCCCTGGTGTCTTAGAGGGTAAAACGTCTGCCTGCAATGCCGGAAACCCAGGTTCAATCCCTGAGTCGGGAAGATCCCCTGGAGAAGTAAATGGCAATCCATTCCAGTACTCTTGCCTGGAAAATCCCATAGACGGAGGAGCCTGGGAGGCTGCAGTCCATCGGGTCGCAAAGAGTCGGACACAACTGAGCGACTTCACTTTGACTTTCATTTTCACTTTGACAGATTTTATATTACATCAACGAAACAGTGGGGCTTCCCTGGTGGGTCAATGGGTAAAGAACCCACCTGCAATGCAGGAAACATGGATTTTATACCTTGGAGGAGGGCATGACAACCCACTCCAATATTCTTTTCTGGAGAATCCCATGGGCAGAAGAGCTTGGTGGGCTAGTCTATAGATTCTTCACAAAGAGTCAAACACGACTGATGTGACTGAGAGTGCAAACCAACATTATGGTATAAAGTTTATAAATTTAAACAAACCAAAGATGAAAGATCTATTTAGTGTATATATGTCAATCTCAATCTCCAAATTAACAAAACATTGTAAAGCAACAATACCCAAATTTTTTTAAAGAAATGAAAGACCAAAACTGTCATAACAAGAAATATAAATAAATGACTCACTTGAAAATCTAAATAGCATAGAAAAATTAGAAATTCATGAAATGTTACCAGATCATCAAAAACATGAAAAATTTTATACTGGTTTCTGTGGTATTTACAAAGTCAAATTTTGTTTTACCTCTCATCTTCATTAATTTTATTTCAGAAAACAAAATGCAGGCAACAAGGACTCAAACATCCACTTCATTTTCCATCATTCTGGAATCACAAAAGCAAAGCCATTCACCCACATAATCAACTAAAAGAGTACTTACAATAATTTATAATGAAAGAAATACATAATTCTAAAGCTGAAGCACCAAATTTCCTGAATGCAGTGAAAAGTAAGTTTTTTATTGTTAAATCTTAAAAAATAGTTTGCCTTTAACCTCCAAGTTTTCTTCTATTTTATAGATATAACCCATGAAATATCTCAGATTTCAAACTCAACTCATTTTAGTCCTATTTGTGATTTCCAAAATGCCTCAATTGATTTCAAATTAGAAATAAATGTATTTCTGCTTCAAGATTTAGGTCTGAGTTGCTCTATTATGTGTATTTTAGTTCAACTTAGTATCTGGACAAAACATGGAATTTTAATTAATTTAATCATAATTACATAAAACTATAAAATTAGTTTCTTTCCTCACTGACCAATTAAAATAGTGAAATAACTAATAAAAAAAACTTTATGTAGCTCAACATTTGTTCCCTAAGAACACAGGATTCTTTCAAATTATATCTTCCACTGCAGTTAAAATTAATAGGACAAATTATAGACTATTACACCTTAAAAGAAAATTGGAATATCAGTTTGCTCACTCTTACCTCTATACATTTAATATATGCTTAGTAAATCATTACTGACATTATAACATTGTTAGCTATCTACTCTTGCCATTTTACATACCATAAAATGTGAATACTGGCTAATTAAAGATAACAGTGTGTGATAGTCACTCACTTGTGTCCAGCTCTTTGGGACTCCAGGGACTGTAGCCTGCCAGGCTCCTCTGTCCATGAGATTTTCCAGTCAGGAATACTGGTGTGGGTTGCCATTCCCTTCTTCAGGTGATATTCCCGACCCAGAAATCGAACCCAGGTCTCCCTGCATGGCAGGCAGATTCTTTACCATCTGAACCACTAGGGAAGAGACAAAAGATAATTGAAAACTTCCTAAATGTTGAACTACAGAGAGTTTTAAAAATCATGTTACCTAACATGTGTTTCCATAAAATTTTTAATTCTCTAGGACATTAAAAGGATTTACATGAAAAAAAATAATCATCGACAAAATAAAGGTGAGAAAGTCTGGGTTATCAAAATTTAGACGATTTCTTCACATAGAACTACATGATTAACTTGTATCCCATGAATCTTTAAGAAAGGGATTATACTATGTCTTTTTTTCCAGAACATGTTATGGGCTAATGTTTTCACGGGACTTATTTGGATGAAATCAAATTCAATAAACTATAGCACATGATGGAGAAGGCAATGGCACCCACTCCAGTACTCTTGCCAGGAAAATCCCAGGGACAGAGGAGACTGGTAGGCTGCAGTCCATGGGGTCACAAAGGGTCGAACACGACCAAGCAACTTCACTTTCACTTTTCACTTTCATGCCTTGGAGAAGGAAATGGCAACCCACTCCAGTGTTCTTGCCTGGAGAATCCCAGGGATGGTGGAGCCTGGTGGGCTGCCGTCTATGGGGTCGCACAGAGTCGGACACGACTGAAACGACTTAGCAGCAGCAGCAGCAGCATAGCACATGAAAACAACGACACATTGGACAGTCATTAAAAACTTAACAGAAATTTTGTTCATTAGTTAAGTTGATTACAAGGTTTGGTAATATTTATATTTATTATGTATCATATAGTATATCTTATATATCTCTATTTCTATCAAATCTATCAATTTAAATTTCATAAAATTATACTAATTCTCTTTTTAAAAATGTATTAAAACAAATGAGCTACACACTAGATTGAAAAAAAATTCTATTTTAAATCCTGATATTAAAAACATTCAAGAAGTTTCCACTGAATTCAAGGTTCAAATAGTAAGCATGGGATAAAATGACATCTACATTCTTTGCATAAAACTATTCCTTGGATTTTGACTTCTCCACCTAAGTTTTCACTCATTTGCCACAATATGTTAGAGATTATGTTTTCCTTTACCCATTTTGCCTTAAAAGACAAAAACTAAATTCCCTACAGCAAATTCTCTCCAGTTTTTGGAATGATATTGTCTGAAATTATTGGGGACAGATTTTAATACTATATGTTTATCAAGTTACATTTTATTTGTCCCCATAAGGAAAACTGAATCTGGAAATAATTTGAGATCACATATTAGAAGGAAGCTATTAATCTAGGTCTGATTTCCGAGTTGAAAAAAAAATCAAAATATCATGTTAAAACAAGTATTATTATAACTGAACATGAGTACTTCAGTTGCCAAATTTAACTTTTCTTCTTTCTTGTTTTATTTTTTATAAAAATGTGAAAAGTGTGAACAGACATCTCTGTTTGAAAAGTCCTGTTACATCAATTTTCCTGGTGTGATTATTAGCAGCATCCTTTTTCACCTTCATAAGTGTCCTAGTATGGAAAATGAATTATGTGGTCGTCTGAGTTAAGAAAATCCACTGTTCCCACCCATGACTGATACATGCCAATGTGTGGCAAAAACCACTATAATAGTGTGAAGTAATTAGCCTCCAATTAAAATTTTTAAAAATGTTGTAGAGACTTTATAACCTGATCAAATGAGCTTGAAGTGAAGTGAAGTCGCTCAGTCATGTCTGACTCTTTGCAACCCCATAGACTATAGCCTACCAGGCTCCCCTGTCCATGGGATTTTCCAGGCAATAGTACTGGAGTGGATTGCCATTTCCTTCTCAGGGGATCTTTCCAACCCAGGGCTCGAACCCGGGTCTCCCACATTGTAGACAGACACTTTACCGTCTGAGCCACCAGGGAAGTCTAGGAGCCGTTATAATTTATTATTTGTTATCTAAATTACTGCCTAAACTGTGCATCTAATAATTCTGTCAGGTAACTTATTCCTAAAAATACAGAAGCAGAAACTGGTTAAAGAATTTCAGATATTGCCTACTCCACTACCTCTATTATATATACTATTCATGGTGTGTATATATATGTGTGTGTGTGTGTGTGTGTGTGTATTTATGTATATATATTATCTCAGAAGAAATTTCTTTCCCCCAGTAACCTCCTGCTTTTCCCTTAGAGGTACTCTGCTACTTACAATATTTTTGGTTGGTTTGTTTCTTTGCTTGTTTTGATTTGTTATATTGCCTCAAAGACAACTAGCATGAAGACGTTAATGCTGCTAAGGTTTGAAAATGTTAAAGAGTGTCTTTCAGTTTATTTCTGCTCTGCCATTTCTCTCTGAGGGCATACATCCCAAATGAACAATAAAATTAAAGGAGTCAGAAAAAGGGGAGGATAAGGAGAACATATTGAATGAAAAACCAATATTTAAAGAACTATAGTTCTACCTCATATTGTTTCAAGCAAATACTTTTATCATCAGGCATAACAAATGGATAGGGTTTTCCTATTGAAAATAGGAAAAACAAATATATATCAATAAATTTTGCTTAAAGAAAAATTATAGCCATAAAATACTTTAAAAGAATAGTTTGTTGGTAATGAGACTTTTGTTTTAATTGAAAAAGTATCTTGTCACTAAATGCAGTTATCGTAAATATTCAAATTATTATTATGAGATCACTACTGAAATGCAATGTTTGCCATCATGATTGTACTAGTTAAGATCTTTGAGCTACAATAAACAAAGAATCCTTGTAAGGTTTTATTCAAAAAAGTAATTTTGCTGGTAATTCCTACTTCCACACTCCATCCTCTGTACTAGATATTTCATCTATTGACCAAGAGGACTGTCATGCAGCTAACCACCCTTATTTGGAGCGCCTCATAGAATTAGTTTTAATCTATTATACTTTGGTAGGTTGAGGACTATTTTAAGAGATAGGTCTATGAATTATTAGCCATTATTTACATTATACTTGCTATTTACATTGGATATTAGACTATATACTATATATATTATATTTACTTTATATTTATCATATGCATTATACAAAATTTACTTTAAAAATTCTATAATTTTTAAAGTAAAGAAATAGTACTGCAGTTTTATAGAACTAATTTAGTCACTGTCTTAATTAGCATGCCTTTACCAAGAAACATTTATAGCAACAAAATTGATTCTAATGTTCTTGTTGTAGACAGTAAAATAGCACTCCACATGGAGGCATATATATCTAACAGCTGTCTTATGCCAGGAAAGCCTATGCATTATAACTTCTGCCAGCTGGGGTGTAACAAAAGAAAAAATGTGTGTAAGAATAAACATATATATTTCATGTTTACATATCTTTTGCCTTTGTTTTTTCAAGTGAAGTCATTGCTACTATTCCAAGAACTAGAATAACAACTATCAGCATAACTTACTTTGATAACTCATAACTCATTTTGATCATCGTGGCTTCTGCTTCACTATTTAAAATGCCTTTGTTGTTACCTCTTTATTGCAATTGGACCTTCAATATGAGACTCTCTAGAGAGTCCAAAAATTAATAAACATAAAATTAAACTCAATAATTCTCATTAAGTAAACAACTCATAATGATGGGCACAGTGACAAGTGGCCAGACAATTCAGTTTCACAGATGGTTTATAACCATAAATAAACAGAATAATGCATTTGTCTGTTAGGGATTGCATACTCCTGATCTTTCTACAGGAGTTAACATGCTTGGGTCACTGCTTAGTGGAACAAGAGGAGAACAGAGCTTAATTCTTACTGTGGTGGCCAACACTGGCCACACTTGGATACAGAGCACACATTTAGATGCCTCCTTTAGCAAACAGTAACTTGAAAGGAAAATTTTGTTGAACATAAATTCTCAGAAAATCATGTCTTGTAGGAAGATTTGAAAATCTCGACTTCTTTACGAACAACAAGAGAGTATCCAAATGTGATGGTAGTCAAAAAAAAAAAAGATTATTGACAATCAGTTCTTTAGTCCAGTGCATCCTGCTAGATAGTGGTCAATGTCAATAATGTCATCTTAAAATAAAATCAAGACCTGATAGTTCTTGCAAAGACATACATTTAAATGTTTATCAAGAATCCATATTAATTATCTCCTGGAAATGGCAGCCCACTCCAGTGTTCTTGCCTGGAGAATCCCAGGGATGGCAGAGCCTGGTGGGCGGCCATCTATGGGGTCGCACAGAATCGGACACGACTGAAGTGACTTAGAAGCAGCAGCAGCAGCAGAACTCCTACCTGTTCAAAAATAGCCCCCAAACAGATGAGGATTATTTTATCATCACCATTCTACAGATAAAGAAAACTGACTGTATTAAGTCCTAAATCTGAAAAATAGCAAAGACTTAAAGATGCTTGAAGACCTAATGAATGACATGGGCCACATCACACAATCATCTGACCAGCATCCCCTTGCGAGACAGATTTCTGAAAGCCATTTGTGGTTATTTTACATTGGAAGATAAGGAAAAGATAGCAAGTGTCTGTTTTAGATGAATCAAAACTACCTCACTTAAAAAAGAGCAGAAGTTTAACATATTATATTAATCAACAAAACTACTGCAAAATGTTTTAATTTCTGGTATTACTAAACTTTGTCTCCCTAGGCAGGATAGAATGGATTGAGCTAATTACAATAACATCCCCACTTTTAATTAATGTGTCTGATGTGTAGATAAGCCACCAGCATTAGCTTATGATCTTGCTACACTTTCCCATCCATGCTTCCTCCTCTAGAATCCCTTGTCTATTCTAAGAAGATCATATTTGCCAGATCACTTATACAGAAAACTGAATGGATATCATTAATTTCTCCCTTTTCCTTCTCACATGCATTCTACGTTCAAATGGCCCGAAAGCCCGTTGAAACTACTTTCTAAACATCTCTCTAGTTCCATTGTTTTCATTCTGGGTTATGTCCTCATTGTCTTTCATCTGGACCATAATAATATATAGCATCCCAAATGTCTCCTATCTCCTTTTTCTAGTCCATATTCCCAATACTGCTGGTATTATCTCCATAAAACATAACTATAATTCTGTGAGTTTTATATTTAATGAGTGCCTGTGTAGTCACTCAGTCATGTCTGACCCTTTGTAATCCCATGGACTATAGCCTGCCAGGCTTCTCTGTCCATGGGATTTCCCAGGCAAGAATACTGGAGTGGGTTGCCATTTCCACTTCCAGGGGATATTCCCAACCCAGGGACTGAACTTGAGTCTTGCATTAGCAAGTAGATTCTTTACCAATGAGTCACCAGGGAAGCTCAATATATCACCTGCTTACTGACAAACACACACACATACAGTTAAAACATTGATAAGAAATAACTTTTTTCATTCAAATTCCTCATCATGCTTATACTTCTTTTCATAAATGGTGTCATCAGGTAACAGTCTTTCTTAGAACTACATGATTCATTGATAAAAACAATCAAGATTGCCAATGAGGTAAGTACCTTGTGGATATGACATAACTAAATAACAGAACCAAAGTACATGTCCTTACAAATAGAACTGTACAATTAGGGTATATATGTTTAGGAGTAGAATGAGAAGGATGTATCTGGTATTCATTTGGAAAATACATTAAAGAGAAGCTATTATTAGAGGTTATAGTTTGTCTTCTTCAAATTTATAATCTTTCTGGAAGGACTCTAAGTTGCAGGACTGAATTTGGCATGTTTCTTGCTATTTTGAATCAAGGAGCTCTAGGCATTTCTGTTATCCTCCTCAACGTATACATATTATTTCTTTTTTGTGTGTGTGTGTGAAAGTAGATGTCTAGAGCTAGGCAAAAATGGCATTTCAGTTCATGTGTTTTTGTTGATGGATCTGGAAAGGGAAGAAACAAACTTTTTCATGCTAAAGAACTGATTGCAGCATATGATCTTTTCCACACTGATGTGATGCATGGAGGGGGAAGCATGGTGAGCTTTATACAGAAGAGATTCCATTAAAAACATGAGCTGGGACATCCATGGTGCATAGCATCAGGTACTAATCACAGACACATACTTCGCAGGTTCTGGTGTTTTTGTTTGAAAGCTCAGCTGCCACAGCATTGTACAGTCACTGCCTGGACATATTGTTGACAAGAACTGCCAGGCACTTCAACTTCATTTCTCACACAAGAAAGTGACAGAGGGTTGGAAACGCTCTCCAACATGACACCGCTTATACTTTTTTCAGCTGGAGCACAGATACTCTTCCATTTGTCCCCTCTTAGCTAACTCCCAGACTTTTTCAACATTCCTCTAGTTCTAGGAAATGTAAATAAAATAAAAAATGTATGGCTGTGACACCATTTTAAACATATGTCATCCATTCCATACTGAAACTCCTATTTTGGGGGGGACTTTGGGATATCACTTTTGTTGTGTTTTTAAATATTCCTCAGATACAAAATATGAGAGTGAACTTGCACAAACCAAACAAAATACTGCTTTGTGTATTTTTCAGGTAGGTTTCATTGTGAATGTGAAAAAAAAAATGTTTCGCAAAATATGGATTATGTGATTTACTTATGAATTTGTAACTCTGTATGATTTCTTATGCATATTGGATATACCCAATTAACTCTGATCCTAAAATGAAAGTGAGTCTTCTCTAGTCTCAGACCTTCTTTTTGTCTCCCAAAGCCAAGATTATTCTTGCTATTGAGTAGAATTTCTCTTCCAAATAAGTCACCTATGTAATCTTGGAAGTGGGCTAGCAAAGTGTCCTGGTGGGCAAGGACACTCCAGGCTATATAACTCAGAGGAGTTTTTTTACCCCAAATACCTAGGGCACTATATGATATCAATCTGTGTTGTTCAATTCATGGCTCAGACAGTAAGGCGTCTGTCTGCAATGCAGGAGACCTGTGTTCAATCCCTGGGTTGGGAAGATCCCCTGGAGAAGGAATGGCAGTCCACTCCAATATTCTTGCCTGGAAAATCCCGTGGATGGTAGCCTGGTAGGCTAGGCTACCGTCCATGGGGTCGCAAAGAGTCGGACACAATTGAGCGACTTCACTTTCACTTTCTATTGACTATCTTAGGGATTTAAAATAGTCAATAGAACAATAAAATATTCAATACAGAATAGATTTGGCACCATTTTACAATGACTTTTTTACTTTTGTCTTTTAAATGACGGACAATATAGCATACCCTCCTAGTGATGACTGCTTTCTTGCATCAGGTATTAAGAAAATATTATAAACAATAGAATGGGAAAGATAGAGATCTCTTCAAGAAAATTAGAGATCCTAAGGGAACATTTCATGCAAAGATGGACTCAATAAAGGACAGAAATGGTATGGACCTAACAGAAGCAGAAGATATTAAGAAGTGGCAAGAATACACAGAAAATTCTACAAAAAAGATCATCATGACCCAGATAAACATGATGGTGTGATCACTCACCTAGAACCAGACGTCCTAGACTGTGAAGTAAAGTGGGTCTTAGGAAGCATCACTACAAACAAAATAGTGGAGGTGATAGAATTCCAGTTGAGCTACTTCAAATCCTGAAAGATGATGCTGTGAAAGTGCTTCACTCAATATGCCAGCAAATTTGGAAAACTCAGCAGTGGCCACAGGACTGGAAAAGGTCAGTTTTCATTCCAGTCCCAAAGAAAGGCAATGCCAAAGAATGTTCAAGCTACCACAAAGTTGCACTCATCTCACACACTAGTAAAGTAATGCTCAAAGTTCTCCAAGCCAGGTTTCAACAATACATGATCCAACCCATGAATTTTCAGATGTTCAAGCTGGATTTAGAAAAGGCAGAGGAACCAGAGATCAAACTGCCAACATCCGCTGGATCATTAAAAAAGCAAGAGAGTTCCAGACAAAACATCTCCTTCTGCTTTATTGACTATGCCAAAGCCTTTGACTGTGTGGATCACAATAAACTGTGGAAAACTCTGAAACAGATGGGAATACCAGACCACCTGATCTGCCTCTTGAGAAATCTGTATGCAGGTCAAGAAGCAACAGTTAGAACTGGACATGGAACAACAGACTGGTTCCAAATAGGAAAAGGAGTATGTCAAGGCTGTATATTGTCACCCTGCTTATTTAACTTATATGCAGAGTACATCATGAGAAACACTGGGCTGGATGAAACACAAGCTGGAATCAAGATTGCCGGGAAAAATATCAATAACCTCAGATATGCAGATGACACCACCCTTATGGCAGAAAGTGAAGAGGAACTAAAAAGCTTCTTGATGAAAGTGAAAGAGGAGAATGAAAAAGCTGGCTTAAAACTCAACATTCAGAAAATGAAGATCATGGCATCTGGTCCCATCACTTCATGGGAAATAGATGGGGAAACATTGGAAACAGTGGCTGACTTTATTTTCTTGGGCTCCAAAATCACTGCAGATAGTGACTGCAGCTATGAAGTTAAAAGACATATACTCCTTGGAAGGAAAGTTATGATCAACCTAGACAGCATATTAAAAAGCAGAGACATTACTTTGCCAACAAAGATTCATCTAGTGAAAGCTTTGTTTTTTCTAGTAGTCATGTGTGAATGTGAGAGTTTGAATATAAAGAAAGCTGAGCACCGAAGAACTGATACTTTTGAACTGTAGTGATGGAGAAGACTCTTGAGAGTCCCTTGGACTGCAAGGAGATCCAACCAGTCCATCCTAAAGGAGATCAGTCCTGGGTATTCATTGGAAGGACTGATGCTGAAGCTGAAACTCCAATACTTTGGCCACCTGATGCTAAGAGCTGACTCATTGGAAAAGACTCTGATGCTGGGAATGATTGAAAGTGGGAAAAGAAGGGGACAACATAGGTTGAGATGGTTGGATGGCATCACCAACTCAATGGACATGATTTTGAGTAAACTCTGGGAGTTGGTGATGGACAGGGAGGCCTGCAGTCCATGGAGTTGCAAAGAGTGGAACACGACTGAGTGACTGAACTGACTGACTGACTGAATAACTATTTCATATTGTATAGATGCATTAAATTAAATAATTACTCAAATCCAAAAATGCAGTAATAATGATGGAAAAGAAATATGGAAAGTGCACAGGAGGTTTCCAGATTTGATCTATGACTTGGATAGAATGAAAAGGTAAGGAGTGTTTCTCATACTTCTTACAAGTGAAAGAAAGAAGATGGAAGACTGGCTAAGTGGGTAGATTTAGGTCAAAACAATTTCCAAATTCACCTGTGAACATTTCCATAAGGATCTGAGTTCAGCAACACAATGCTCTGTAACTTTTTTTTTTTTTAATTTGTAGGAATGAATGAGATTTAGGAATTAATTTAGGCAGATAATTGTGTATTTGAAACCATGCTTATGACACAGAACCTTTTTTTCCCTCTCTTCCCTTTATTGAAAGCCAATCATAGACCATATTCCATTAAAAACTTCTTCCAAATCAATGGCCTGTAGTTCCATAAGATACAAAATGTGCACCTATGCTTGTTAGAGAACGTTTTAGAATCTGATGTTTCCTTTTATCAACAGCTTTTTCTCCTAGTGTTCCTTACTGATGGATTGTAACTTTTTATCCTTAGCTTATTTTAGACTATAAAATATATTCTTCAAACATTAATAAATTCTTAATATGTATTAGTAGAGTCTTAGAATATTACTTTGATTTCTACCCTGTGTTGGTTATACAAATATACAAATGAGCTAGGTTTGAAGCCACCCACATCCTGGTACATGCTAAACACAAATCAAGCCTCCATTATGAAACAAGAATCAAATCCACATCCTCTGTGCCACACTTGAAATTCTTGCCTTTTTTAGCTAATATGTGTGTCAGCTCTTTTTCTTTTTTTCTTTTTGTGAACTTGCAGCCTCAGATGTTAGTTAAGTTTTACTATTCTTCAAAAGCATTTATTTGAAAAACATGTGAATGGAAAATGAACATGCTAAACTAATTAGGATATGCAAATGTGGTTGAGTGGGACTGCTTTTTAAGTGAATCATACTTATTTGAATACACAAATAAAAGAAAATTTGTTTCAGTAACAATCTGGAAGTTAGTTCATGTGGAACGAATAAGGGTTTAAATTATAAGGATTAACTTTTCAGAATCTACTTTGCAGTTCACCTTTTTAATAGAAGGAAATGTAGGCTTGAGCCAGAGGCCCCTGTTGGCATTCAGAGAGGTTTGATGAGCCACAACATACTTACCAAATTCTTGTCTTCATTTAAAATGAATGAGGAGACAGAGGAAAGGGGGCCTTCTGAGGATTTATTTACTTTTTTTCAGGACGGTTTAAAGACAAGCAGGTGCAAATTTATAACTCTAGACCATAGGTACTTAAAACACCTTTTTGTAAAAAAAACAATATTTTAAATCATAGGATGGAAAATATTTGGCAGGTTCATTCCCAACACACTGTTCTTGATGCAGAAAGAACCACACAGGCTGTTAAAAGAGAGAAATAACATTTTTAAAAAATGGAAAAATGACATTAAAAATAAAAAGAAGTCAAGGAAAAATCATATACAGAAGAAATGGATTTTGAGGATATTGTATACTGAAAACATACCCCCAAAGAACTAAAGTTATAATTAATATTTTGGATTCATTTAGCACATATAGAAGGATTGGAATTTATTAAGTCATGGTTAAATCAAAGAATAAACCGGAATGACTAAAAATGTTATTCTAGGTCACTTACCACTTAGTCACTGTGCACCTTCTTTGTAGGAGAGCTCTAGTTTTACATGTGGTTACTTAACAAAACCTATTTAATTTAAAACATTGCATTATTCCTATGAGATAATCCAATGCTTTTATTAGATCATCTACCTTTAGAATTTATATTTTTCATTTGTTCCTCATTCAAACTACAAATATTTGTTCAGCTCCAACTATCTGCTATTCATTCTCAAGGTGCCTTGGGGAATACAAAGGTGAGTATGACAAGGTCATGACCCATTCTTAGCCAGCAGTTTTCGTGGAGGAGACCATGTAGGAAAACTTATTCTCCAAAGAAACATGCTGAGCTACGAGGTTCTATGTGTCTATCTATATGAGTTGATATGTTTGAGGACCTACTTTTGGATGGAAGTGAGAGAAATATGGTTATACACATGGCTGGAGGACAGAGGAAAATAAAGCAGTGGAAGGTAGCTAACTAGTTAACTTGTTGATTACCTGTTGGTACCAGGGGCTGATTTTGAGTCCCTGTGGAGATGAAGAATACAGAAAGAAATCAAAGGAAATATTTCCAAGAGACTCAGAGAGTTTGTGATGAAACAATGTTGTCTAAAAGCACAGATATAAAAATGTAATCCAAAGTTAGGGAGAGACTAAGTCTTTTCCTTGGTGGGAGACCGTCTATGGAGTCGCACAAAGTTGGACATACTGAAGTGACTTAGCAGCAACAGCAGCAGCAGTGTTTCCAGAATGTTTCCTCTCTTGCAGAATGATAATTTAGACTAGGTCACTTTCAGCACAAAATCTCTCACCATCAATAACCGAGGTCATCCAAAGATGTTTCTTGTTACTGGATCAGATTGGGCTCAAACCCTTAGGTGAAAAATAGCTACAGGATGTGTGTAAATCCATGGGATTCTCTAATTTGCCTACATTAACCACAAGCCTAAACTGCTTACATGATTATGCATTTATTTGGAGTCACACTTCAAATGTCTCAGAGTGAGAACTGGTCCTGAGTGGGAATTATCCCCAGGTTTGTTTCATTTTAACCGCACATAGTTACTGAAGGAAAAATTAAACTAGAAAATAAACAACAAAGACAAAAAGCATAGCAGGCCCAAAGAAGTGAATAGAGACGTTGATAAATGGCTGTAAAGCGTTTTAATACTAATATCAATACCAATGGTTTGGTTTAAGAGTTGCTTGACTTCCATCCCTCTGTAAATCAGTATACCTTCTCCTTATATGATAAGAGGCTTCCCTCTTAAAAGTTCGAAGATCTGAGCTGAAACTATATTGTACTTCCTTATCCCCAGGCACCTGGGAAGGAAAAAGCCAAAGGTGCAAGTACATCCTATAATCTTTAGAAAGTGTTTGCATTTAAGGTTCAAAGTTCAAGGTGATGAATCCAAAGAGTAAGGGGGAGAAGCCAGACAGAAGTGTAATTAATCAGGAAGCACATCAAATAGAAGCAAGTGACTATAAATGCAGATATAATATTTGAGCTCATTTTTATTGATAAGCAGAGCAAGGACCATGAAGATATTGACAGGCTCAAATGTATAGAAGTAAAGCAAAACTTAGAAAATGGGGATGTTATTGGAACTCAAGGTAGAATTTTGGGAGCTCGTTCTCCCCTTTGGTGTCTCTCCTTAATATTTATGGGGGAATTCCAAAAATAGAAACATCCATAATAGAACAAAACATGAGATTTATAAACTGAGATGTAGATTTAAGAATTACTAACATAGATAATAGAACACATAGGAAAGAAATATGTTGAGGGAAAGAGAAAAAACTATATGAGATATTTTATTTCTCTCTAATAGGATATGGATTATGTATTAATATTTTAATCATTTATTTGAGAATGGCTAAAAAATCCCTAATCCTTGGTTTAGGGATTAGCATAGAGATATAGCCCTCTGCACACTGGGAATTCCGTGGCAATGAATATATAATCCTAACCATAAAATCAAACATGCTCAAATAATAGAGATGCAGAAAGGATGCATACCAAATTTTAAAACTTTACCAACCAAATTTGGCACTAAATGGGTATTTAGAGTTTATTTTACTGTATTGATGCACGTTACATGATCAGAGAAAAACAACAGTCTGTGTCCAGACCAATAGATGAGCTCAAGATGTCTTCCCGTGTGGCAAACTCATGGGATTTCAGAGCACTATAAAAGAATTTTTTTGTTGTTGTTGGTACACTCCACCGCTGTCATCCACAGTTAGCTAACAAATATGATAGGTTTTTAATATAATCCAACCCGTCCTTGCCAGTGCTCCTTGTCGGTTACATCATCTTTCTGTGGGCCAAGAGTTTGTTTTCCCCAGATGGCCCTTATGAAACTGCTGACAGCCTTTCTGACTGAGAAACTGTAGAACAGCAATCTTCCGATTCATTTGGTAGTTCTGACAAAGAGAGAGCTGTTGATATCCTGATGCAAAAGCGCTCTATCAGGCATTACATAGTGTCTGTGTTCTCAGCATGTTCAGGGCGTGATAAGTCATAGCACATGCTTTTTGACATCTCTCTGCACTTCACTGCCGTGTAGAGTTTCCTGAAGTTGAAATCGGGGTGACAGAATGTAAAAAGCCAAGTGTGACATCATCAGCAACTGGTAGCAGTCACTGTATCATAAATAATATTTTGCAGACATGTAAAAAAAAAGGAACTTGTGAAGAGTTCCCTACAACCCCTTGGAGGAAAATTTGAAATCAACGGTTTCACTAATTTCCACACACTGAGTTTTGCCAAGTAATGACAACATACAAAATATCTGTCATGTTTTGCATTGATAAGTCAAAGGACCAAAATCGTGGTAAGTCTACTCAGAGGAAGAGCTGGGAATTTTTTTTTTAAGCAAATTGAAAAAAAGTTTTCTTTTCCTTTGTTTTGTTAGAAATAGCTTTTCTCTTTAAAGTGGGATCATATATCTGCATCTATAGGTCCCACGAAGCAATGGGTGGCACCGCACAGGAGGTGGCTCTGCTGTGCATGGAATGTCTCCTGATTATGATTACGCTTCAGTATTAATAAGGATGGCAGCTGCAGCAATCTGTTCAATTTTATGCAAATTAGCCCTGGCCCTCTGGCTTCTGGCTAGTGGCCAAGGCAGGCTTTGGCTGGACAAAGTTAGGATTTCTGCTTTATTCTACTGCTGCAAAGGTTTATTTAATTATCTGATTTATTTAAAGCAGAATAGTACAAAGCAATCGTGCATGTTGGTCAACTTTGTGATGGCTGAATTGTGTAGGGTTTCCCACACACCCACAAGCTCGTCTGAATCACTGAATATGTGATTCACTGACTGTGACCCTGAAGAATAAGTAGGGGTAACTCTTCTTGTTGCTTTCTTTGGTAATAAAGGGCTCCGGGTGGTTTCTCTCTGCTGTACTATTGAAGGTCTGTGAAATCAAGTGAGGCAGGTTATCTTTTAAATGACACTGTAAATCTTTAGTAGCTGGGACTTGGTGGGGAGATTATCTGAATTAGAGAATTTGATATACACAATATTTTAAAAGAAATGGGTGAAAGTGGTCAAAGCACACAAACTTCCAGTAACCAAACAAAAAGATTTAGGTATATAATATACAGACTAGAGACTGCAGTTAATAATACTATATTTTATACTTGGAAGTTGCTTAAAGAGTAGATCTTAAAAATTCTTATCACGAGAGAAAAAATATTAATGTGTGGTGGTGTATGCAAACTAGACTTATTATGGTGATTATTTCACAGTGCATACATATCATGAATATGTGGCACTCCTGAAATTAATATTACATGTCAATTACATCTCAATAAAAATATTTTAAAATAAATTAATAAAATAAATTCATTCTAAATAAATAAATAAATAAATATATTACCAAATATATGTACCTAGCAAGCCAAAATAATATAGCAAGATACGCTCTTAGTGCCCATTTTCATTATAATGATTTGTAATTTTAATCTCAATTTCATATACCTGATATATAAAATGTTAAAAATAGTTTACTGTCATCTTGTGTAAAACAATTATTCCCTTTTATACTTGCTTATAATAAAATTAATTGGTGTACCGAACTGATTTCTTCTTGAAGAGTATATACGAGAACCTGGGCCCAGCTCACATCTTAATCCTCAAATATCAGAATTAATGAGGTTATAGCAAATTTTTAAAATGTAGTTACTGGATACCTACAATTCATTGACTTTTTATCAATCAGTTAATATGAGACATGGGTTGGCAGCCAATTCTGAACTTGCTCTACATGTTTTATGACAATTTTATTTGTGATCCTTCTTGTTTTTCATAAACTCAGTTTTCATAAATATTACCAATGAAATATTTCATAGGCCACTTGGGTTAGGGAAATTCTATCTCCTATTTTATCAGCTAAGTCTTCTGCAATCATATTAAAAGCCACAAAATATGCAGAGATAGCACCCACCATTTTCAGCTACTTGTACTAAGGTTTCAGCATCAGATCGTTCCTTCCTGTTAATCTAGGCTCTTATGAGCCTCCTTTTATTTTAAGCACAGATTCAGCTGACAGCCAGCACTTGTTCTGGTTTTGAATCAAACGCTGGCAGTGTTCCCAGAATATGAACCAGTTGTTTCTTTTACACACTCTCTCATTGTCCCTCACCATCCCAACTGCTTTCAAAGCAATGTGCCATAACCAAACTTACACTTGCTTTAATGAGAATTAAAGTGCATGAATCAAAGCAAAGCTTCCCATGTGGCCACTGACTATCTCTGGGGTAAATTAAGACAGTTGATCTGCAATGTAGTAAAAGAAAAGGCAGGGAAAAAAAGTGTGTAGAAGACATCTCCTCTTTCAAACTGAAGCATAGAAATTATGTATGTTTAAATAAGTTTTCTCTGAATTATCCAGTCCCTCCCACATTTTAGCTGTTAGAAACTTGATCTAAGAGTTGCTCTAACTATGCTCACTGGAAATGATAACAACTTTTCCACTTTTGCCTTTAAATATCCCACCATTCTTTCCTTTTTCTGATAATGACCAACATCTTATTTCCAATTTCCCATTCTCTTTATTGTTAAAATTTATTTTTAGTACAAAATCATTCTTGTTCTTATGGTTGGTGAAGTTTACTATAATCCGTGTCTATTCTGGATCCTATTCAATGAGACTACTTTCTAAAAGTTCTGAGAAGATATTTTCAAGTAAGATATTCCTGGGCAAGGACTTGGAAGACTATGTAATAACAAGATCTACATAAATATGAATTTATACTTTGATGCTAAAATGTTAACCATTATTTTAATTAATAAGCTTTTATGTATCTAATCCTTTAATATTGTGAAATATCACCATCTAATTTAGCTTTTGAAAAATGCTAATTTTAGAATGTTCACATTTATAAAACAAAAAAGCAAAGAATATAAATGTCTAATAAAAGAGGATTAGTTAAATAAGTATGGCACATTTAATATATGATCATATAGACCTGAAACTAGAAGGCATAGAAAGACTGTGACATTTTACAAGCTAAAAATAATAGGTTCTATTAGTTTTTATTTTACACACACACACAGATGATTGAAAGATTCATATACATGTATCGGAGTTGCATACTGAAACTCTGCTCCACAGATGGAAAATAAATTTAGCTTTTTTATTCTCTACAAGTGATCCAATTTCCTCACTATTTCCCGTGCTGCTGGGCTAGTGGAGATAGATATATCAGGATAAATTTACTTGCTAATAGCAGTGAGGTTTTCCACTTTGAGTCCATTCAAAAGTTCTAGTATCTTTGGGGCAAATGCTAAGGTTTTGGAATTTCCCTCTTCTCTCTCACAGCCTCATGTAAACTGATTCTCTGTAGGAGACATATGGGTAGATGGAAAATTATATGACTTTCTGACTGCTGAGGAAAAAGACCTCCTCTTCCCACTATGGCTTTTTATCTGTACTAATCTCTGCAGCTCAGTTCTTCCTGCCATCACTCTGGTGTTCATCATGGAGACACTAGTCCCATCTGCTCTCTTGGGATTTCAGGTTGTTACCAACCATTCATGTTCACAGGCTTGACTACTCATGTTGAATTTCAGTGTCCCTGATCGGTCCATGCGCCTTGCTTCCACTGGTACACCCAACCAATCTTAAAATTATGCATCCCTTCTAGGAAGCTCACTGAGATTTCTGCACCCCAGTTAACCTTTCAAAGGCCATGGGAAGCCAGCAGTCCTGTGACAGGCTCATCTCTTACTGTCAGTGCTATGCTACTGATCATTTCCTTGTTGGTCATGGTACCAAACTGGACACGGGCTTCTTCTAGAAGCTTGCATGCTTTCCTACATTTGCCTAAGGAAGTGGACACTAGTTCTGATGACCTCAAGATCATGCCATCCCACTCTTTCAAGGTTTGTCCAAGGTGGGGTGGGAATAAAGTGCTAGCACTCAACTAATTCCTTTTGCCTCTATATTTCTTCTTTCTGTACTACTCAAGTTCAGGGCTTCCCTGGTAGCTCAGAGGTTAAAGCATCTGCGCACAATGCAGGAGGCTTGGGTTCAATCCCTGGGTCAGGAAGATCCCCTGGAGAAGGAAATGGCAACCCACTCCAGTATTCTTGCCTGGAGAATCCCATGGGCAGAGGAGCCTGGTGGGCTGCAGTCCATGGGGTGGCAAAGAGTCAGACACGACTGAGTGACTTCACTTTCACTTTCAAATTCAGAAGAGGTGGGCCTTATAGTTTCTCCTCCTCTCTAAAAGAGGCATTCCCTCTTCTTAGGGAGCATTAGAACTCACAGCTTGCCCTTAGTAATGGAAACTCTTTGAGACTCCATGGACTACAGCCTGTCAGACTTCTCTGTCCATGGGATTCTCCAGGCAAGAATACTGGAGTGGGTTGCCATGCCCTCCTCCAGGGCATCCTCCCAACCTAGGGATCGAACTGGGGTCTCCTGCATTGCAGGCAGGTTGTTTACTGCCTGAGCCACCAGGGAAGCCCAATAATGAAACACCCAACTCCTAATCAAATAAGTGCTGCTCTTATGACCAATGTAGCAAGAAAATTAGGAACTAGGAATTTCTAAAAATGGAAACACATAGTTTGCAATAAAAATTCATCAGTCCTATTACAAAGAGGCATATTTACATATACATTTATATACATGAGTAGAGGCATATATATGCCTGTACATAGATAACATGCTGGTATATCATGAAAGGCATATTATACACATTTTGTATTTTATGGCTTACTGAAATGTTACCACTATTCAATCTGTGGATAAGATTAGAAGTAATTTTTTATTTCTTCCTATGCCTTTTAAAAATATACTTTAAATTTTCTAAAATTAGTACATATTAGTTTATAATGAAAATAATTTATCAAACAAGATAATGTATTTTGCAAAAATATCTGTACTTTAGCCTAAGAATTTGGTCTCATTTGAATAGCATTTTCCATAATATTTAAAATCTTTCTATTAAAGCATCAATAGAAGAATCACTTTAAAAGTCTAATTAAAAATTTTCAAGGGCTTAAATGTCTGCAAATGATGACTGCAGCCATGAAATTAAAAGATGCTTGCTCCTTGGAAGGAAAGCTATGACAAACCTAGACAGCATATTAAAAAGCAGAGACATCACTTTGTTGACAAAGGTCCACATGGGCAAAGCTATGGTTTTTCTAGTAGTCATGTATAGATGTGAGAGTTGGACCATAAAAAAGGCTGAGTGTTGAAGAATTGATGTTTTTGAATTGTGGTGCTTGAGAAGACTCCCGAGAGTCCCTTGAACTGCAAGTTGAGCCAGTCAATCCTAAAGGAAATCAATGCTGAATATTCACTGGAATATTCATGCTGAAGCTGAAACTCCAATACTTTGGCCACCTGACATGAAAAGCTGACTTATTGAAAAAGATCCTGATGCTGGGAAAGGTTGAAATAAAAAAGAGAAGAGTGTGGCAAAGGAAGAGATGGTTCGATAGCATCACCAACTCAATAGACATGAATTTGAGCAAACTCTTGGAAATAATGAAGGACAGGGAAGCCTGGTGTACTGCAGCCCATGGGGTTACAAAGAGCTGGACACCAATTAGTGACTGAACAACAATAACAACACAAATATTTAAACAATTCCTCAGGATGCATATAATGAGTTGATTATGATATTTAGATTTTGCATTTTACACTTAGCAGAGTTAGCCCCTGCTTTCCATTTGAAGATGGAAGCTCTGGGTAGTTACCTATGGATGTGTCTAAGAGGTTCCTCTATCTTCCATGCAGCAGCTGTCTACAGAGATTATTAGTCTTACAGACTAGGCCTTAATGGCAGTTGTCAAGAATGTGATATCTACCAAGGCCACCAATAGCAGATCTGCATGTCGAGCTTTGGATGCATTCGGCTTCCCTCTTGTCATCTTCCTCTCCTAGGTGCATACTTAATTGGATCAAGACCGCTAAGTATCCCCATCTTAGCCTCAACATAAAGGTCTTCTTTCCCATCTGTTCGCTTTGGATCAATAGCTTAGTTCTGTAAATGAATTTGCAGACCACCATAACAAACTTGTGCTATGTATAAATTGTACACTGAAAACAGATTTTAACAGACCTTTCAAAATTTGAAACTAAGCAAGTCTAATGTGCATATTAAAGCTTAAGTTTGGTTTCTTATAGTTAATCATTATTTTTAATAGAGAGGAAGCTAAGTCTAAACTTAAGAGCTAAATCTCATGAAAAGTCTCTGAAGTCAGGCTGAAAGATTCATTTCAGATACTAAATAACAGTACTAAGCTGTGTTCTTTGAAAATAAAGAATATTTTTATTCTTTCAGATCAGTAAACATTAAAATATGCAGTGCTCTGTCCCTACAGAAATCAAGCAGAATATTACAGTATTTCGTTTTGATCAAAAATTCTACTTTTTGGAAACACAATTTACTTTCAACAATTATTTGAAAATTCACTTTATACAGTATCTGCTGGACATCTTATATTTCATAGAAAACCGTTCTGTGAGACAGTCTGGAGAGAGGGAAGTAAAAACTAGTGCAGTTTGTGGAATAGCAAAGTTTTATCTCAAGAAGTTATATCCCGTTCTTTAGTATACATGGATGACTGGCATTTCAAGCACTGTGTTAAGTGTAATGAAATTAAACTGAATCCAGCATTTGTATTACTATTTGAACAAAGTTTTTTGCTCTTTGGTGTACAATCTCGAAAATAAGTCTATCATTCCTGGGTGGTCACTGTAGATAGCTTCAAGCATACAAAATACAAAAAGCATGCATGAAATATGCCAGTCTATTAAATTAACATCTTGCAAAAGCCCCTCTCCAAAATCCAGATGCTTATATGCTTTTGACAGACTGTAGGCAGTAAAGTTTTAACTTAAAAGAAGGGGCTTTCCGTTTCTGTTTTCAAGTTAAAAATAATGAAACGAAAACACACTGAAATTCCCACATTATTAAATAAAACATTTAAGTGGCCAAGGGCCAATCATTGTCACGCCATGAACAAATGCCTTACGGTAATATGTTCCATAACTGTTCGCTAAAAACTACCAATTTTAACACATTTGCACATGATTAAACACCATAAAAAGTTGCTTATTGAAGCCAGTGTCATAACACTGTTACTCATGCCCAAGGGTAGGGAAGCTTCAGTGCAAACCTGAACAAGAAAGGTGGTGTGAAATAAGTTCCACGTTGTGAAAACAGATCCTAAGCATATTTGCCAAATAGCTGACTCCATTCAATGGTCAGAAGTTCATAATACCATCACAAGACTGCAGGGCTAAGAAAATGTTAACCAATGAATTTTCTCTGCAATGAAAATATGCAAAGATAGATGATTAAAATTAAGTTTTGAAAAATCTATTTGACCCCTGTAATCTCCTTACCAAAAAAACATAAATGCTTACTGAAAAAAGTAAACTGGAGTTGGCGTTCTTCAGGTAAGCTCTTCCAAAGCCTTTTAAAAGGCAAAAGAAATCTTGTATTAGAGCTAGTAATTAGTATGCTAGGAAAAAAAAAATAGGAAGAACTTTTCAAGTTTTAATATAATCAGTAGTTATAACTTTATAAAAAACAAAACAATAGCAAAGTGAAAAAGTAATCCTTTGGGATCTTTAGTGTCCCTGGGCTCTCAGCTCCATCACGACAGTCTCTGCCTTCATCATCACATGATGTTCTCCTGTGTGTCTTTGTCTTCATGTGGCTGTCTTCTTATAGGGACACCAGCCATATTGGATTGGGGATATATTCTATTAAGTATGACATAATCTTGGCTAATTACATTTACAACAATCCTCCTTTCAGATAAGGTCAAACTCTGAGATATTTGGGTTTCTTTTTTAAGGGCACATGACTCCACCCAAAGAGCTAAGTATTTGTAGAGTTCTATGTTGGTGTTCTAATTTTGCTAAAAGATCTCAAATCCAGGGAAGTCTCTGCTCAATGGATGAATGGATCAATGAGAAATAGTTAAGTGACAGAATTACTTCTTTATAAAGGAGGACTACTAATTAAACCAATTTAGAACATGTGTTAATTTATATAGTGTTACATTATAAAATATTGAACATTTATTTTCAAATCATGGAAAAATATTTTTAGATTTGGGTGGCAGATCTTTAAAAGTTTTATCACTGAATTGAGATGCCTGAGAAGAATTTCTAAACATAATTGACCTGTTGAATTTCTCTACTAGGCAATGTCTAGATAATTAAAGCTTCTAAATTTCTGAAAGATGGGTGCCTTGCAAAATTGCACCCGTTTAGGTTGTACAGTTAAAAATAGTGTTAACATTAAAGTGCAGTCCTAGTTCTTTCATTGATGAAGTAAATCACATAATTGCTACTTTAGTTTCTACATTTGTAAACTAGAGACTCTCAACTTGACTTTAGGTATTTATTCTTCTAAGTCTGAAGATAACAAATACTATACATAGTAAGATGAATTTTCATAAATGATCAGTAGTACAATTCAGTTCATTTACCCCAGCCACCCCAAGAGAAGTCCTGTTATACAAACAAGGGTGAAGTCTGAAAGGACCACACAGCGCCATTCCCAGCCTTCTGCTGCTGCTGCTGCTAAGTCGCTTCAGTCGTGTCCGACTCTGTGCGACCCCATAGACGGCAGCCCACCAGGCTCCCTCGTCCCTGGGATTCTCCAGGCAAGAACACTGGAGTGGGTTGCCATTTCCTTCTCCAATGCATGAAAGTGAAAAGTGAAAGTCAAGTCGCTCAGTCGTATTCGACTCTTAGCGACCCCATGGACTGCAGCCCACCAGGCTCCTCCATCCATAGGATTTTCCAGGCAAGAGTACTGGAGTGGGGTGCCATTGCCTTCTCCGTCCCAGCCTTCACCTCCTGGCATTTCCACTGCTCTCAAAACACTTTCCAGTGGTTTCAGCAATTGAAATTCTATTTGAAAAGAGGGGATTCTCTCTCTATTCTTTTCTCTTAAAGGTACAAACATCAAATGTTTAAAAGTGGACCTACCCAGGGGAGTGAGGCTGGAGCTGCCGAGGCCACCTCGCGCCCTCCAGGGGAGAACTGTCTCAGGCCAGAGGATGAAGCAAGCGGTGGGGAGAAGCAGGGAGAGAGCGGAGTCCTAGTGGGGTCAGCTGAACGCCTGCATCAAGGCTGATTCATGTCAATGTATGGCAAAAACCTGGAAACTCCCATGGACGGCGGAGCCTGGTGGGCTGCCGTCCACGGGGTCACACAGAGTTGGACACAACTGACGCGACTTAGCAGCAGCAGCAGCATTGCAAAAACCACTGCAGTAGTGTAAAGCAATTAGCCCCCAATTATAATAAATAATTTTTTAAAAGTGGACCTTTCGGGGAAAAGAAAAAGACTTTAAGAGTTAATGTATGCAAATATTTTCTCCCATTTTGAGGGTTGTCTTCTCATCTTGTTTATGATTTCCCTTGCTGTGCAAAAGCTTTCAAGTTTCATTATGTCCCATTTGTTTATTTTTGTTTTTCTTTTTTATTGCTTTCAGACTTGGGTCAAAAAAGATCTTGCTCTGACTTATGTCACAGTGTTTTTCTTATGTTTCCCTCTGAGTTTTATGGTGGTTGACCTTACATTTAGGCCTTTAATCCATTTTGAATTTATTTGTGTTTATTGTGTTAGGGAGTGTTCTAATTTCATTCTGTTACATGGAGCTGTCCAGTTTCCCAGCACCACTTATTGAAGAGGCTGTTTTCTCTCCATTGTGTATTCTTGCTTCCTTTGTCATGGATTAATTGACCAGAGGTGTGTGGTTTTATTTCTGGGCTTTTTACCTAAATTAATTTTTTAGTGAGGCATGAGACAAGACTTGTGGTTCTTGTTTTACACAGAGACATTCAGGGTTTCTAACACCATATGTTTAAAAGAGCATCTTTTCGCAATTAAATTATTTGGGGTAAAGTCAACTGACCACATGTATGCGGATCTACCTTAGGCTCCGTGTCATGTTCCATTGATTTGTCTTCCGGTGGCCAATACCACACAGTCTGGTTTACTGTAACTTTAAGCCTCTAAACAGTATGTGTGTGCTCAGTTGCTCAGTGCTGTCAGACTCTTTGAGGCCCCATGGACTGCAGGCTGCCAGGCTCCTCTACCCATGGAATTCTTCAAGCGAGAATACTCGAGTGGGCTGCCATTTCCTACTCCAGGGGATCTTCCTGACTCAGAGATGGAACCCTCATCTCTTGCATCTCCTGCATTGGGAGGCAGATTCTTTGCTACTAGCGCTATCTGGGAAGACCTCTAAACCCTATATTTCACTCATTTTTCTGTCCTTTTTCAATTCTGCATTTCCATGTAAAACTTTGAATCAAATTGTCATTTTCTTAACAGGAAAGAAAATGACCTAATGATTGAGATGGTATTGAATTCATAGATAATTTGGGGGAAAAAGGGCATCTTAGCATTATTGAGTGTTCCATATTTCCTCCAATTGCCTATTATCTCCTTAATAGCATTTTGGCTTATTTTCAGGTTTAGATAATTATGGCTAAAATGCTGCCATAAACATTCCTACATATTTCATTTTTCTTTTTAATATAAATCTAGAAACATCAGTTAATTCTATTTGATTAGTATTTTATTCAAATCTATTTACTTATTTTTGTCTATTTGTTCTAATAATAACTGGGTGATAGAAATAAAAACTGTATCATTGTGGATTTTTCTGTTTTTCTTTCAGTTCAGTTCAGTTCAGTCACTCAGTCGTGTCCTACTCTTTGAGACCCCATGAATTGCATCACACCCGGCCTCCCTGTCCATCACCAACGCCCAGAGTTCACCTAAACTCATGTCCAAAGGTGAAGTCAGAATTAGATATATGCATTTGAAAGTCATATGAATATAAAATGGTCAAAGTTGAAACCACAGGCAAGGATAAAATTATCTGTGTGGAATGGGAGGGAGAAGAAATAAAATAGAGAGCAAACTCTAAATAATTCTAACACTTAATGGACAGATAGAAGAAGAGGCTAATAGGGCCCTCCACATATAATCCAGTCTTGTACACATCATCAGTTCAGTTCAGTCGCTCAGTTGTGTCCGACTCTTTTCGACCCCATGAATCGCAGCACGCCAGGCCTCCCTGTCCATCACCAGCTCCCGGAGTTCACTCAGATTCATGCCCATTGAGTCAGTGATGTCATCCAGCCATCTCATCCTCTGTTGTCCCCTTCTCCTCCTGCCCCCAATCCCTCCCAGCATCAGAGTCTTTTCCAATGAGTCAACTCTTCGCATGAGGTGGCCAAAGTACTAGAGTTTCAGCTTTAGCATTATTCCCTCCAAAGAAATCCCAGGGCTGATCTCCTTCAGAATGGACTGGTTGGATCTCCTTGCAGTCCAAGGGACTCTCAAGAGTCTTCTCCAACACCACAGTTCAAAAGCATCAATTCTTCAGTGCTCAGTTTTTCTTTAGTTCTTTTAAATTTTTGTTTTATGTTCTTTGAAAAATGGTGTTAGGTGTATGCACACTTAGGAGTCTTATGCCTTATTGGAAACTAAGTTATTAATTAGAAAATGATCATTTGTGATTATATTTGATTTATTCATCTAATTATCTGATATGCTGCTGCTAAGTCACTTCAGTCGTGTCCGACTCTGTCCAACTCCATAGACAGCACCCCACCAGGCTCCCCCATCTCCGGGATTCTCCAGGCAAGAACACTGGAGTGGGTTGCCATTTCCTTCTCCAATGCAGGAAAGTGAAAAGTGAAAGTGAAGTTTTCTAGTCATGTCCGACCTTCAGCGACCCCATGGCCTGCAGCCTTCCAGGCTCCTCCATCTGTGGGATTTTCCAGGCAAGAGTACTGGAGTGGGGTGCCACTGGCAATTCATCTTTTACAAGTTTATTGTTTTTATGGTAAATCTTTGTATATCATCTTAATTTATTTGGCAGTATCCTTAAATTTTAAGTGTCTCTTTTATCCTTGTGGGCCAGTGACTAGACTGTGTCTTCAGTGCAAGGGGCCTGGGTTCAATCCCTGGGCAAGGAATTGGATCCTTCACGCCACAGTCAAGATCCAGCACAGCCAAATAAATACACTTTTAAAATATATTAAATAAAAATCTGCACTGTTTTAGAAAAACAAATTAAATATTGTAAATATTCTTTTATAACTCTTTTGTAAATATTCTTTGCATTTGTCTGTTATTCTTTTTTCCCCTGTTCTTTCTTCCTTGGATTAGTTAAGTATTTTCTTTGAGTATTTAGTTGAATATTACCTTTCTAAGTGTATCTCTTTGTATTATTTTTGGTGACTTTTCTATGAATTGTACTCTGAAATACAACTTATCACAAAATTATATTTTAATAATATTATAATATCAAATGTTTGATATAAGAAACTTAAGACGGCAGAACTATATTTCCCTTTCACAACCTTCCATTTTTATGTTGCTATTGTCATTTACTCTATTTCTCTACATGTTATATACTCCATATGCTTTGTTAGGTTTGCTTTATATAGGCAGTTGAGTTTAAAAAGAAAATTAGTTTATATATGGAATTTAGAAAGATGGTAATGATAAACTTGTATGCGAGACAGCAAAAGAGACACAGATGTATAGAACAGTCTTTTGGACCCTGTGGGAGAGGGAGAGGGTGGGATGATTTGGGAGAACAGCATTGAAACATGTATAATATCATATATGAAATGAATCGCCAGTCCAAGTTCGATGCATGATACTGGATGCTTGGGGCTGGTGCACTGGGATGACCCAGAGGGATGGTATGGGGAGGGAGGAGGGGAGGTTCAGGATGGGAAACACGTATATACCTGTGGCAGATTCATGTTGATATATGGCAAAACCAATACAATATTGTAAGGTAATTAACCTCCAATTGAAATAAATAAATTTATATTAAAAAAGACAATTAGTAAAATAATTATTATTTCTTATGATCTTCTTTTTTTCTAATAAATCCAGTTTTCCATCTGGCATCATTTTATTCTACCTGAAGAACATTTTAGCATTTCTTTTTTGTCATATATCTATGCTGGTGACAATTTTCCTCAGCTTTCATGTGAATGCTGAAAATTCCTTATTTCACATTAATTTTTTAAAGGTTTTTTTTCAGGGTAAAATTTCTATGTCGATAGGTTCTATTTTTTCTGCATTTTAAATATGCCATTTACATTTTCTTATGCTCTCTATTATTTCTGATTAGAAGTCAGTTATAATCCTGATATGTTTCCCTTTATTTCATTTGTCCTTTCCTTTTGACTGCTCTTAAGACTTATTTCATCAGCTTTTATTTTTAGCAATTTGACTACAGTGTGTGAAGGTGGTGTCTTCTTTATGGCTTATCTAGATACTTTGCTCCTTGGGATGGTATTTTTTATCAAATGTGAAACATTTTGGCCTATATTTGTTAAAATACATTTTTTTACATCATTCTGTTTCTTCTCAACTCTTGGAACAAATTATACAAATGTTAGAAAATAGATGTACATTACCTCATAAGTAATAGATTGAGCCTTTGTTTCCTCTATGGTAAGCATTTGCTGAAAAATCTGGTTAGTTCCCTCGGACTTTTGGATTCTTGCCCATGTGTGCATACTAGACAGTTGAAGACATGGATTAGAGGAAAACCTATACTTACATTTTGGAGCTCTTTCCTCTGTAACTCCATTGTATCCAAATGACCCTTCTTTAATTTCTAACTGCTTTTGCAGTTGCAAATATCTCCTGTTACTTCTATGGCCAATAAAACTGTGGCTTTCTGTTTAAGTTCTGGTTGATTCATTTATCTGTGTTGTGAAATGCCCTTTCAACCTACATATTGCAGTTTCCTTCTTTTAAGGGTTAAACAGAATACAGTTTCTGCCAGATTTTGATACCTTCAAAGAGTTGTTTCTGTATTTTGTCCAAAGTTTATAATTATTATTTGTGGGAGAATAAATAAATGCCAGTCTAATAAATGCTTTCCCACCATTATCAGAAACAGATCCTCTGGGCTAGTGATTTATAAACTTGCTCCTTTGAATATAATGATTCAGAGAGGATATACCACTGTCTGGTAAGAAGTGTTCTGCTACCCTCCGTCTATATTTGTGGATCTTTAAATTAATCTATTTACATATGGATCTTTCTCTTAATGTTTTACTAGAAGAAAATATTCTACTATTTTATAGTCATGTTTCCAGTCTCAGATTAGTTTCCAGGAAACAAAATAATGTTTTTAAATCCAATTTTTTTCATTGTGTATGCTTACAAAGATTATTTTATGCCAGAATCTTTGGGGATGTTGTTCATTCGCTCCTGGGTTATCCAGAAATGTTGCTCATTCATGTTTGGTTCTAAATGCTTGAGCCTTATTAGAATATCTTGGAGCTATCAAGGTCAATGGTAACAATGCATGCTGGGTTATGGGGAGTGGTGGTGAGTGTCCTTCAGATTGTGGAAAGACTCTCTTAACCAGTTTAAATGCTCAATAGATGTACATCAATACATCAAATATTTACATGAGAGGTGTTTTAGTTTTTATTTTCTTAATGGTGTTGTTTTCCAGGTTTAGTAATAATGGTCAATCTTTTTCTTCTGATTTAAAAATTCAAAACTAGCTCCTGGTTAACCATAACAAAAACGCAAGAGATGCAGCTTCGATCCCTAAATCAAGAAGCTCTCCTGGAAGAGAAATGGGCAACCCGCTCCAGTATTCTTACCGGGAAAGTCTTACAGACAAAGGAGCCCGGTGAGCTAGAGTCCGTAGGGTCACAAAGTGTCGCACACTACTGAGACTGAGCAGGCAGATAATCATAACAGAATATTTATCTGATCATAAAAAATTGAAATCCAACTAGAAGCGCTTGTCACAAGTTGTTTTATAATGTTTTACTAACATTATAAATCAATTATACTTCAGTAAAGAAGAAAAAAATTTTAAGAATGAATGATTGAAAGGATTCCTCAACTTTCTATTACTCCTAAAATATTGCCCTTGTTCAGAGAAAATACAAATATAAAATTCAGTTAAAATGTTTGCTTATTCATTTGCAGTCATAACTATAACTACATTGCATAATTCATTTGTATATGTGTATCAGATACATGGTATTTTGTGAAGTCATCTCATACCATCAGCAAAAGTCAGTGTAATAAAATAACATCCTATAATTGAGATGGGAGCTGGAGAAAGGAGAAAACCTTTATGTAGAGACACATGTTTTATAGTCTCTTTACTGTAATATTGATCAGTATACTATTAATTTTATGTGTAATTTTGCAACCTTTATTCCTAATATTATAATAAAGTTGTTGTAGTCATTCACCAACAATTATTGAGGCAATAAATTAAAAACTGAATAAGAAACAGTCCTAGATTTGTGGCGTCAATAATGTCCTAATGTCGTAAAGTGATAAACTTAATGTCCTAAGGAGATAATGTTAACAGAATGTGGTTACTGTTATAACAGATGCTTGTGCCTCATGCTGAGGAAACATTAAGTCTGCACAGATAATACACTTTGACGTACTTTTGTTGTGTAGTATTTTATACATGAATAAAATTATAGAAACTAAATATTACCAACACAATGTAGATTTACTTGTTAGAAATTTCTAAAATTCTGAGTCAAAAAATTTTAATAAAGTCTTATAATAAATTTAAACTCCATTTTGTACTCCCCTTTCCTTGAAAATAAACTGTCTAGAAAAGTTTTATTAATTCTTTATATGATTTTGAAACTTTGACTATATATGTTTACATCTGGGAAAAACATGTGTCATGGCCTGGCAGTTTTTAAAATCTTCACAATCTATTTTATCATTCAACATTATCTTTGAGAGATTAATCTGACATAAAGTCTATTCATTTTCATGGCTGAAAACACACCTAGTTATGTGAATATACCATTATTACTGATCAGTTTTCAAGTTGATGAATATCGATTTGCTTCCAACTTTGTGCAATTATAAACAAGGCCACTATGAACATTCTTGCTTGTTTATTTGTCTATAGTTCTGAGTGAAACTATCTCTAGGGTATTTATCAAAGTGTAAAATTGTTGTGTCTTAAGACTCTAGTCAAGGTATGGTTTTTCCAGTGGTCATGTATGGATGTGAGAGTTGGACTGTGAAGGGGGCTGAGCGCTGAAGAATTGATGCTTTTGAACTGTGGTGTTGGGGAAGACTCTTGAGAGTCCCTTGGACTGCAAGGAGATCCAACCAGTCCATTCTGAAGGAGATCAGCCCTGGGATTTCTTTGGAAGGAATGATGCTAAAGCTGAAACTCCAGTACTTTGGCCACCTCATGCGAAGAGTTGACTCATTGGAAAAGACTCTGATGCTGGGAGGAATTGAGGGCAGGAGGAGAAGGGGACAACAGAGGATGAGATGGCTGGATGGCATCACGGACTCAATGGACATGAGTTTGAGTGAACACTGGAAGTTGGTGATGGACAGGGAAGCCAAGAGTCAGACACGACTGAGTGACTGAACTGAACTGAAGAGGTGAAAATTCTCAGTTTTACCAGATATTGCAAAAACCAAGTCTCCAAAATTTGTTGTAAGAATTTTCACTTTCACTCAGTATTAAACTATGATTTTTCCTACATTTTAACAATATTGGGTATTGTCAGATTTTTAAATCTATTGGGCATCATGCTGCTTAATGTGAATTTTCTATTTACTAACGAGGTTGGTTGATATATTTATTAATCCTTTAGGGTCCTTCTCCTGTAAATTGTCAGTTTATGCTCTTAGATCATTTTAAAATAAATTATTTGGGCATTTTTTTTTATTTGTAGGTTTGTTTTATGTTTAAGTCTGAGAGTCTCACTATCAGGATTGGAAACAATGATAGCACATGTGGAGAAAATTGTATTCAAACCATTATCTATAGAACATGAGTAGGTTTTCAAAGTCCCACCTACATTTTACCATTTAAAGAGAAATTACATGAACAGATGTGTGCACGCACACACACACATAGATTCAGAAACTTCTTGGATCACACCTTCGGACATAGGAATCTATAGAAATGAGAGATTTGTTCATTTATACAATCTGATGATCCAGAAAGGAAACAAATACATCTGGATTTTCCATATGAAGAAACAGATTAATCATGAACAATACTAAGGAGGAGAGACTTTAGGTGATGGTACTCTAGTCTAGGGGTGTACAGACTCAGACAGAAAACTGAAATAATCACTTTTGCCTTTGTTGTCCATCCATCTCTCTCCCTGTTCTGCAGTTTGAAGCCTTCTTGCATCTCATCTTTTCTGCTCTATGATGTCTCAGTTTTCTGCTCCACTCCAGTGAGTACTGAGATATATTGCTGTAGGTGTCAAGAGAATAACAATGTGATTCACACTAACGTGAGAGTTACTGATTACATTCCAAGATGGTTTATGTATAAGAGGTTGTCAACGGCTAACTGATCAAATTTAAAGAAGGACAGGATATGCATTAAATAAAATAGCTGGGCTCTAAGCTAGCACAAAGTATCATGTGTTTTAATTTTTAGCTCTCAGAGTACTTGTGAAAGAGATATAAATATACATACTCTTTCCACAATGTAGAAGCAAATTTAGGACATATGTGGTAGGAGGTTGGCAGTGGGAATCTGTCTTCTGCCCATCAATTATATTACTAGGATAGGCTACATAAAAGGCCTCTTTCTTGCCCTGATGCATGTTGGTACCATATGTCTTTCTGGTCCTCAAGGATAGAATCTATCTCATTCTCTCAAGTCACTAAATTCGTTCCTATTGTCTACCAGGATAAGAAGGAGCAAAAATTTGGAAATTGCATTGACTATGTTGTACACCAAGAAAAAATTTTACAAATTAGAAATTATTTAAGAGAAAGAAATTATTTTTAAAATATTAGCCATATCAGATATGATCACAGATTGAAACAGTAACCAAATAAAATAGAGTTTGAATTGTGTAGCAAGCTATCTATAAGAGTAAAAATGGCCATATCAAATATTGACTAAATTGTAAAGTCAGCTTGTCCTTGAAGCTTCCTTAAAAATTCTTTTTTATATATTTACCAATGTCTCTTTGAAGCTACTCAATTTTATTAACCTGAATCAACTTTATTTAATAGAATGTTATTGAGTTGCTTATCTGTACGACATTCTGTGTTAGGCATTGTGGAGTATCAGAAAGAAGGCACACAGTTTCTTCCTTAAGTTGCTTGCAGCCATGCAGATGGGAAGGTGACATGAAGTAAGTGGTGGCATGAAATGACATGAGGTGATTGGGCCTCTAGTAAACTGCATGGCAACCATGCAACAGGGTAAAGCGGCGAGCTCCAACTGATTATTGCCGTTCAGGAGCATAGGCACATGGTTGTCAGATTTTGTCATTTGTTTCCCTCCAGAGCATTTGTATGTGAACTATGATTTTTAATCAGTGACACTTTTTAAAATTAAATGCTAATAAATACTGCAAGTTGAGTATGGCATACATAGTGAAAAAATTTAAAATCTTAACTATAAAGTGAATGTCCTGGAATAGTCAGCTCATTTCAATGAAAATAATTAATCAATCTTCTTCCAAGCACTACCATTCAATTGAAAATAGCTCATGATATCCAGGTTACCAGATCTGCTACGGATTGAATTTGTTTTCCCAAAATCCATATATTGAAACTTTAATCCTCAGTGCTAAGGTATTTGGAAGTGGGATTTGGGGGAAGTAATTAGTTCACGCAGGAAGGATCCTCATGAATGAAGTCAGTGTCCTTATAAAAGAGACATGAGAGAAATGATTCCTCAGCCACATGAGGCTATGGTGAAAATATGACCATCTAAAGACTGAAGTCGGAGAAGGCCAGGGCACCCCACTCCAGTACTCTTGCCCGGAAAATCCCATGGACAAAGGAGCCTAGTGGGCTGCAGTCCATGGGGTTGCTAAGAGTCGGGCACGACTGAGCGACTTCACTTTCACTTTTCACTTTCATGCATTGGAGAAGGAAACGGCAACTCACTCCAGTGTTCTTGCCTGGAGAATCCCAGGGACGGAGGAGCCTGGTGGGCTGCCGTCTGTGGGGTCGTACAGAGTCGGACATGACTGAAGCGACTTAGCAGCAGCAAGACTGAAGCGGGAGTTTTCACAATGAATAGTGCTGAACTCCTGGACTTCTGATTACAGAACTTTGAGAATATAAATTTCTGTTGTCTCAGTCACCCAGTCTATGATATTCTGTTATGGCAGCCCAAGCTGACAAAGATCCAAAATAAAATAGCATTTTTTTCCTATTTCCATCTTACATTTTACTCCCCGTAATTTGCCAGACATGACCGTTCCTTCTTTGTGGTGACATATTTCTCACCTTCCCTACCAAAGCATTTGCAACCCCTTCCCAGTCTCCTTTGTACCATCATTGAGTGATGTTCACATGTGAGTGTTACTTACTTTTGTATCTCCAGTGTAGATCGTTCATCTGTGCCTCACATCCATAGATTCAGTTGGATGTCTAATAGGTATTTTGCCCAGAATCTACTCTTGATTTTTTTTTTTTCCTAATCTTATTTCTTCTTGACTCACTTTCATTGCAGCAAATTGTGTCAGTTACTTAATCAACTCATTTCCTCAAGATATAAATCTAAGATTCATCATTGATATTTTCCCCTCAAATGTATCTCTCTCTGTCTTTATTGTGGCCACATGGTCCTGTCTACCATCATCTTTTACCTCTCAACATGCTTCCTTGAATGGATGTTTGCTTACTCTCATAGAGCAGCCAAAAATCTTTACAAAACATAAGTCTTACCGTATACTTCTCACTTGAATATCTTTAGTGGCTTTCTAGGGCCTCTGTGTGAAATTCAAAACGCTTAAGTGGGCTGCTGCCTCCAGGTGGTACAGCTTCTGCTAGACTCCTAATACCACGGTGTGTCTTGTTCAGTGCGCTCCACCCAAATTCATTTCCTCCAGGAAGCCAAGCTTCTGCCAATGTCTGAAATACAAAAGTACACTCAAGTATTTAGAAAGATTTTCTCTGTCTAGCTGCTGTAGGATTTTATTGCATCCCAACCCTTCAAGTAAGTTCTCTTTGTCAATGTCAAGGTCAGGAAGTCCAGTGAAATGTTGGTGGACCCCTATATATGTCACCCTTAGTCATCGTCTAGAACATCACTGAGGACTGAATAAATTTTGAATAGCTTTTTCACTCATGTGAGTAGCCTTTCTGATAGCAATGTTTTCCTATTTTATCTTGATATAAGCATATTTTATTTATTGATTTATTTTTTTTTATAAAGAGAGCCTTTCCCAACATAGAACTACACAAATCTCTCCATTGCACATTCCATTTAGAAGATCATATTTTCTCAAAATGGATCTAGGAAAGCCCAAGGAAAATATGAATATATTTTATTTTTTTCTGCAAATATTTATTGAATTCTTACCATATGAAAGACATTGTACTAAATTCCTGGGATACATTAATAAGGAAAAAATAGAAACCTTTCATAAGCTTATGAAGAGATAGCTATAAATCAAATAATCACACAGATAATAGATATTATTATAAACTGAGATAAGTATTACGAAGAAATGGGTTAACATGCATTGAAAGAGTATGACAGAAAGTTGGCACAGTTTAGGGGGCTTAGCAAAGCCTTCCTTGGAAATAATGTCTGAGTCAAGATATGAAAGATAGGAGGAGATTAATCAGATGGAAAGAATTTAGGAAGACAGAAAGAAGGAGAGTTTTCTAGGGGTGGAAATAACATATGCCAAGGTCTTGAACCCAAAAAGTTGGTATGTTCAAGAAGCTGAATGAAGACCAGTGGGCTACAACCAACAGAAGCAAAAGAAGATTTAGTGGAAGTTGCTGCTGGAGGAATAGGCAGATATAGGAGAAATGCAAGCAGATGACCCATATGTTGTTCTGCAGTTCAACAGACAGCTACTTAAAAGTTCTAAATATCTTGTCTTACAATTTTTCCTTCATCACTTATCAAAATTTTATATTAGTAAGAGAAAGAAAGGCATAAATAGAAACATATATGGGATATGCCCATTGTAAAACTGACACAAATTAAATTTAAAAAGTCTAAAGGTTGAGTAACACAGGTTTTTTAAAAGCAATATTTTGCCTGCAATTTTTTTAATCTTAGTGAGTACATGTGGGCTGATTTCAAGGTGAACTCTCTAGTCAGTCCCAGTCTGAACTAGCTGTTAGAAGCAAATTCAAGTCAGAAGCAAATGCAGCCTGTTATTATATGTTTTACCTAGATATCATTTAAAAAGAGTAAATTTGCTTCCAGACCACACTTACTGCATTCCTAATGTGGAGGGAAACCATGCCACTTTGGCTCTAAGATTCCTGTTTAGCGCAATCACAAAGAGCTTTTCAAATATATACCAGTGTAAAAGTGAGGAATGTGGAAGAAAATCAGAAAGTGCATGAGAATTGGTCATTATAAGAGCTATTTCATCTACTCTTTTCATAATATATGAGGCTAAGTGACCTTCCTACTTAAACAATGTGTTTGAGCCAAGGGCATAAACATTGATACAAATATTGATAAAGCAACCTGACTTTGGGAATTTAATACATGGCAATTAACAACAGTGACAACAAAATACATTGTTGTTATAAAATTCTTCACACGTATGTATACACACACACACACACACACACACACGTGCGTAGGACTTCTCTGGTGGCTCAGTGGTAAAGAATCTGTCTGTCAATACAGAAGAACAAGAGATGTGGGTTTGATCCCTGGATTGAGAAGATCTGGAGGAGAAAATGGTAATCGATTCCAGTATTTTGCCTGAAAAATTCCATGGACAGAGGATTCTGGCAGGCTACAGCCAATTAGTCAGACATGACAGCACCATAACACCAACATATAATACACATATGTATATACACATTTACATAGGAGAATATATATACAAGAATACTTATAGCAACATGGTGAGGACAAAAATTCAGCAACAACTTAAACTCTCATCAGTAAAAGAATGGTTGCATGAATTATAATAAAGCAAGGGTATCAAGTTCATATTTACAATATGAAACATGTCTATGTGTTTAACTGGAGGGATGTCCGCAAAATAATGTAAATTAAGTGAAAAAGAAATTGGTGTCTGTAATGCAATCTCATTTTGGTAAATAAACAAAATATGTGTATGTACATAAATGTTTAGTATAAATATAAAATGTCTACAAGGATAACTATTTTATTAGATGGTTGGGCTAAGTATGATTCAATCATGAAAAAAATTCTTTCCTGACACTCCTTATTGAACTATGTTGACACTTTCTTTCCCAGACTTGTATAGAATTTCAAGTTGGTCCCACAGGTTTTACAGACCCTCTAAGATAATTTTTAGAAGTTCTCTGACAATGGACTGCTCCTATAAGTCAATTGGAAGTTAAAAAAAAAAAAAGAAAGCAATAAAAAGTGGGTAAAATTGTTTCTAAATATACACACTACAAAAGAGTATATCAAAATGGCTGATAAATATATCTAGTAAAGTAGAAACTATCTGTATCATGTGACCAAGCTATCTTTAGTTTTATATACCCATCAGAAATGTGTATGTTTACCTGAGGACATATACTCAAACACTCATAGCAGCACTGTATGCATTAGCCAAAAGCTGGAAACTATCCAAATACCCATCAACAGTAGAATAGATTGTTTTTAAGTTAGCTGGAACACAATTTATGAACAGACAACTTCTGTAGACAAGCCAGAAAGACTTGTCTTCCTCAAATCAGCATTGCATTTATCTACTTCTCTATCTTCATGACATCTTGTTATGCTGTTGCTGCCTCTTGAGTCTCCCACTGTTCTCCAGCCACAGGAACATGTACACAAACTTAAAAGCTAACTAAAATGTTATCCACAGTACTAAGTATTCTCTGATGTAGCAGAAACCTTCTCATGATCTGAATTCCCATCATGTTTGCTTTGTTTCACCTCCCTCCCCACTGATAGCCGAAGAAAGCAACGGCAAGCCATCATCAAAAGTACCTTAAAAATTCAGTGTTAATAGGCAAGACGTCCTTGAAGAGCAGAGATGAACTGCTTCCCTCCAGGATGAAGTGAGAGAAACACTCTTTTTTCTTGCTTGAGCTATTGGTAAATGTGGTCTCTGATAGAGCACTCGAATAAATAACATAGCCGGGCCAGTATTCTAATGTTTAATGGATCCACCAGGATTGAGAGTCAAGAGGGTTTAATCTTCCTTTGTTACTGCTCAAGGGTCCAGTTTTTAAATGTCAGACAGCATTCAGTTCGGTTCAGTCGCTCATTTGTGTCGACTCTTTGCGACCCCATGGACTGCAGCATGTCAGGCTTTCTTGTCCATCACCAACTCCCGGAGCTTACTCAAACTAAAGTCCACTGAGTCAGTGATGCCATCCAACCATCTCATCCTCTGTCATCCCTTTCTCCTCCTGCCTTCTATCTTTCCTAGCTTCAAGGTCTTTTCAAATGAGTCCTTCACATCAGGTGGCAAAGTATTGGAGTTTCAACTTCAGCATCAGTCCTTCCAATGAATATTCAGCACTGATTTCATTTAGGATGGACTGGTTGGATCTTCTTGCAGTCCAAGGGACTCTCAGGAGTCTTCTCCAACACCAAAGTTCAAAACCATCAATTCTTTGGCACTCAGCTTTCTTTATAGTCCAAGTCTCACATTCATACCTGACTACTGGAAAAACCATAGCTTTGACTAGATGGACCTTTGTTGGCAAAGTAATGTCTCTGCTTTTTAAAAATGCGGTCTAGGTTGGTCGTAACTTTTCTTCCACAGAGCAAGTGTCTTTTAATTTCATGGCTGCAGTCACCATCTGCAGTGATTTTGGAGCCCAAGAAAATAAAGTCTGTCACTGTTTCCATTGTTTCTCCATCTATTTGCCATGAAATGACGGGACTGGATGTTATGATCTTAGTTTTCTGAATGTTGAGTTTCAAGCCAATTTTTTCACTCTCCTCTTTCACTTTCATCAAAAGGCTCTTTAGTTCTTCTTTATTTTTTCTGCCATAAGGGTGGTGTCATCTGCATATCTGAGGTTATTGATATTTCTCCAGGCAATCTTGATTTCAGCTTGTGCTTCATCCAGCCCGGCATTTCACATGATGTACTCTGTGTATAAGTTTAATAAGCAGAGTGACAATATACAGCCTTGATGTACTCCTTTCCCAATTTGGAACCATTCTGTTGTTCATGTCCAGTTCTAATTCTTGCTTCTTGATCTTCATATAGATTTCTCAGGAGGCAAGCAAGTGGTCTGGTGTTCCTATCTCTTTCAGAATTTTCCACAGTTTATTGTGATCCCCACAGTCAAAGGCTTTGGCATAGTCAATAAAGCAGAAATAGATGTTTTTCTGGAACTCTCTTGTTTTTCGGATGATCCAGCAGATGTTGGCAATTTGATCTCTGCTTCCTTTGCCTTTTCTAAATCCAGCTTCAACATTTGGAAGTTCATGGTTCATGCTGTTGAAACATGGCTTGGAGAATTTTGAGCATTGTTTTGCTAGAGTATGAGATGAGTGTAATTGTGTGGTAGTTTAAGCATTCTTTGACATTGCCTTTCTTTGGGATTGGAATGAAAACTGACCCTTTTCAGTCCTGTGCCCACTGTTGAGTTTTCCAAATTTGCTAGCATATCAAGCGCAGCACTTTCATAGCGTCATTTTTTAGGATTTGAAATAGCTCAACTGGAATTCCATCTTCTCCACTGGCTTTGTTCTTAGTGATGCTTCCTAAGGCCCACTTGACTTCGAGCACACCATCGTGTTCAATTGTGCAGTATTGCACCATCGTGTGCAATCTTGTGCATCGATGGTCTCAAGACCATCCCCAAGAGAAAGAGATGCAGACAGCACTGTCTTCACTTTCAGTTATACATACTGTAACGTTTAATTCATTTATCTCACTCTTTCTAAAGAAGAGTCCATCTTTAGGCTAAAGTTGTTTCAAATAGGATCCCCCATCCACCTCACCCAGCTCTAAAACACTTCTTTTGAAAAATCTGTACTAGAAATTTATCTTAGTTTGAGATCTGATATCTTTTGTGTTAGTACCTTAGTTCAAAGTAAGGGGGAACTGTTCTGACTTTTTTTTAATACTCTGTATTACAGCTTTCAAATGTATGTAGGCTTACAATGACTTTTTAGCTGGGGGTATGTATTTCATTGATCATTACATACAGCCCCAGAGATAAAGCACCTTCTATGTGCCAAGAACTATATGCAGTAACAAGGATATCAACATTATTAAAACCAGGTTCCAACCCCATTGTATTTTCATGATTTTGGCAAAACGCATATCTAACTCTGAAATATCATTTTAATAATATTGAACTATAACTTTAAAATTTTTAACATTGTTTAAAAATAACTTCTATCGGGAAAATTTGCAGCAAAGCAGCATCAGCATAATTTTGTTTGTTTTTCTGCTTCATTTGATACCTGCATTCATATGTTGATTCTTATTTTCTTGAGTAAATGTCCAAAGAAAATAAACTTCCTTTATAAACCCTCTATTTATAAAACTTGCTCTTTACTTTCTATGAGCTTGGACTCAGCATTGTTTTGAATACTTAAAAAAAGTTTGTTGGCATTTTTAAACATGCTTCAGAGGTTTGAAAAGATCTAGTTTAATAAAAGACATTATCAGAAGCCTGAAGGATTTTCTGACCCACAACATACTTCTTGAAGACAGCGTAGAGTCATGTAAAAAGAATTAGGGGTATTTGGGTTACAGCAAAATTGACTAATTCTTTTAGTTCTGAGACTCTGGCTAGTTTATGAAGCTTCCAGAATTACAGTTTGCTCATCCTGAAAAAAGATGATAATGTAGTCTACTTTATGAAGCTGCTTAGTGGATTCAGAGATAAAATATACACACTGCTTAGCATCAAATACTGTTAGTTTTCTTTCTTATCCACTTATCTGATGGTGTTAATGTTAAGACTCACTCTTTTCTAAATATTTAAAATTTATCTAGTTTAAAAACACTTTGAGTCTTAGAAATTACTTTGGCATTGTAATTATACTTTAAAGTATTAAATAAAATAGTTCTGGGATATGTAAATGTTTCACAAGCTCTGGAATCAAAAGGACTAGTCAACCTGGGCAGGAAGCAGATGGGCACAAAGGAAACAGGCCTCATCTTCCACGCTGGTGAATTTATGGGAATAATTAGAGCTTGACATGGAGTTGGTCATTTTATCAGAATCCATACTATATAAAAAGATATAAGTGCATACCTTAGATTGGAAAATGATTCTCTCAAATGATTAAAAAAAGGACACTTCTTTTTTTTTTTAATCTTTTTGACAACTTGATTGGGGGAGTAGAGATGGAAAATGGCCCTACTTAAGAAAGGTAAGCAAACTATTGGCAGGCAATGACTTTAAATTGCACATTAAACTAATCCAGGGCTATGCCTTAATAAAGGCTAGGGCTGGGAATTCTTATGGATTTTCTAGCTCATTGCTGGGACAACATCGAAAGGCAATAAATGTTCTATTACTTACACAAGCTGCTAGTTTTCAGAAAATTAGTCACTAGTGACCTTTTACCCTTTGTCTTGCTCTCCTTCTCAGCAACTGTACCTGATCTGAATCAAATGCAAACCAGTCCATAGAGAAGTTTCTCTGATAATCTGCTACAAATCTAAATAGCTGGATTTTGGTATCAGCAATAATGTTGATCTATTAAAGAAAAACACAATTCTATACCTTTATCTGACCTTGAAACAAAAGCTGCATTCCCAAGTTACTGTTTTAAGTTATTGTTTTAAGTAGATTAAATCTCATTTCCAACAAATAAGTCTCAGTCCAAACAAGTTGAATAAGAAAATGACATTCAACTGAAAGTTCTTGATTTCTATACAGCTAACGAAAAATATAAGATTCTTACAATTTTTTGGTGAGCATTTGCCTACATGTGGGGCTGTGAGTATATGAGCCATGGCGGGGATAACCATGAGGTGGAGGTTGGCTGTCAGGGTTGGTAGCAGAGGGGAACAGAAAAGGAGAGAAGTTATGTGATTTGGGTGCACCAGTCCTTACATTGAATTATATTGATTAGTTTTCCAGTTAGCAGGGAGACCTCCTTCTGACCCTATTTTCAGGGTCACTAGATCATAATGCAATCTCACAAAGAGGCTGGTGTCCCTCCCCATATTGCTTTCCAAGGAAAGTATGGACCTGAAAATCGCTCATTTGAAGCTTTCTTTTTTCTTCCTTTTCTTGGAATCCACTAACAAATGCATATATAAATTGCTTATACAGTGTAATAACACGTAGTGCAATGGGCACAAGATAAGATATACAAATGTCCAACCTTTGCAAAAGGTTCCAATCTTTTGCCGAAAGGCTATTTTAGAAATTGAATCTTGCGAATAGCATTTCATCTGAATCAGGAAAATAAAATGATAATATGTGACAAACAGGTGGGTCTGCTATAAGATTAGAGAAACCTTAAGGGTGTATTAAAATCTAGTTGAAGCATAACACTAAATATGAAAGACTTAGAGGAGATATTTTTGGTTCACTCATGTCCATTTTCATCTTAAATCAAACATGATTGATTAAGTGGCAGATAAAATAAGTATGTTTCTATGACTATTTATGATTAAAAATACCTGTTTTTTAAAAGATGATGGACTAAGTCCAATAAAAATTTATTTCTATGAAACATCCTCGAAAGTCTATAGTTTAATGAGGCATTTGCTGTAATTCATGAGAAACTGACAAAGAGACATCTTGACATCATGGGGACAAAGCAAGTGACATTTTTCACATTTTAACTAATTGTATTGAAACTGGACTATCATACCAACAATCAGTAGTATGATGTCTTTTGACATGCTATTACAGCTATTTACTGGGGCCTGTGGATGCTTTGGAATCTGTTTCCTTACCTGCTATTCTTCTATGTCTTATCTTATTCAACTAAAGGAAGCTGAATTCAACTAAATATTCTCATCTTTGAACACTGACTTGTCTATAATGTGGTGATTCAAGCTTCCGGCTCTGTACTGAAGTAGTAGGTCACTCTCAACCCCGCTTCTCCCTTATTATTAGTTTGTTAATCTGTTTTTCTCTTCCTTTAGAGACATCTTGGGCTACTAATATTATTCCATGAATTTAAACCTTCAGGTAACTCACTAGACTATGCCAGTTCATATCACCTGGAAAATGCCTACGTTTTTTATTAACTCAAATCATTCTATAATGTATGGATATCAATACAGTATATGAGGTAGAGTTACTGTTGGAAGAGGATAAATAATAGAATTGTTAGAACCATGTAGGTGTAGTGTGATAGAATAATTCTTATCAACCAGTAAGCAAGACCAACCAGTTCTACCCAAGTCCTAAAGAATCTCCCAAAGCATACCAATTCTCCAGTCTACTCTCATTGTTTCAAACTGTCAGAAACATCAATGAGTAGAGATTAGAATTTTTCTATTTTTAAAAATCCCCCTCTCATTGAGTCCTTGATGCTTTCTCCCAGAAACGCTGATGTATTTCCATCAATGTATTTTTCCCTATCAAACATGCCGTAAGCCTAGACTCCCTAGATATGAGACGACAGTGACAGTGTTGATAGTGTTAGTTTCTTAAGCACGTCATGCTCAGTAGCGCAAATGTGATGCCTGACCTGGGAAGCTGGCTTTGCAGCTGCTGTTAGTGATGTGCCCACAGGAAAGTATGTTGAAAGTAGCCAAAGCATCCGTTGAGACTTCTGTGGAAAGTAAAGAGACAGCTATGGAGAGAGACATTTTGCCAGAGCTCTTTTTAGCCTCACTTCCCACTGAAGGCCTAGAGTGTCTTGTTTTATTTATATGACTTTGATTATGAGTAAGTTACTAAAGAAAAGAGATTGAAGCCCAGATAGTGAATCTACAGATATAATTTAAATCTGAGCTTGATATTTATATCTTGAGTCATGTATAGAGGTTTGTCTTCAGCAGAAAATTGTATGCCTGTCATTCATCCATGATACCATAGTAATTATAATGAGATGTGTGCTGTCTTGTATGCTTCACTTTCTGATTTTATATTATGTTTTATTTATTATGTAATCTATAATATAATCATAATCAAGAATGAAAAGAAATAATCTTGGCTGACTGTCTTGAATAGCTTGTTACTCAGACTCGTGGTGATTTAGTCTCCTTTTTATAAAATAACAAAATTGGTACCTCTTAAACAGTTTCACTTCATGTTGTCAGTGAACAGGACTAGATAATACAAAATGCCACCAGTTTTGGCCAAAATTCTGAAGAAATTATCTTGCAATCATTATCTAGTGCTTTCAGAACTCAAATTTAGCTATATACAAATTATCATGCAAGTGTCTCAATACTTTCAGTTTCTATTGAATTCTCTTTAGTTGTCTTCATGGTTTGCCTGGAATGGTTGCCTTTCATATGGAAGAAATTATTATTGGTTAGTGTGTGTATCACAACTGAAAACAGAAGAATTAGCTAGTCAATTTGTTACACAAAACACCAAGAAATGTTAAAGATTTAAAAAGTCTATTTGGGCTTCCCGGGTGGCTCAGTGATAAAGAATCTGCCTGCCAAGCAGGGGACTCGAGTTCATTCCATCCCTGGGTTGGGAAGGTCCCCTGGAGAAGGAAATGGCAACCTGCTCCATTATTCCTGCCTGAAAAATCCTATGGACATAGGAGCCTGGCAGGCTACAGTCCATGGGGCTGCAAAAGAGTCTGGCATGACTTAGTGACTAAACAACAACCACAGTAGACACAGATTTAGGGCAAGAATGTTCTACAATGCTAGAGGAACAGGGCTTCCACAAGGACCCCAGGAAAAACTCCCAGAGCCCCGGCACTGGGTAGGTGTGGGAGACATGCCTTAGAATCTTCAGGAGTGTGGGGCACAGAGAGGCTGCAGGGGAACTGTATTCAAGAGAGTTCTGCCAGAGCTGTTCTCTTGGGCCAGGAAGTTCTGGCAGCTACCAATGCCCCTTGACAGTCACTGAGCTAGTGACAGACACACGAATGCTCAGGCAGGGCTACCTGAGGTCTCCAGGGTCACACCAGATGGCAGCGTCTACTGAACTAGTGGGATGTGGTCTTTTAGGTCTGTTCATAGAAATCTCATGCAAGTTCAGGCTGCTGGGACTCAGAGGTGACTCAATGGGTTAACTTCCCATCCTCCCAGGCTTTGGCACCTGGGGATGTCCACCAGAAGAAGACATGGATGGTGATGGCATGTCAGCATATCAAATCTCCCACAAGCTGTGCTTGTAGTAAAACTCTCAAAATTTTCTTCAAGATGCTTTAATTAAAATGCGAAGATATTCAATGTGCGTGTGTCCACGAAACATAAATATTTCTTGAACTTTGTGTTCCCTGCAGAGTGAGTTATTACTCTAGTGCTCTTTCCTGGGATGGACATTCTCTTACCTCTTTCTGGAAAGCCTAAAACCCACCAGACTTTGCTTCCTCCAGGATCCTATGGACATTCCACCAGAGGGTGTGGGCTTACCTAGGTCACAGGACTTTATAGTCTATTAATAAATTGACTTTTTATTGTGTGTTTCTCTGACACGACTATAAGCTCATTGAGAGCATGAAATACGCCTTGTGTTCAGAGTAACTAATTTATTGCCTGTTACGTATTACACATAAACAAATGAGGGAGTAATTTTGAACATGACAACTTATTTTATTTTATGTAAATGTCATATTTTTTCATGACTAACCCGCTTCATGTATGAACTTTTTGTGCAAGGACTGATTAACAATCTGCTATGTATATTGCATTGCAGATTGTGTGTGGTCCTTGAGATACTTTGACTGTAAATTGAAACCTATCTCTATCCCTGATTTTTAAATGGTATAAAAAGAGGGCTTATTTCCTTGACCTTTGTATATGTTTTAACTTTCCGAGCATGCTACATAACAAATTCTTTAAAAATGATCTCATTTGTTTGCAAAATTTTAGTCTATGAGAGAAAAGAACTAGTAAGAGATATATAATGAAAAGTAAAAAACAGGAAAATTATAAAGCCTATTTTAGTTCTAGCTCTCACTGATCTGTTTTGCATTGTTGAACAAATCACTTAACATAAACATATCACAATTTCTCCATTTTCCAAATAAGCCTAATTTTAGTTTTCATTGCTTACCTAACGGAAATCTCAAACTCCTTGAAATCTTAACAGAAAAGATGAAAAGAACAATAGAAATTTTCTCTGAATTCTTTAGAGAGGTTGGCCACATAAATTTCATTAGGATATTATCATTATCACATCATGCTGTTTTTCCTAAGAGAGCAACATTGTTTTTTTGCCTAGATTCCCTTTAGTTCTATGAAAATGTCTCACATTTCACTCCCATAGACACTTATATTGTTGGAATAGGTGCTCATATACCCCCTTCCCCACATAAATACTTGGCATGTATATACAATCCAAATTACAGATGCAATTACTTAGACACAGAGACCTAAAATAAAACTACTGAACTAAATTTTGTCATGTATCATCATACTAGCTGAAAACACCTAGGTGGAGTGGAGTCTTAAGTAGAAAACAGGAAGTAGAAGATATAAGGTAGTTATAAACTTGACATTTTGAGGGAGCATCATTAAGATCTTTCCTTTATCATACTTCAGTTCAGCCGCTCAGTTGTGTCTGACTCTTTATGACCCTATGAACCACAGCATTCTAGGCTTCCCTGTCCATCACCAACTCCCGGAGTCTACCCAAACCCATGTCCATTGAGTCGGTGATGCCATCCAACCATCTCATCCTCTGTCATCCCCTTCTCCTCCTGCTCTCAATCTTTCCCAGCAGCAGGGTCTTTTCCAATGAATCAGCTCTTTGCATCAGGTGGCCAAAATATTGGAATTTCAGCTTTAGCATCAGTCCTTCCAAAGAACACCCAGGACTGATCTCCTTTAAGATGGACTGGTTGGATCTCCTTGCAGTCCAAGTGACTCTCAAGAGTCTTCTCCAACACCATATGCAGTGATTTTGGAGCCCCCCAAAAATAAAGTCAGCTACTATTTCCCCTGTTTCCCAATCTATTTGCCATGAAGTGATGGGACCAGGGCTCCAAAATCACTGCAGATGATGAATGCAGCCATGAAATTAAAAGACGCTTACTCCTTGGAAGGAAAGTTATGATCAACCTAGATAGCATATTCAAAAGCAGAGATATTACTTTACCAACAAAGGTCCGTCTAGTCAAGGCTATGGTTTTTCCAGTGGTAATGTTTGGATGCGAGAGTTGGACTGTGAAGAAAGCTGAGCACCGAAGAATTGATGCTTTTGAACTGTTGTGTTGGTGAAAACTCTTGAGAGTCCCTTGGACTGCAAGGAGATCCAACCAGTCCATTCTAAAGGAGATCAGTCCTGGGTGTTCTTTGGAAGGAATGATGCTAAAGCTGAAATTCCAATATTTTGGCACCTGATGCAAAGAGCTGATTCATTGGAAAAGACCCTGCTGCTGGGAAAGATTGAGAGCAGGAGGAGAAGGGGATGACAGAGGATGAGATGGTTGGATGGCATCACCGACTCAATGGACATGGGTTTGGGTAGACTCCGGGAGTTGGTGATGGACAGGGAAGCCTAGAATGCTGTGGTTCATAGGGTCATAAAGAGTCAGACACAACTGAGCGGCTGAACTGAAGTATGATAAAGGAAAGATCTTAATGATGCTCCCTCAAAATGTCAAGTTTATAACTACCTTATATCTTCTACTTCCTGTTTTCTACTTAAGACTCCACTCCACCTAGGTGTTTTCAGCTAATATGATGATACATGACAAAATTTAGTTCAGTAGTTTTATTTTAGGTCTCTGTGTCTAAGTAATTGCATCTGTAATTTGGATTGTATATACATGCCAAGTATTTTATGTGGGGAAGGGGGTATATGAGCACCTATTCCAACAATATAAGTGTCTATGGGAGTGAAATGTGATTAAAGGAGATCAGTCCTGGGTGTTCTTTGGAAGGAATGATGCTAAAGCTGGAACTCCAGTACTTTGGCTACCTCATGTGAAAAGTTGACTCATTGGAAAAGACTCTGATGCTGGGAGGGATTGGGGGCAGGAGGAAAAAGGGACAAAAGAGGATTGGATGGCTGGATGGCATCACTGACTCAATGGATGTGAGTCTGAGTGAACTCTGGGAGTTGGTGATGGACAGGGAGGCCTGGCGTGCTGCAATTCATGGGGTCACAAAGAGTCACACATGACTGTACGACTGAACTAAACTGAACTGAACTGATGGGACCAGATGCCATGATCTTAGTTTTCTGAATGTTGAGTTTCAAGCCAGTTTTTTCACTCTCCTCCATCACTTTCATCAAGAAGCTCTTTAGTGCTTCTTCACTTTCATACTAGACATATTTAATTATTTATGAGTCTCATTTATAGATAGCGTTTGTCTTTGCTGGTATCTATTTGAATCTTGTACATGTGTAGAACTTACCCAATAGCTAAGTTTAAGAACTCAAACTGGCATAGAGGATGAAGTTCATAGTCTTCCCAGGTGGTGCCAGTGGAAAAGACTCCAAGGCAGGTAAACATAAGAGATGGGAGTCCAATCCCTTGTGGGGAAGATCCCCTGGAGGAGGAAATGGCAACCCACTCACTCCAGTGTTCTTGCTTGGAGAATCCTATGGACAGAGGAGCCTTTTAGGCTACCGTCCATAGAGCCACACAGACTTGGACATGACTGAAGCCAACTGAGCTCTTAGCACAAGGGTCATCTTCAGAGTTGAAACTATTTTAAATATATTTAAATGTTTAAAAGTTTGTGGACAAAACAAACTCTGTTTAGTAATAAAAGGCAACCACAGACTTGCTTAAGAAAATAACCATATTAATTATATATTAAATGGTTCAAACAGAAAAGAGTAGCTGTAACTGTTTTTAGTCTCCAATGAAATACAAAAATTGAGTAAATGCTTACAAACTTTTACGACAATTCCACAGAGTAATTTTACGATAGCTAAATCTAACAGTTAAAAAGGAATGACGAATTTTGTATGTTTTGACTTTTCTTTCTTTTAAAACATATTTAGAGTAACTTTCATGAATTGTATTTTACAAAAGTAGAGTCTGTGATGTATCAGAATAAAAATGTATATACATGCCTATGTACATTAATGCCTGATCCTGTCCTTTAAATAATGTGAAAAGTGCTGCTCTAATTTATTTTATTTTATTCAGTGGCTCTATTAGACACGTAGAATAAAAACTATTAATCTTCACTCACATATAGAAACTATTTATCTCTTAGATATTACATGATATCACCAAGGTCACAGAGAAAGCGTTAAAATCAAATACCAAGTTTTATTATCCCATAGCTTATGTGCATCTGCTTACAGTACATACCATCAGAGAAAGTGCTACCATACGCTAAAATCTATTTACCTAGGCACTCTGACCTTGCTTACTTGTTAGCAATGTGGGGAGAAACATCAAAAAGTTACAAGTTAACATCATCTATCTATCTATATCCCTATGTATATATCTAGCTATCTTTCTATTTGGAGACAGACCTCAAAAGGAACGTTTAAAAGTTGCCCTTTATGTGAGTATAAGGAAGAAGAACAGGTAAAATGTGCATGTGTGTTTGCGAAAAATGAATGGAGAAAACAGCTATGAAGCAAGAAGAGTATCCAATTGATATAATCAAAGATTGAGCCTTTGTTTTGTGACCACCAATTGGTATGGCAGTAAAATTCCAAAGTTAGATTTTAAATCCCCAGAATTGGACTTGTCTTGGTCTGGGGTCAGGGCTTCAATTCTATGGTAATTGCAAAAACTTAAAAAAACAAAAAAACCTCCTGGTTTATAACCAACTCTTTCATAGAATAGCTTTGTCCTTTTTATTCGAAAGAATTGTAAAGTGTAGGGTTATCTTGGAGCTGAGTATTCCTGCATAGGTAGTGTTCCTTCTTTGGTATCTCAGGTAACTTAGATGACCCTCCACTGAAGACTTCACTTGCATCTGTACCACCTGGGGAACTTTGTCCCTGGTCTGAGACACAATTTTTCACAAGATCCAGAGATTCTAAGGCTATCCAGAATTTTTCTGAGAAAATCTAGAGCCAGTAACTTGGACATCTGTAATTAACATTTGCAAAATTCTTCCAATACTGATGCTGACTAGAGCTGCAATATGAGGAAATAAATAAAAGTAAATTAGAATTGAGTTTCCGAGGTGGCTCAGTGGTACAGAATCCACCTGCCAAACAGGAGATGAAGGTTCAGTCCCTGGTTCAGGAAGATCTCTGGAGAAAGAAATGGCAACCCACTCTAGTGTTCATGCCTGGGAGATCCCATGGACAGAGGAGCCTGGTGGGCTGCAGTCCATGGGGTCTCAAAAGAGTCGGATATGACTGAGCTACTAAACAACAACAAATTAGAATGAATCAGAAGAGTAAAGTAGGAAGAAAAAACAACAAAAAAGGCATGATGCTTGCAAGGGGTTTAGAGGTTTGAAGCTGCCCTCAGTCAGGCAACCTTGTAGATGACCAGTTTTTGAGATTGCCATTGTGAAGTCACCTTGGATTTCTCAATCATTTGGAGAGAAGTCTGCACGAGATGTCTTAAACACACTGATGATAGCCAGTTAATTCAGTGATGAGGCCTGCATTTGCAAATATAGAAAGTAAGTCTGAATTTAGTTTTACCTCCCAATATGTCCAATTTCCTGGCTGGAGGAATGGTTTTTGGCACTACAACTATCTAATGGCAGCAACTTCAAATTTCTGAGCTAGGGTCCCAAGAATTTTAAATGAGTTACTTGCTGATGTCTGGGAGAAGGAAATGGCAACCTATTCCAGTATTCTTGCCTGGAGAATCTTGTGGACAGAGGAGCCTGGTGGGCTGCCATCTATGGGGTTGCACAGAGTCAGACACAACTGAAACGACTTAGCAGCAGCAGCAGCAGCTGATGTCTTGTTAATAAGCCTCATTTTAGTGATATTTGTGCTTGGTTGCTCAATCTTGTTCCAGTTTTTTAACCTAATGAAACAATCTGCTTAAAACTTTTCATTTATAAAAATGAGATTTATAATATTTCCATAAAAATATCAGTATAGAATATTCAATTTGTTATCATTTTAAGTGCAAGTATTTGTTTCTCAAGAAAGTAGAATTATTTATTTAAATGTGTCCATTAACTATTAGGTATATGACTGTATATTTTACCTATAATTTCTTAAAACTCAGAAAAGGCAAAATTTATACTTCCTTCTTTTGTAGGATATTTCTGATCTAAAGAGTGTACTTAAGGGTTGTGTTAATGCTTCTTTCACCCCAGTGACCCGAGCCTTTTAGTAAATTCTGTTCTGATATTAGTTTTCCTAAGTCAGGAAACATTTTCCATATGTCACGAAGCATTATCCAAAGGGAGTTCACAGCCACAGCGCTCCAGCTTTATCATCATCATTCTGGCCGTAATGAAAGCCCTTCTCAGTGATAGCACCCATCTGAGAAATCAGACAAAAGCATTTTTGGTACACCATTGTTCTTGGGTTAGGCTCATCCCTGGCTGGAATCATTTCACAGTTTTTATTAAAATTATTATGAAAGAACAGCTGAAAAAATAAACTAAGTTGTCTGAGTGAATCTTATTTAGTGTCATCAAAGAAAAATTATCTGTCCTAGAGCAAAAAAAAGTGCAATGTAACAGCTGAAATGAACATCTAAGCAGAGACATTAGAATTTGCTCAGGACCCCAGAAGTGTTCTACTTTCAGAATACTTAAAACACAGCAGAGAAAGAAAAAAGAAGGGAGAAATGTCAAAAAAGAAAATTATTAAAAAGTATAAAAGAAAAACCACTGTAAGAGCTATTAGAGCATGTCTATGAAAGCAAAACTAAAATAAATTATCTAAGACAAATCATTAGAATAAAAATCAAGACTGTACAATTATTCACGTATTCATATACATTAAAATATAGTTATATTTAAAGACATTGAACAAGTAAACATAAAGGGAAAAATCAGTTGTTAGATGTATACAGTTTGGATACAGGCAGATTCTTATAAGCATTTAATTTCATCATTGGGAAGGGGAACAGATTGACGTGGACCTTATCTTTGAATTGTTGTTTGAGAACTCAGTAGACAGGAAATTTGTGTCTGCCAAAAAAATACTCAATAATGTCTTTGGTGTTGTTTCAGAATAGTTTTAGATTGTGACCATGTCAGTTTGAACACTAGAACTCAAAACAAGTTTAGTTAACATAGATCAATTGCTCTTACAGAATTTAATAATTTTTCTCAAATCAGGAAATGAAGCTATGTGATTACTAGGCAAATGCACAAAGTAGGAGGAAATGCATTCGTTTTAATAATGGCTAAAAACAGAAAATAATAACATTCAGATACTTAAAACTGTAAGGTAAATAATTTTTACAATGTGTGTGGTTGCCATGAGCAATATCCATCATAATATGACCATTTGTTAAAGGGGGGCTTTTAAACCTAACTCTGTATATAATAATGCATTTGCAAAAGAATATTTTCTTTTCTGCTCTTTACTCTTACTGCTGTAGCTTTAATCGCGACAAAATTCAGATAATAGAAATTGTTCTTGCCCATGGGGTTGTAAGCTAAGTAAAATAGAGGGTAAGAAATTTATCCCTTGAGTCCTCTAGATTAGAAGTGCAAATTTGATTAGCAAAACATATACCTGACAATAAGTGTGTTAGGCTACTCTGAGTCAAACTAAATATTATCCTCAGGGACTAGCTGAGAGTAGGGCATTGGTTGAGGCTCAAAGCATATAAATTATAAATGGAAAGACTTGAATGACACAGCTATTTTATGTATATATAATCTTAACTAGCTGAAGACTTCAACAGTTTCACAGCAGCTGTTCTCAGAATAGTAGGATTCTGATTGTTGACCAAAAAGAAAAAAATTACCTCTGCTAATGAATGCCAGGATTGGAAACAAAAGAACAACTAACAAGAATTAGAAGGTTCACTTAATAATACACCAAATTTTTCTTTAAGTTGCAACAAACTTGTAAAAGTGCTATCATGTAATTGGTAAACTTTCCCACCTCAGATATAACATTTATTTTAAAAAATTCACCTCTGCAAGACATAATTTGAAATTTTTGGTGAATAACCAAACCAAGAGATATATATACATATATTCCAGCTCTCAGTGTAAAGGTACAAAACATTTGACAAATTAAGTCCGTGTTCGAAACAACACAAAGAGGTACAAGAACTGGCAATGCAAAATAAGCCTGTTCCACACCATATCCAATACTTTAATTGGTTGCTTGTCTTTCATCAGTAGCGAGGATTTAGTGTTTCATTTTGCCAATTATCAAGATAATTGGACATTTTAAAGATACAAAGTGACAGGCTGAGATTATCTAAGGTGCCTAAAAAATGCATTCAAAATGAATATCTATGGAGATTAATCTCTTTTTGGACTAACTTGCTAAATCTGAAGGGCAGTGTCTGCTTAAGAAACCTATCTAAATTCCCTGAAAGTCCATGAAGGAGGTTCACGGCCAAAATCAGCTTTCTCCCTGTGAGAAAGTTCTTTGCAAGACCACATATTTCATTTTAGAATTTGTATAGCATGTAGGTAAAAATATATGCATGTACAAAACTGCCTAAAATGAAGCATTTCACACAAATAAAAATATTTTTATTTCATACTAAACAAAATATTTAATATCTTCTTCCCAAAGAAGTAATTTAGAAGAATAGGCAAATGTTTTTATATTTCAAATTGGGTATGCTCAATTTTCCACTTCAGTTCAGTTCAGTCGCTCAGTCATGTCTGACTCTGCGACCCCATGAATCGCAGCACTCCAGGCCTCCGCGTCCATCACCAACTCCCAGAGTTCACTCAGACTCACATCCATTGAGTCCGTGATGCCATCCACCCATTTCATCCTCGGTCGTCCCCTTCTCCTCCTGCCCCCAATCCCTCCCAGCATCAGGGTCTTTCCCAATGAGTCAACTCTTCGCATGAGATGGCCAAAGTACTAGAGCTTCAGCTTTAGCATCATTCCTTTCAAAGAAATCCCAGGGTTGATCTCCTTTAGGATTGACTGATTGGATCTCCTTGCAGTCCAAGGGACTCTCAAGAGTCTTCTCCAACACCACAGTTCAAAAGCATCAGTTCTTCGGCACTCAGCCTTCTTCACAGTCCAACTCTCACATCCATACATGACCACAGGAAAAACCATAGCCTTGACGAGACAGACCTTAGTCAGCAAAGTAGTGTCTCTGCTTTTGAATATACTATCTAGGTTGGTCATAACTTTTCTTCCAAGGAGTAAGCGTCTTTTAATTTCATGGCTGCATTCACCATCTGCAGTGACTTTGGAGCCCCCAAAAATAAAGTCTGACACTGTTTCTACTGTTTCTGCATCTATTTTTCTACCTAGACCCCAGAAAAAAAAAATCTTCTTCAGAAGAAAACATAAAGTTGGAGAGAATTAAAACAAATAAATACCAATTTTATTTTGTTGACAGGAACAAGATAGAGAGAAGAGAGACAAAGAAAACATTCCACATCTTTGGACCAGTTTGTGGTTACTCATAGGTAGATTGCCTCACAGAAGATAGAGCCAAACTCCGGTAGAGGTACAGAAGAACACGCAGGATGTTTTAGCAAGTAAGTGACGACTTGTCACTAATCCTGAGATGAGGACATGTATTAGGATGGCAGACATATCCTGGTAGGCAACAGGTGCATGCTCAGTCACTCAAATGTGTCTGACTCTTTGAGACTCCATGGACTGTAGCCCACCAGACTTCTCTGTCCCTAGAATTATCCAGGCAAGAATACTGGAGTGGGTTGCCACTTCCTACTCCAAGTGAGCTTCCCAATGGAGGGATCAAACCCGCATCTCCTGTGTCTCCTGCATTGGAAAGCAGTTTCTTTACCACTGCACCACCTGGGCTGTGGCTGAGAAGCATAGGAGCAGCTAGATGCTGACCTATTGGAACTGTGTTCTCCTTCTAAAATATTCTCTTACGTGCTGTGGTGGAAATTCTATAGAGTTTTGCTAATCTTGCTAACTACTTGTTGCTTGACATCCCAACCAGAAGGCATACAGGAATAATCTCTGAAGACTACTCTCATCTCTCTAAAGCAGCAATGAGAGCAATAGCTTTCCCCAGTACCCCAGAGAGTGGATTTCTTGCAAGTTCTGCCAGCATGATGTCATAATGACTTCCCTGTCATCAGTGGGCATGGCCATGCTCTCGTCAGCATGATTTGGACTGAAGCCCTGAAGAAGAGTCCGGTCATCTCCCTTGGATATGCTATCTCAACCTTAACGGTAGTGACTGCTCCTGTAACTGTCATACTGCTATAGTCTTTCAAGCTGTCTTTAGCCATTATATACCAGCCCCTTGTTGCTCCAAGCCCCTGTTATAATTAATAGCTTTTATTGGAGTATAGTTGCTTTACAATGTTGCATTAGTTTCTGCTGTACAAAAAAGTGAATCAGCTATACGTGTGTATATATATATATATATATATATATGTATATATCCTCTCCCTCTTGAGCCTCCTTCCCCTCCCCACGTCTCATTCCATCCATTCAGGTCATCAGAGTGCATCAAGCTGAGCTTCCTGTGCTCTACAGTAGGTCCCACTATCTGCTTTACGCATGTATGTGTTAGTCGCTCAGTCGTGTCCGACTCTTTGCGACCCCACAGACTGTAGCCCACCAGGCTTCTCTGTCCATGGAATTCTCCAGGCAAGAATACTGGAGTGGATTGCCATTCCCTTCTCCAGAGGAATTTCCCAACCCAGAATCGAACCCTGGTCTCCTGCATGGCAGGCAGATTCTTTACCGTTTGAGCTACAGGGAAGTTGGCGACGCACCTATGCCAGTTCCAGTCTCCCAATTCATCCTACCTTCCTCTCCCGTGGCCACACACCAGTTCCCTATGTCTCTGTCTCTATTCCTACCAGCAAGTAGGTTCACCTGTACCATTTTTCCAGATCCCACATGCGTGCATTAATATACAATAGTTTTTTCTCTTTCTGACTCACTTCACTCTGTATGAAAGACTCTAGGTCCATCCATGTCTCTACAAATGACTCAATTTTGTTCCTTTTTAATATTAAATATTCTTAGTCAATTATGTGTGGTTTCTCTGTTTTGACTGCATCCAGACTGACTTCTCTGCCATCTGGTTGGCTACTAAAGGCTTCAAAATGCACCTACGACACTGAGCAAGCCTTTCACTGAGCATCTACTGTGTACCATATCAGTGTCAGCTATGAGGGGAACACAGCAAACAGCATGGATGCAGACACAATTCTGGTCTTCAGCAAACTTAAACCCCACCTACAGGAACATAATAGGAACAGAACACCAGAGTAAAATATTATAAAGTTCTGGTGGAGGCGTAATGTATACTGAATTGATAGGAAAGATGACAGGATGATGGTGGATGGAAGGTTATGTCCTGAATCATGTGGAAAGACTTTCTACCTCCTTTAAGTAGGTGTGTGCACTCTAAATAGTATCAGAAGAGAGTTTCAGGGAGGGAAAATAAGAAATTATTTTGAAATTTTATGTCAGAAAATAACATTAGATCTCTCAGGCACGATGCTTTCTGGCACTGGAGATTCTAAACAGAGACCAGATGGCTATCCCGAGGCTAACTTTGGGACTTAAGTCATTTTTAAGGTGCCAGTCAGTCTTTTGATTCTATGATTATAAAGTCAAGTCAAGTTGCTTGATCACATTGTACCTGCTTTTTCTCCTGTGTTCCATAGCTTGCTTAATTGTATTTTACTCTTCCTTGACAATAATTATAAAAATAAACAGTATATTTTCAATTTCTTCTTATACTATATTTTATGCATGGAATTATATATAATTTCCTATTGACAAGGTATCACTCAAGCCTGTCCTGTAATTTCTTTGTAATTCCTTGTCCTGCATCAGACACTCATTCTTCCACTTCTATTAATAATAATTACACAATAGCTGTCCCATTTATTTTATGCTAAGACTTTTTTTTAACTGGTGACCCATTCCTTACTTTTCTGATGTATATCTGTATGTTAGAGTTTACAGTGCTCTGGAACAGCCAACCAAATTTTCAGTGGCTTCTGGTAATCTGTTAATAATATGTTCTTTTAGAATTGTAATATATAGTGGAACTATATGTAACTTTGCTCTGTATTTTCCAAGTCTCCTGTAAATGTGTTACCATATTTTCCTAATTTAAAAAATAAAAAGAAAGAAAAAAAGCAAAATAATATATTTTTTTAGCATTTACCCTAGAGATTATACCATGCTTCTTAACAACAGAAAAATAGAAAGTATTCTCTCATTTTCTGACAAAACAAATGTTTGTCTTAGAAATGTTAAAGTGTTCTCTCTCCTTTGCATATTTCACATTTTTTAAAATGTATTTTAGCTCTACTTATATTTTAGAATAAACTATTACAAGTATTGTTTTGTGGGGGTTATATTCAGTTTTATTTATCCACACTATTTATTTACCCTTGCTGATGCTTCATTCTCTTCTGCATTTCCACATTTCCACCGTGGGCTCTGAGCAACCCTGCTTGTTCTTGGCCCAAGAATATAAGGGCCTGACAATATTTTGTCTGTGACAGTTTCTAGGGTTGTGTTCTCAAGGAGGAGTCTGGAGAACTGATGTAGCATCTCTGCTGGACAAAGATCAAGGATATTGCTGCTTGCTATCAAAGCAGTGAATCCTCTAGCTCAGTGTTTATCTCCTGAAAAACAATGCGGCATTGTGTAGGTATCCACATGGGCGACCTCCTGCATTACTCTGTGGACTTTTAAAGCATCAGGAACTGGTACTGAAGTTCATGTTGTATGTTGGGCTGTGAGTAATAAAGTTCTTTGTTTTGGACTCAAGGATCTCCTGTCTTCTGCCAACATCCATGAAAGGATAGCTAATGAACTTCTAAGTAAGATAAAATCACTCTCCAGCATAGTTCTTCCCATGATAATTCACTAGTCTGTTTTCTTCTCTGTCTGATATTTTTTTAATTATGAGTTTTAATCAAATTACAATCCTGAGTTTTTACTCTAGATCTTGTCATTTTCAGTTCAAGTATTCCAGTTTATAGTTTTTATTTTCATACACCTTGATTCTTTATTGAAAGTTTTCATGCTTTCACCTAGTTTTTCCTTTATTTACCCCATTTACCCCCTCTAACCTGATTATATAGGTCATGTGAATCAGCTGTTTGTATTTGATTTTCTTCTGATCATTGATCATATGGTCTTCCCTCTTTGCAGGTCTATTTATTGTTTATTACGTTAGACTTTTTGTATTAAAGACTTGTATAGACTTCAGATACTGTTATTTGCTACCAAAGAGAGTTTGTAAGCCAGAGAAGATGATTTGATCACTATAATATATTCAGAATATATAAAACAAACAGACAAACAAAAACCTAAGGCAATTACAGAACAAACTGATAGAAGCAGAATATACAGAACAAAGTTTGGTAAAATTAGTCCCACTGAATTTTGCTGTAATGATTCTGCTTAGCTAGCCATCAACATCATAAAATTCTATTTGAAGAAAGCAGAGACATTACTTTGTCTACAAAGGTCTGTCTAGTCAAGGCTATGGTTTTTCTAGTAGTCATATATGGATGGAAGAGTTAGACTATAAAGAAAGCTGAGCACCAAAGAATTGATGCTTTTGAACGTGGTGTTGGAGAAGACTCTTGAGAGTTCCTTGGACTGCAAGGAGATCCAATCAGTCAATCCTAAAGGAGATCAATCCTGAGTGTTCACTGGAAGGACTGATGTTGAAGCTGAAACTCCAATACTTTGGCCACCTGATACAAAGAGCTGACTCATTTAAAAAGACCTTGATGCTGGGGAAAGATTGAGGGCAGGAGGAGAAGCAGATAACAGAGGATGAGATGGTTGGATGGCATCACTGACTCAATGAACAAGAGTTTGAGCAAGCTCCGGGAGTTTAGTGATAGACAAGGAGGCCTGGCGTGCTGCAGTCCATGGGGCTGCAAAACAGGCAGGACTGAGTGACTGAACTGAACTGAACTGAACCAAACCACTTCCCCTAGTCTGAACTATGTAATAGGAAAACATAAGTTGAGGGGTGATTGAGGCACTCACAATTATAAATTCAGGCTCTTCATAGAGTGTCTTTAACTCTTAGTTCTGTCATGTATCAAGCTTTAAAGGATCTGAGATTTCAAATTAAGAAAGTAGAAGTCTCCATGATATCCTTTAGTCAACAGTTATTAAAGGGACAATTCTCCTTCTCAGGCTAATTCTAAAAACTTGAAGCATTTGAACATATACTAACCATTTGATATGAGTCTCAGTGAAATCTAAAATTACCTAAGACTCTAGGTTGTCCTAAATCTTTTAGAATATTCTATTTTACTCCAAGAGGGAAATTGGTAGCTAAGGGAAAAAAAAAAAACAACACTGCCAACCCATGCATGAGAACAATAGGTACTTTTTGGGGAGACTACTATTGGAGTATTTCTTGTGTGTGTATTTACTGTTAAAGATCTTTCAAAAAATGGAGTAGTATACAATACTTTTTTAAAAGCTGTGTGTATTCACAATGAGGGCTTCCCTGTCATACTTCCACTATGTAAACCTAGCTTAGGTGAAGCCATGGTCCTTAGCCATGACAAGAATAGATCTATGCAAGAGCACCAGATACAGTTATGACCTCTTTATCTGTGTCTTAAATACAGCCTTCAGGATGCCAATGACCTGTAACAACAGAAATATTAAAAGATATTTCCATTTGCTTTTTTAAACTTTCCTTTTAGCCCAAAGTTGGAGTTCTTGGCTATAGTAGAAGCAGTTACAGAAATAAATTTTGAGTGCATATTCCCTGAACACTAGGAATTGTACTAGGAAAAAACATGTATTATTTCCAGTGGTCTCAGTTCAACACAAAGAAAAGATACCATTGTCCTTATTTATAGATGAAAAGAGAAAGAATGGAAGAACTGAAATCTGAACACAGATCTCTTGACTCAAATATCCATGTTTATTTCGTATGATTATTGCACCTTTATGACTGTTTTGATCCATGGTTATGGTTGCAGATATTGTTGAAAGATTATGGTGTATGTCTCAGTGTCAGATTGAAGACTTTGTGTTGAATTTGTCATTTTTTATGGGCTGAGATACAGCAAGTAGAATAGATGTCATCAGGTATAGCGTGTATGAAGTAAGTATAATTTACCCCTTTGCAATGCTAGCTCATGTTCTGTGTTGCTCATGAAATCCCTAATTGTGGAGTCTGCCCTCCCTTGAGTCAGGAACACATTCCAAGATGCAAATCTTCTTATTTTTTTGTAAAGCTTTGACAAGAAAATTAAGCCAAACTTTCTCTAATTGATAGCAAAATCTGTGGGATATATATATATATATATATATATATATATATATATAGCAGATGTGAGTATTTTGCTGTTTCTTATGGGTTATGCCTCCAAGCATTTGTCATTTCCCCCCACTTTTTCTAAAAATTATTTCCAAAGATACAAAAATTGTGAATTTTTAAGGCTGACATTTGCTCCACATTGCCCTTGGCATAGAAGGCAATAGGGAATGTACATGAAAAAGCACCTAAATGTGTGTTCAAGTTAGAGACTCTTAATCCTGACCCATTAAGGAAAACTGAAGTGATTTAGTGAGGCACAGATCAACACCTAAAGAACACACAACATGACTGAAAGATTGAGGATTATATCATAAAAATGGGAGAGGTAAACTAACAGTTTTAGAAAAGAATCCTGGGGCAAAGTTAAAAAATGATCAAAGGGAAGTGCTGCTAATGGCTTTAAAGCTTTTGGTAAATTAATGAGAATGACCTAGGTTAACCCATAAATTAGCTAAGTCAACTATCAATGTTATTTATGGGAGCAACACATTGCCAGAAAACAAAATTTAAGTATTGATGTACAGGCCCATTTCTGTGTGTTCAAAATGGATTTGTGCTTTAAATATCTTCCTAATATATTTCTTATTTCTTCTTCAATACCTGTTACTGCTCTGCAGTTTATAATCACCCATTCTCTCTGAATGTTCTTTCTTTTAGCACAATATTCGATTTCAGGCATATTCCTGTATGATGCCCATTTGTTTTTCTTTTAAACTATATACATGTTGTGGCATGATCTAGACAGATTAGTCATAGCAAATGTTTCCAGAATGTTATTAGCACTATTTCTAAGTTCTGGATATCTTTCTTAAAGATAATTCTTAATCAGCTCTAAACCACCAAAATATAACAAAACATATGTATGCAAGCAAATGTATAAAAATATATATTTCATGTTCACTTCAGAGTGACATTTCTAAACATCATTATATTACAGTTTTGTTTAATATCACTGGTTATTTGTAATTACAAATTAGGTTTCCAATAATTTAAGAAAATTAAACAGTAGTAGCTCTTTTCTATATGTCCAAGCGTTCAAATCTCTTCAGAAATTCAAAACTTAAGTCAATACATTTGTTCATGTAATGTGAAATACTATTATTCCTAATGAAAGAATTTAATTAGAAAATTCTTTCTGAACTTACTGACAGTAAGGCATCAAAATATAATATCCTGTCTTTGTTCGTTTTCTTGTATTGCTAAAATTTGTTTAATATTATATATCCTTACTCAGATTCATGAAAACAACTTTTTGTTTGCATTACCACTACATATAATGAGCAGTAACTTAATGATACTTACATTTAAAACATCAATTCCTTTCTATCAATTCTTACTATTTCTTTTTTTTTAATTAATTTTTATTTTTTAGTTTGTTTCGCTTTACAATACTGTATTCATTTTGCTATACTTTTGACATGAATCAGCCACGAGTGTACATGAACTCCCAATCCCGACCCCCACCTCCCCGCTCCCGCCCCTTTTAGTTCATACAATAGTTAATCGACTTATTTAAAAAGAAAGATCTGAGTATTGCGTATAGAAAAAGGCATGAGCACATACATAGGTAAACACTTTCTATTATCAATACTCTAACTAAAGATGATAAATGTTAGTAGATCTATCATATTTAGACTAACCAAATGAATTCGAGTTGATCAATGGAAGAAAATAAGTCCATGCGAGTTTTTATTGAGATGAAATCTAAATTTTTGATTAAACTTGTAAAAATTAATTTGCCTTAAAATGTTCTGAGATTCAGGCACATACAGAACTCTGTTTGAAAGTTGGCAGAATTATAGCTATACCCCCTCCAATTATGACACAATTATTCTCAGATTACTATCATGAAATTAACTGTGAAGAGTCATGGTGAAAATGTGCAATACAAATACATAGCTGGTGAGCTCGAAGGTATTTTAAATTTATTCACTAAATCTAAAACATCACTTCTTTGGCTGTGTATTACACAATAGCAATAGTGGTCAGAAGTGAAAGAAATGAGAAGACAATGGAAAAAGGAAGAATCCTTTCAAAAACTACTGTAATGTAAAGCATCTATGTATAAAACTAACCTTGGAGTATCAATCATCTTCAGTTTGGCTTTTTTTTAGATTCCAGTCATTTGAACGAGCATCAGTTAGCTGAACAGAGAAAGCATTTACAATGGAGGGCGATGCTTTTTCAAAATCAGGATATAAACCCTCTTTTGACAATTTGAAGTGTGATTTTCTCAGAGATAATCCATCTCAAACCAACAGTGACTACTCATTTTAATTAGTTGCAGGCAGTTTTGCAAATTAAATTCCCATCTTGAAAGTCAAAATTCCAGAAGGAGAATGCTTTCATTTTGTTAATGCTAAATGAGTTTTCCAGACAAGGTAGAATGAAGAAGGTGGGGAGGGATGCTAGACAGCAGGCGGATCTTAAATGGCACACACCTGTAGTTATGAGGCAGCCTCTTAGTAGGGCGAGAATGTTAGTGCTGGGTGCACAAGCACTCAGAAGATTATTCGTCTTCCAAGTAAACCATCCTAGAAGGTTCATTTCAAAGTAAAGCCAATCTTTTTTCTCTTTTCAGTCATGTGCCTTCGTGATTCTGTCTTGAATTGGACATATGTGAAGTTATTTGAATTAAAAGTATGATCTAATACCCCAATACAAGATGTGATGCTATGAAGTACAGCATGCTAATCCCTTTTGTGATATTCACTCCCTTAGTGGCCTAAGGCAAAAATCTTTGTCTAGGTTTCAAAGACATATGAAAGTGCATGTAAACGTACAAATCACACGCACCCTCACAAGCCCCTCTATTTCAATCAAAGGGAAAGACTTGCTTGAGATTCAGTTCACGTTTGAAAGAAAACTTAGGACTGGTTTCTCTATGCGAGTAAAATTCTTGAAGGCTTCTTCCTACCTGAGAGCCTGCTATCCTTAGAAGTGGCTCTAGGCAATTCGGGGAAGGATTTTCAAGGAGAGACTGACCCCTGGAGGCAGACAGAGCTCCCTTTTGGCTAGATCTTGCTTTTGTAATTCTTGGAGCTATTAAAGGACTGATGGGAAGAGATGACATCCATGGCAAATTCCAGTAGGTGTCTTGTCTAACTTTTCAAGTCCTCCTTGACACAGTCTAACTTAGTTATAGAAGAGCTAATAGAATCATAAATGGTGGAATATAAAGATTTTTAAATCATACACTACTGAACCTCAAACTCCTTGAAGACAGAAAGTTATTTTATTCAGAATTATATCCTCAACTCTCAGCAAATGGCTGACACATACTTAGAACTAACTAAAAGTGTGTGGGAAGATTAAATGAACAAATGAATAAATATAGTCTAGTCTTTTATTTTATAAAGATTAAGGAAATTTCACAAGGCCCATACTTAGTAGAAGACAGGAATGCTGATTAAACATTCGTTAATACAATGTGGGCAGAACGAAAAAGATTTAAAACATTCCCCCTAAGATAAGAGTCAGAAGGAGCCTGTGGAACAGATAATAGCGATAGTTATTTTATGTCAGCCCCCAAACACTGATCCCTGTATGTCCATCTTTGGAATGACATTGATAATTCCCTTCAAAAGGAATCCAGAAACTTCACTGACTTCTCGTGAACAAAGAAAGGAAAGGGGGCTGAGAGAATTGCTTGCTCTGTGTGACTCATTAGCTTTAGGCCAAAACACAGAGAAAGCTTTAGTTTCTCCAAGGTAACTCCCCTCCCAACTGATGATGCAAATTAATCTGATTTAAGACAAAGAGCATTATTAACTGACATTATTCTTGGTAAGGTCTGGTTTAGACATTTGATAGGTTACCTAAATGTTAATGCTTATAAATGAATCATGTAAAGGAGACTTTAGTGTGGGAAGAAATATGAAGCCATGATAGTTTTGACTATTAGACACTTGTCAAGGCACTGGCAAAGCAAAGGCAGGAGTTTTTTCCTAATAATTCTACAAATTTCCAAAAGAAGGTAGATTAGAAAAATCCAATACTTGTCGAAATTGCTCACCTTCTTGTATATTTTAACACTCTTATTAATTACACTGTGATTAGGGTTTTGTATTTTCCTTTGCTGTTAAGTTCTCTCATGGGCTTTTGACCATCTAGTACCCAAGTGTGTGGTATATAGCTTAAGGACAAACAAACAAATGAAAACAAAAAAAGATATTGACTCAATTGGAAGACAGACTTTATAAACGCCGTTATTTTATTAGAATCAATCATGCTTTTCTCTCCATTTAAATTGTGCTCCCAGGAGCAGTCTTTAAATTCAGAAAAACACAGCTGCAAATATAAGCTATCTTCTCCTCTTTCTTGCCCCACAAGTATGTACCTCTTTTTATACTTCTGGCTACAAATATAAGCTATCTTATCCTCTTTGTTGCCCCACAAGTAGTACATCTTTTTATAATACTTCTGAATTCTTGCTTCAAACACTTCAGTTCTTCTCAAGTTTCCTCAACTCTTTGTTTCTCTGCCTCACAATCTAGAATTAGTCTACATCAGTGGCCACATTTGCTTCTTCTCTTTTTAAAATAAAAGCTTATTTTCTGATTGCAAATGTAATTTTGTACTCCATGCATAAAACAAAGATAATTTCATAGAAAAAAAACAATTTATAATCATACTGTTAAATATAACCACCACTAACCTTTTGGCTATTTCTTATTGAGTTGAACAATTGAGTCTATACCATGTATTTATTTTCACAGGCTTCTTGCTGTACTAAATAATGCAGTATTCTAATGTCATTAAAATTTTACTTAAATGTTTTCTTGCTTTTTGTTTGTTTTCAACATGCTTGCTTTTCCAACTTTTTAAGTCTTTAGCACTTTGAAAAATATACTTTAAATTTTTAGAAATTCTACTAGCCATATTTTAGTTTTATTTTTAAAGTTATTTTTAATTGGAGGACAATTGGTTTAGAATATTATATTGCCTTCTGCCATGCTGCTGCTGCTACTGCTGCTAAGTCGCTTCAGTCGTGTCCGACTCTGTGCGACCCCATAGATGGCAGCCCACCAGACTCCCCCATCCCTGGGATTCTCTAGGCAAGAACACTGGAGTGGGTTGCCATTTCCTTTTCCAATGCATGAGAGTGAAAAGGCAAAGTGAAGTTGCTCAGTCGTGTCCAATTCTTAGCGACCCCATGGACTGCAGCCCACCAGGCTCCTCCATCCATGGGATTTTCCAGGCAAGAGTACTGGAGTGGGGTGCCATTGCCTTCTCTACAATAACATGAATCAACCCAAGGGCACATATGTCCCCTCTCTCCTGAACCTCCCTGCCACCACCTACCCCCTCCCACCCATCAATAGATAAGTGGATAAGGAAGCTGTGGTGCATATATACAATGGAATATTACTCAGTCATAAAAAGAAACACATTTGAGTCAGTTCTAGTGAGATGGATAAACCACAGCCTGTTATACAGAGTGAAGTAAGTCAGAAAGATAAAAACAAATTTTGCATAATATATTAACTAATATATGGAATCTGGAAAACCAGTACTGATGAACCAATTTGCAAGGCAGGAACAGAGACACAGCTGAAGAGAGCAGACTTTGGACACATTGGGGGAAGAAGAGTGTGGGACAAATTGAGAGAGTGGAACTGACCACTACATGCTGGCAGGTGTAAAATAGCTAATGGGAAGCTGCTTTATGGGCACATGGGGCTAAACCCAGTGCTCTCTGATATTTTATGCTTAAAGAACATTTTAAACATATTTATCTATTTATCAAAATCAAGAAGGGATATACTTTGAGACAAGATAAGCTTACCTTTACTCCTTTCATATCTTGTCACCATCTTTCTTCACTTTCTAGGTTTTGGGAAGAATTAGGAATAAGAACTTTCTTTTGTCTGTCTCTGTTAATTGCTCAGTCATGTTTGACTCTTTGAGACCCCATGGACTGTAGCTCACAAGGCTCCTCTGTCCATGGAATTCTCCAGGCAAGAATACTGGAGTGGGTTGCCATTTCCTTCTCCAGGGGATCTTTCTGACCCAGGGGACTGAACCCAGGTCTCCTGCATTTCAGGCAGATTCTTTACCATCTGAGCTATCAGGGAAGCCCAAGAATATCATTACTAACATTTTATTTTACCATTATCCATTCTGTTTTTAGGCATACATTCTAAAATTTTGAACACTTTTAAGAACAAATTTTTAATGAATATTTTGACAATCCTATTTGACTAATTTAATGCACAGCCTCATAACTCTTACTGTAACATTTACCACCCCCTCCCTTGATTCCTCAATTTTGTTTTAACTCACTAATGACAATGTGCATTTAAGCTTTTCTCTTGTCTCATTTCTGGTAAGTTTGGGATTGAGATTTATTAATTTTGAATTTTTGCCTATTTGATCTATAAAGCTTAATTGTAACAAAAGAAAATTAAATTATATGTTAAGTCCCTCTTGTTCCAGGTACTTTTTTTTCCTCATCATTCTTCTCTTGAAAAAAATTAGTTATCTTATTCCAGTAAGAACACTTAAGATCTACCTTCTTAACAAATTAAGTGTACATTCCACTGTTGTTGATTTAGTTACAATGGATATAGTAGATCTCTAGAGCTTGTTGATCATAATTAAATGAAACTTTCTGCCCTCTGATTAATAACTCCCCATTTTCCTGTCCCCTCAGCCTATGGCAATCATCATTCCACTATTTGATTCTATGAATTTGGTGGTGTTAATTTTCCCCCCAAGAGCAAATCACATACAATAACAGAAATCAATTCCCACTTACTTATTTTTGAGGTCTTTACTCTTAAGGGGAACATATAACTCAGTAGTTTTGAACTTAAAGTCTCAACTCATAGAAATCTTGGTTTACCTACACTAGGGATATCATCTTTCTATCCTCATACCTGTCAAACTCTTACTTCAACTTTCCCTTCCATGATCTATTTTTCAGTAGCTCAGTATTAAAAAAAATAAGTATTAGAAAAATCTGTCAAAGATTGAAAGAAGGTCAGCCAAAAATTGGAAAAGCAGAAATCCTATTCTTTAATGCTTCCTGTATTATTTTCATATTGCTGTTCATTTTTTAGTTTTTATGTAATTCTACTTAGTTACAGTAAATTTTTTTTCTAACATCAGGTTGATCTTAGTCTTCCAGCTTTTTCTTTATATTTTTCTTTCCACATCAAAGAACCATAGATCTTTCTATATTGAGAATGACTAATAATTTTATAAAATATTTCTTCTCTGTGTCATTTTGTTTTTTGAGGTCTATTCCTCCTCTTAGACTTCCAGTTGGTCCTGGCTTGTTTTTATCTTATTTTTATAATGATGTATTATTTCTTTTTTACTTATTCTAAAACTAGGAGAAATGCGTTTGATCCTCAGAAAATGTTAAATCTAAATGCACTCAGAATCACTCCGTATATGGATTCATTCTCTGTGCATGATTTACCTTTTTAGATCTAAAGCTGAAGGCTGTGCAAGAACATAAACTGCTGTTCCAAATGTGACCTTGGTAAGCATAGACCTTGTGAAGTTATGATATCCTGAAATGAGTTTCTCCTATTCTGATGAAACTCAGGTTGACAATAAATCCCCAGTATTCCACCTTACCTTCTGCCTAGTGAACATTTGCTCACAGAGAACAAACTAATGGGGGATTTGTGGGGTTGAAGAAAAAGGGAAGAGAGAAACAGAGGTACAAGGCAGGAAAAAAATGCTCCTAGAGTTTTCAGATTAATTTAGAGCCCATTTATCAGAAAGAGGAAATGGTGGGTGAGAATTATTTCCATTCACTTTGACACAATGAAGATTTTTTTTATTCTGTATTACCTGATAATTGGTATTTTTCAGTTCTGTTTTTATCAGCTTTACTGCTAGTGGAAACTCTTTCCAGGTTCTGGCAATAGAATCATACTCTGTGCTCATTTTCAGTGTCATTTAGACTTCACTAATTTGGGTGCTTCTTAAGCATTGTGTTGGGAATTGGAAAAGATTGCATCAGGAGCTACTAACATCACAAACTAGAATCTACTCTTTAATGAATTTTTATTAGGTATATCTTTAATCGATGGATAAGTGTGTTTACTGTTGAATTGTAGTAATGGAAACAATCTCAATTCAATTTAATTCAATTCTGTTTATGTGGTAATTATTGAATTTATATTATTGGAGATAAAATTCCAAATTGACATATGTGAAAAAGAAAGTATATCCCCCCCATACATCAGAAGAGCTCATGAATAGAACTGTTTTCATGTATGGATAGTCCATGAGTTCAAATATGTTCAGTTCTCCAGCTTTTTCCATTTCCCAATCCCTCAGATCTATTTTCTAGTGCTGATTTCAAGTCAAGAAAATTTTTCTAATTAAGCAGCATCCAGAAATTTTAAACTTAAGTTCTTCTGGTACATCCTGGGTGGCTCAGATGGTAAAGAATCTGAGAGAAAGAAGGAGATTCTAAGGTAAAATCTGAGAGAAATAAGGAGGTTCTGAAGTAAAAATTGACTGAAGAAGGTTATTTTGAAAAGAGAACTAATAATAATTACACAATATTCATCAACTGCTATTCTGTGTCAAATACTATTTTAAGTCTTTTATTGACTTTTCACAACAATACTATGAAATATGTTACTATTTCCATTTTTATAGATAAGGAAACTGAGGCAAGAAAAGGGAAGTAGTTTCCCATACAATTAATAAATGACTGTACTATTTAATACCAATCACTTCTTTCTATTTTGTCACTAAAAAAAAGCTGACATGTAAGATCATCTTTCAACATTTTCCTGGTGGTTTCCCTGGTGGCTCAGCATCTGCCTGCAATGCAGGAGACCTGGGTTCAATCCCTCAATCAGGAAGATCTTCCTGGAGAAGGAAATGGCAACCCACTCCAGTACTCTTGCCTGGAAAATTCCATGGACAGAGGAGCCTAGTAGGCTACAGTCCATGGGGTCGCAACGAGTCAGACATGACTAAGCAACTTCGCTAGTTCACTGGTTTCAACATTTTACAACTTGAAGTGAAAGTGTTAGTCGTGTCTGACTCTTTGTGATGCCATGGACTGTAGCCCACCAGGCTCCTCTGTCCATGGAATTCTCCAGGCAAGAAGACTGAAGTGGGTTGACATTTCTTTCTCCAGGGGATCTTCCAAACCCAGGGATTGAACCCAGGTCTCCTGCATTGCAAGTGAGTTCTTTACCATCTGAGCCACTAGGGAAACCCTTTTACAACTTGGGAAACACTCTATTTATCTGAATTGGTTTTGGTATTAAATAACACTCTAGATCACTGGTCAAAATACATCAAATTGATGTCCACTGCTAAATATGCATACTTCAATTTCATTTTTATTTTGAATAATTATTTTACATGTTCTAGAAGTTGTTCTCAATAATTTACTTATTTTAAATTAAAAGTTAAAATATATTTGTCATTGTTTAGTCACTAAGTCGTGTCTGACTCCTTTGCAACCCCATGGACTATAGCCCGCCAAGCTCTCTGTCCATGGGATTTTCCAGGCAAGAATACTGGATGGGTTGCCATTTCCTTCTCCAGGTGATCTTCCCGACCCTGGGACTGAACCTGAGTCTCCTGCATTTGCAGGTGGACTCTATCACTGAGCCATGAGAGAAGCCCTTTAAAAAGCATACAGTGGTAAAAAAAAATAAATAAATAAAAAGGAGCCCGTTTTAAACCATCACATAGCTTTTAACAATATCACATCAAATGTGTTCATAGAATCCCTATTTTTCTTACTACTTCTAATTTTTTAATTGGATATTCTTTTGCTTTTACATTAGCAACAATAAATAAAAATGTGTCTAAATTTCTCCCATGTATTATATTTGAAGACTTCCTTATAGAAGGTACATTAAATGTGATGTTTATTTTACATATTGGTAAAAACAAGTTATTAATTTTTTAAATATTCGTATATTTTGATAGTTTCACTAGGATAAAGCAGCCTGGAATTTTTCCTTTGATTTTTTCAACTGTAATGATCTAAAAACTATTATAGTATTTGGGTAATTCTGACAGTTTTGTCCTTTTAGAAGTGATAATTGTGTCATGAGCAAAATATTTAGACAAATGCCAAGTGGCATTACCCAGAAAATGATAATCAATAAGAGCTTATTTAATAAAGCATTTGTCCAGAGAGTAGAACCCTATATGAACCAACAGTCAAGAATTCTGCATGACCTCACTTTGTGCCGTGACTTGTTTTGTGAATTGGAAAAATCAGTTAACCTCTTGGTGCTTCAGATCAGTCATCTATGAACTGAGAAGAGTAACATTTGCCAGCTAACTCACCAGTATTTTATGAAGGTTAATGAGCTTCAGAGTTTATAAAATGACTTTTCTTCTTGGATTGAAAGTCTCTTGAAGAGTATTAAATACCACTGCTATATTTTTCTTAATACATATTATTTATTACAGTATAATAAATAAATTATCCTTTGAAAGAAAATATGTGATAAGATACTTCTAGTAGGGTTACTCCACATTAACCATGTTATCTGAGAGGTAAGAAAATTTCAGTATCACTGCCATCAACAGTAATTCACCTCTATTAGTTTCTCAAACTTCTGTGGCCCAGTAACACATGCAAGTTAGAGTGATTCCAACTTCAATTTAAAATATCTTAGTTCTAATCAACTTGTTAAACTGTTATCTATTGGTACAGCTTTATGAGTTGAATATTAAAAAGAAAAAAATTTTCTCCACTGAACAAATGTGACTGCTCTTTATTCCCACATTGAATGAATAATTAAGTTTTGACAGAAATTCACAAAAGTAATTTGGTGAAAGGGAGAAATGTGACCTGTCACTCTGCATTTTCTGAAACAGTTTTGCCAAAGCTTTTCATGAGATGAAGAACATTTTTAATAGCACAAATTTGATAGGATCCTGAATTTTAGATTTAATGCTATAAATCCTATGTTTTATGGATTTTAAAATTTTGTATTGTTTTATATATTATTTTCAAATTTGAATGAGGGAAAATTATGTGATTTTCATTCTGTTAAAATTTTTTTAATTTTAGAAAGAAAGGTATCAACATATAAGCTATTTAAGCAACATTTCTTAAATGATATTTCATCTTTGTACTTTGAGTACTAAATAATTCCTATTATATTTTCCATTAGGACAGCGTGCGTGTCCTCAGTTGCTTCAATTGTGACTCTTCAAGACCCTGTGGACTGTAGCCTGCCAGGCTCCTCTCTCCATAGGACTCTCCAGGCAAGAACCCCAGAGTGGTTTGCCATGCCCTCCTCCAGGGAATCTTCCTGACCCAGGGATCGAACCTGCACCTCCTGTGTCTCCTGCACTGCAGGTAGGTTCTTTACCCCCTGAGCCACCTGAGAAGCCCATTAGTACAATATGTATGTGTAAAAACACATTTCACATATTTCCCCTACTTTATTTTAGAAGCATAATAAAAGGAAACTAATAGGGAAAGTACAAAATACATACATTTTGCTCTTTATTTCTCTCCCAATAGGAGAAAGAGCCTATGTAAAAAAACAAATATGCTCTTGGTTTTTCCTGACCATGGAAATCAGAGAAATTATCTGTTATATTTTCAGTCTAAAATAAACATAAATTTTAGAGCACATTGTCTTAAAAGTTAACAGAAAAATATACAAACTAATTTTAGAAGTATTGGGGCATCACCCACCCACGGACTGTCACTGATAGGGAATTCATTTCTTTGGGCTCCCAAAGTATATAACTATATAAAGATGAAACTGAGAGATTTTGAAGAACATTCATCCACTATAGACAGTATGTTCTTATTTGCTCCTTCCTAAACTGTGGAAAATTCTGAAAGAGATGGGAATACCAGACCACCTGACCTGCCTCTTGAGAAACTTATATGCAGGTCAGGAAGCAACAGTTAGAACTGGACATGAAACAGACTGGTTCCAAGTAGGAAAAGGAGTACGTCAAGGCTGTATATTGTCACCCTGCTTATTTAACTTAATGCAGAGTACATCATGAGAAGCGCTGGGCTGGAATAAACACAAGCTGGCATCAAGATTGCTGGGAGAAATATCAATAACCTCAGATATGCAGATGACACCACCCTTATGGCAGAAAGTGAAGAGGAGCTAAAAAGCCTCTTGATGAAAAGTGAAAGAGGAGAGTAAAAAAGTTGGCTTAAAGCTCAACATTCAGAAAACGAAGATCATGGCATCCGGTCCCATCACTTCATGGGAAATAGATGGGGAAACAGTGGAAACAGTGTCAGACTTTATTTTTTGGGGCTCCAAAATCACTGCAGATGGTGATTGCAGTCATGAAATTAAAAGACGCTTACTCCTTGGAAGGAAAGTCATGACCAACCTAGATAGCATATTCAAAAGCAGAGACATTACTTTGCCAACAAAGGTCTGTCTAGTCAAGGCTATGGTTTTTCCAATGGTCATGTATGGATGTGAGAGTTGGACTGTGAAGAAGGCTGAGCACTGAAGAATTGATGCTTTTGAACTGTGGTGTTGGAGAAGACTCTTGAGAGTCCCTTGGACTTGCAAGGAGATCCAACCAGTCCATTCTAAAGAGATCAGCTCTGGGATTTCTTTGGAAGGATTGATGCAAAGCTGAAACTCCAATACTTTGGCCACCTGGTGCAAAGAGTTGATCCATTGGAAAAGACTCTGATGCTGAGAGGGACTGAGGGCAGGAGGAGAAGGGGATGACAGAGGATGAGATGGCTGGATGGCATCACTGACTCGATGGACATGAGTTTGAGTGAACTCTGGGATTTGGTGATGGACAGGGAGGCCTGGCGTGCTGCAATTGATAGGGTTGCGAAGAGTCGGACACAACAGAGCAACTGAACTAAACTGAAAGTTATAGGCAATCTTCCCAGGTGGCAGCCAACCTTCAGCCCAAGTCCTTGTGGACACATCTAGACTGCACTTAACCTGAATAGCCACATATGTTTTCTTGCTCCTGCAGGAAAAGATGCAATAAGTCTGTCTCTCAAAACACTCCAGGTAGAGTCTCAGCCTTGGCACTGCCACCCAAAGACTGCTGAGTCCCATCCGTCTGCCATACCTACTCCAGACACAGAACATAGATAAAAATATACTGGTGCAGAAGGCCAAACTGGCTGAGCAGGCTGAGTGAGATGATGATATGGCAGCCTGTATGAAGTCTGTAATTGAGCAAGGAGCTGAATTATCCATTTAGGAGAGGAGTCTTCTCTCAATTGCTTATAGAAAGGTTGTAGGAGCCTGTAGCTCATCTTGGAGGCTTGTCTCAAGTATTGATGAAAAGATAAAGGTGCTGAGAGGAAACAGCAGATAGTTCAAGAATACAGAGAGAAAATAGAGACGAGGCTGAGAGATACCTGCAATGATATACTGTTTCTTTTGGGAAAGTTCTTGATCCTCAGTGCTTCACAAGCGGAGAGCAAAGTCTTCTATTTGAAAATAAAAGGAGACTACTACCGTTCCTTGGCTAAGGTTGTTGCTGGTGATAATAAGAGAGGGAATGTGGATCAGTCATGGCAAGCATACCAAGAAGCTTTTGAAATCAGCAAAAAGTAAATACAACCAACACACCCTATCAGATTGGATCTCTTCCTTAACTTCTGTGTTCTATTATGAGATTTGAAGTCCCCTGAGAAAATTGGCTTTCGTGCAAAAACAGCATTTGATGGAGCCATTGCTGAACTTGATACATTAAGAGAAGGGTCACACAAAGACAGCACGTTAATAATACAGTTACTGAGAGACAACTTGACCTTGTGGACATTGGATATCCAAAGAGATGAAGCTGAACCAGACGAAGAAGAAAATTGCCCAGTCTTTCAACTTTTGTCTGCCTCATTGTAAAACTTGCACCATAGACCATTTGTCATCTATGCTATATACTGATAATTATTTATGATTTCTCACAGGTTAATGTTACTTCTGTTTGAATTTCTATATGTTCCATGTGTTTTTTATGTTTAATATTGGAGGAGTAGAGCCAGTTAACGGTTCTCTAGTAGCTCAGCTGGTAAAGAATCTGCCTGCAGTGCAGGATACCCCAGTTCAATTCCTGGGTCAGGAAGATCCCCTGGAAAGGGATAGGCTACCCACTCCAGTATTCATGGGCTTCTCTGGTAGCTCAGATGGGAAAGAATCCACCTGCAATACAGGAGACCTGGGTTTGATGCCTGGGTTAGGAAGTTCCCCTGGAGGAGGGCATGGCAATCCACTCCAGTATTATTGCCTAGAGAATCCCCATGGACAGAATAGCCTGGAAGGCTCAGTGAGGTCACAAACAGTTGGACATGACTGAGTGACTAAGCCCAGCACAGAGCCAGTTAACATACCAGGAGTTATCTGTTTTCATCTTGAGGTGGCCAATATGGGGACGTGGAAATTTTATACAAGTTATACAAGTTTCTATACAAGTTATACAAGTTTTATACAAGTTTCTGAGTAGTCATGTATGGGTGTGAGAGTTGGACCATAAAGAAGACTGGGCGCTGAAGAATTGATGCTTTTGAACTGTGGTGTTTAAGAAGGCTCTTTAAGACTCTCCTTGAAGTCCCTTGGACTGCAAGGAGCTCAAAATAGTGTATCCTAAAGGAAATCAACACTGACTATTCATTAGAAGGACTGATGCTGAAGCAGAAGCTCCAAACTTAGGCCACCTGAAGTGAAAAACCAACTCATTAGAAAAGACCCTGATGCTGGGAAAGATTGAAGGCAGGAGGAGAAGGGGTTGACAGAGGATGAGATGGTTGGATGGCATCACCAACTCAATGGACATGAGTTTGAGCAAGGTTCAGGAGATGGTTGAAGGACAGGGAAGCCTGGCCTGCTACAGTCCATGTGGTTGCAGAGTCAGACTCAACTGAGTGACTAAACAAGAAATAAAAGTTTGGCATAATACTTTCGGTACATTGTGGCTTCACAAGGGCTAGTATTAAAACTGCTTCCATGTCTAAGCAAAGAAAGCTGCCTGCACATTGGTTTGTCCTGGCGGGGGATAAAAGAGATAGTTGGCTCCAGTCACAGGTGTAGTTGTGGGTACTTTAAGATTTGAAGCGCTTATGTGGCTGTAGAAGAAATGGATGTCCCATGGATATTACACGTTAAACCAGGCGTTATCCGTGGAATACCCATTCTCAATGTGCACACTGTTAACAACAGTTACAGAAGTGTTTCTTTAACTGTGACCCAATTTTCCCTGGATAAGGGCAGAAATAATTCACATCCTATTATTTGTAGTTACCTGCTGTTTGTTTTCATTATTTTTGCTATACTCATTTTATTTATGTGTAAATGTTTCAGGCAACCTAAGAACAAATATACAAGTAAAGATGCAGTAAAAATGAATTGTCTGATATCCATTGCTTCATGCATATCAATCATGGTAGTAAAACACAAAAACGTGTATTTAACTTTTCAGTTTAGTTTTATTGGGACTTCCCTGGTGGCTCAGATGGTAAAGCGTCTGTCTACAATGTGGGAGACCCGGGTTCGACCGTTGGGTCGGGAAGATCCCCTGGAGAAGGAAATGGCAATCCACTCCAGTACTATTGCCTGGAGAATCCCATGGACAGAGGAGCCTGGTAGGCTACAGTCCATGGGGTCAGAAAGAGTCGGATACGACTGAGCGACTTCACTTTAGTTTTATTATTATTATTATTGCCTAACTTTCTGTGGTATAAAACAAGTTAACAGGGAAATAACTTGAGATGATGGCTAGCTTTGTTTAATGTCTTAAGAGATTGTCAAGAATAATCCAAGCATAATTGTTAAGAACATGTGTATTAAGTTTGTGTAAATGGAATAAAAGTTTTATTCCATGGACTTTTCAGCTACTTTCTCTACAGCTTTTCATGTAAATTAGTCTTTTGGTTCTAAAACTTCTCTAAAGAAAATTGTACGTTTTTGGAAATTTACTCCTTATTCTCTCTTGGCAGCTAAGGGGCTTTTACCAATTTTTGAATATGAAGTTTATTATAACAACAAAATACTACTAAGATAAACACTACTGTTCCTAACCAGATCTCATATCAGTCCCTTCCCCTGAAATAAAATGTTTTTCTTTTCAGAAGCAAGGGGATTGTTTGAAAAAGAAAAATACATTACATTAAAAATTTTTTGGTGTATGGCATTTTCTAATTTAGGAAGCCACAATGTTCTTGATCTATCATCATGGCAACTGGATAGCATTAACTGCAAGTTTTGTACTTTGAAATCACTTCTGTTTTTAAGAATTTTTTTTCAGTTATGATTACCTTTATTTTTTTTTTTTTACTTTTTATTTTTACTTTATTTTGCTTTACAATACTGTATTGGTTTTGCCATACACTGACATGAATCCGCCATGGGTGCACATGAGTTCCCAATCCTGAACCCCCTCCCACCTCCCACTTCATATCATCTCTCTGGATCATCCCCGTGCACCAGTCCCAAGCATCATGTATCCTGTATCGCCGTAGACTGGCGATTTGTTTCCTACATGATAGCATGCTTCAATGCCATTCTCCCAAATCATCCCACCTTCTCCCTTTGGATAGTCATAGCCTGCCTTCAATTTTGGTACTTTATTCTCTCTATGTTTCAGGAGCATAGGATTGCTTCTTTTTTTAGCCTTCTGTCTGTCACCAATCATTCCTACTTGGTGGTCATGTATTGATGTTACATAGGATGTTATGGAAAAACCTGAATGAACTTTTGGCAAACCCAGTACTTGGGAGAAAGACTGCGTGGTCTTTCTGGCTCCACTCTGTTCAAGGGCACCCTGCTTCCTTCGCTTGCATCCCTCAAACAAACTATTTCCCTCTTTCTTTTCACTGCAGCAAATCTTTCCTTAGTTGATGAGACTGTTTATCTCCCTATAAACCCTACCCATCTTGAATCATCTGTCACTGCCTTTACCTTTAAAATCCTACCTCTTCCTCTCTTTAAATAATGAGGGGACTAAGTTATACCCAAAACTCACCCTTTATTTCCTCAGTACCTTGCAAAAAAAATCAAACAAAAATATCATTTTTAAAAAGGTGTACTTTTTTCCCTCTAGAATGTATGCTCCCTGAAAGCAGGGACAATATTCTCTGTATGTTCTAATGTGCCTAGTATACCATAAATGATCAATACATACTGATTATGGGGGAAAAAAAACACTCCAAGTATTATAATCATGAATAGATAAGCAGACAGCAAAATAGTTAAAGCAGGCATCCTTAATTTAGAACAGGTCTTTTCTAAAGTGCAGAATTTATGCTTCACTTTCTTTCTCCTCTCTTCTTAAGGAAATGTTACTCTGTGGTTCCCATATACCAGTTCTCAGATCAGGAATGGCTTTGAGCAAATCTTCACAAGTTCAGGACAAAACAAGAAAAAAAAAGACAAAGTTTTTATGTGTGTGATGGTAAAGTTCTCAATTATTTTGTCTTGTGAATATAAATCTTTTAGTCCAAGCATCTGCCTTCCTAATCTTTTGTTGTAATGAAGTGACTCATCTAAAATAGTGATGCAGGACAGACTTTCTTAATATATATATAAAAAAATCAGTTAGCAAACTTGCTTTGTGCCTGGTTCTTCCCCAGGTCCACTTTTAGAAGGGAATGTTCTGTTTCCATCTGAAATCCAGAAGTCTGAGACTCTTTGGTTTTAGATATCTTTATAATAGTTTTAGACAGCAGGAGAATGAAGGTTCATAATATCATTATAGGTATAACAGAGAATATTTTATGTTATTTAGATCATGGCATCTGGTCCCATCACTTCATAGCAAACAGATGGGGAAACAGTGAGAGACTTTTTTGAGGCTCCAAAATCACTGCAGATGGTGACCACAGCAACGAAATGAAAAGACGCTTGCTCCTTGGAAGAAAAACTATGACAAACCTAGACAGCATATTAAAAAGCAGAAACATTACTTTGCCAACAAAGGTCGGTCTATTCCAAGCTATGGTTTTTCCAGTAGTCATGTATGGATCTGAAAAGCTGAATGCCAAAGAATTGATGCTTTCAAATTGTGGTGTTGGAGAAGACTCTTGAGAGTCTCTTGGACGGCAAGGAGATCCAACGAGCCAATCCTAGAGGAAATCAGTCTCGAATATTCACCGGAAGGACTGACGCTAAAGCTGAAACTCCAGTGCTTTGGCCGTTCCATTCCGTTCAGTCGCTCAGTCGTGTCTGACTCTTTGCGACCCCATGAATCGCAGCACGCCAGGCCTCCCTGTCCATCACCAACTCCCGGAGTTCACTCAGACTCACATCCATTGAGTCAGTGATGCCATCCAGCCATCTCACCCTCTGTCGTCCCCTTCTCCTCCTGCCCCCAATCCCTCCCAGCTCAGAGTCTTTTCCAATGAGTC
>SJXQ01000883.1:0-42405 GCA_006408695.1 Aepyceros melampus | reverse complement strand
TGATGCCATCCAGCCATCTCATCCTCGGTCGTCCCTTTCTCCTCCTGCCCCCAATCCCTCCCAGCATCAGGGTCTTTTCCAATGAGTCAACTCTTCGCATAAGGTGCCCAAAGTACTGGAGCTTCAGTTTTAGCATCATTCCTTCCAAAGAAATCCCAGGGTTGATCTCCTTCAGAATGGACTGGTTGGATCTCCTTGCAGTCCAAGGGACTCTCAAGAGTCTTCTCCAACACCACAGTTCAAAAGCATCAATTCTTCTGCGCTCAGCCTTCTTCACAGTCCAACTCTCACATCCATACATGACCACAGGAAAAACCATAGCCTTGACTAGACGGACCTTAGTCGGCAAAGTAATGTCTCTGCTTTTGAATATACTATCTAGGTTGGTCATAACTTTTCTTCCAAGGAATAAGCGTCATCTAATTTCATGGCTGCAGTCACGTGATGCAAAGTGTTGACTCGTTGGAAAAGACCCCGATGCTGGGAAAGATTGAAGGCAGGAGGAAAAGGGGATGACAGAGGATGAGATGGTTGGATGGCATCACCGACTCAATGGACATAAGTTTGAGTAAGCTCCAGGAGATGATGAAGGACAGGGAAGCCTGGAGTGCTGCATTCCATGGGGTCTCAGAGTTGAACTCGATTGAGTGACTGAATTGAACCAAGAATTTATTAACATATAAAAACAATAAATAGCATTTATATTGTCTGCAATATTGCTTAAAAAGATTTTTAAATGAGCAAATTTGGTAGGTGACACATAAATTTGGTTCCTCTTTTTTTCTAGATGAATTATGATTGATTTTAATCACATCTAATCTGTGACTCATATGAAAAATTCTTTAAAAACACATTAGGAAAAAATACCATTGGGGAGAAAAACTGTTTGGGGACAATATGTGAAATGAAAGATTATGCCATAAATTAATCAGAAATTACTCTGGATAAGTTAAACCAACCCAGACAGTCCCTCAGTGTCATTTGACAACTGTCAATCAAAGAGCCCAAGTCAAAGACCTATAATAACTGACTAGAATATTCACCAAACATTAAGATGCTCTTTTTGGAATGTGACCTTTCAGAGTGAAGCTTACTGGGTTTAACAACAATTCTGTGTTTAGTAAAGGAAGAGAAATGTCTGTGGTTTATAGAAAAATTTTGGATACCTTCTAGATACTTAACAAACACCTATTGGAATGTAACTCTAATTTTGTTGTAGAGCCTGATTTCAAGTTTTGTTTTTAATTATTTCTTTCAGTTATTAGGTAACCATGCATCTTATGAAATCTCACACAGCAGTTTTAATATTTTCATAGGAAAAAACCCTACTGCAAGCCATCACAGGTTTCTGGCTTATTACTGTGTTGACCATTGTCTGCCCAGAGGAAATGTTAATGTCCACCACTAAATAGATAAAGCAGAGTCCTTACTGATCACTGAATGCCAGTTTTACAAGGCCACATTTTTTTGAAATTTGTATTAAGTCGATGGGTTGGTTTTCCCCCTGTGTAAGTAAGGAAAGCTTGGTAATGTTGTGGAGTCTTTGCTGGGACTAACTTTATCTGCATATTTTTGGTCTCTTTAGACCAAAAATGTTAGTGCTGGAAAATTCCTGGACAGTGGTTTTAGAGGTACATGGCTATAAAAGAGAAGTATTTCCTTCTTTTTACTGCTTGACTTAGCAAAATAAACTCATTTCAGTTTTATAAAATGCAGGCAAGAATTCAATTGTAAAGGACCCTTATTTTTACTTTAAACAATTTAATCTTTTGCCTTTACATAACCTTTTAATATTATCTTTTAATAAAGAGAATAGGCTACATAATGGTACTTTTGGCATTGCAAAGGGCTTTGAAAATATAATTTTAAACCCAATATATATTGCATGCTAAAGTACATGGACAGGAAGTTTGGTTTGGAGACTAATTATATCAAACTACCAATCAGAAGGTTGAACGTACTGTCCTCATTCTTTGCTTGACGTAATTGTTTTTCCAAATTTATTGTGCTATCCAGAGATTTCTCACCTGTGACAGAGGGCTACTGAGAAATAAAACTGGTGTAGAGGGGGAAAGGGGGAGGGAGGAAGTGGAGAGAGAGAACAACGTTTTAGAGTATTACTTACATAACAGTAGACTTCACATTTTCCCCAGTGTTTCAGTTCAGTTCAGTTACTCAGTTGTGTCCGCCTTTTTGCAACCCCATGAATCGCAGCACACCAGGCCTCCTTGTCCATCACCACCTCCCGGAGTTCACTCAGACTCATGTCCATCGAGTCAGTGATGACATCCAGCCATCTCATCCTCTGTCATCCCCTTCTCTTCCTGCCCCAATCCCTCCCAGCATCAGAGTCTCTTCCAATGAGTCAACTCTTTGCATGAGGTAGCCAAAGTACTGGAGTTTCAGCTTCAGCATCATTCCCTCCCAAGAAATCCCAGGGCTGATCTCCTTCAGAATGGACTGATTGGTTCTCCTTACAGTCTCATGAGTCTTCTCCAACACCACAGTTCAAAAGCATCAATTCTTCAGTGCTCAGCTTTCTTCACAGTCCAACTCTCACATCCACACATGACCACTGGAAAAACCATAGCCTTGACTAGACGGACATTTGTTGGCAAAGTAATGTCTCTGCTTTTTAATATGCTATCTAGGTTGGTCATAACTTTTCTTCCAAGGAGTAAGCGTCTTTTAATTTCATGGCTGCAATCACTATCTGCAGTGATTTTGGAACCCCCCAAAATAAAGTCAGACATTGTTTCCACTGTCTTCCCATCTATTTCCCATGAAGTGATGGGACCAGATGCCATGATCTTCGTTTTCTGAATGTTGAGCTTTAAGCCAACTTTTTCACTCTCCTCTTTCACTTTTATCAAGAGGCTTTTTAGTTCCTCTTCACTTTCTGCCATAAGGGTGGTGTCATCTGCATATCTGAGGTTATTGATATTTCTCCCGGCAATCTTGATTCCAGCTTGTGCTTCTTCTAGCCCAACGTTTCTCATGATGTACTCTGCATGTACAAATACATTGGGAGGTCCGATCTCAAAATAATAACCAAATACGAGGAAAATGGACATAGTAAATAAATCTGTGGTTATGTAGTGTCTCTATTAAGACTGAAAAATATTAACCTATGAGAAAATATTCCTTTCATAAAGGGAGTCCACTATATTTTTCCTTTTTTGGCAGGTCAATTTAATTTCAATTTGTGTATTTAGTGTTGGAGGAAAAACATTTTTTGCTGAGGAATAAATCAATTCCATCAAGGAAATGGCATCAGGTACTTGATAGTCAAAGGGGTCATTTTCTGACACAAATACAGGTTATTTAGCTATCTTATCTTCTAAACTAATTCTGACTTAGATGACTCAGTTTCCTTGAAGAGAGAACTAATAGGATTATTTCCCAGACAAGCTTCTGAGTAATTTGACTCAATTAGCTTTGCCACTGCATTTTGGTGAGAATCTTCTATTTTGATAAAGCAGCTAAGAAAAATCTATATATCCAATGTCAAGTCTCAAGGAAGAAATTTTATTTCTTTAACAAAGAAGGCTAGTAGGGTACTTGCCCAAGGATATGTAAAATCCTGTTCATCAAAAGACCTAGAATGTTCTGGAGATTTCAGGAATTTTCTAACCCTCTGTGTTAGACTCTCAAGCAGAGTTTGGTCTACTCCATCACCCCAGAGATAAAACCCTTCAATTCCAAAGGAAATCAACCTTGAATATTCACTGGAAAGACTGATGTTGAAGCTGAAGCTGCAGTACTTTGTCCACCTGATGCAAAGAGCTGACTCAATGGAAATGACCCTGATGCTGGGAAAGATTGAAGGCAAAAGGAGAAAGGGGCAGCAGAGAATGAGATGGCTAGATAGCATTAACGTCTTTGACTCAATGGACATGAGTTTAAGCAAACTTTGCATAATAGTGGACAGAGGAGCCTAGTAGGCTATAGTCCATGGGGTTGCAAAGAGTTGGACGTGACTTAGCAACTGAACAACAACCACCATTACCCTAGACATATGTTCAGAGAAAAGATGCAATTATAGGGGACTTAAGGTTCCTCAGATGATTTTATTCTTTGTCTTTTTTATTATAGATCAAAGGATAAAATATAAAAGTTTGATAATATATGTTAATCTGTGATCACTGGGTATAATAGTTGGTTAAAACTGCCATAACAAGTATCACAAACTGGGTGACTTAACCAAATGTAGGCTATAGTCCATGGGGTTGCAAAGAGTTGGACATGACTTAGCAACTGAACAACAACCACCATTACCCTAGACATATGTTCAGAGAAAAGATGTAATTATAGGGGACTTAAGGTTCCTCAGATGATTTTATTCTTTGTCTTTTTTATTATAGATCAAAGGATAAAATATAAAAGTTTGATAATATATGTTAATCTGTGATCACTGGGTATAATAGTTGGTTAAAACTGCCATTACACGTATCACAAACTGGGTGACTTAACCAAACTTTATTGTCTCAGCAACACCAAGAGTAGAATTTTGAGATGAGGTGTTGGCAGGCTTGGTGCTTTCTGAAGGAGGGGAATCTGTTCAGTGCATCTCTCCTAGTCACTAAAACTAGCTCGCTAGTCTTTGGTATTCCTTGGCTTACAGACACATCACCCAGTCTCTGCTTCATGTTGAAAAAGTGGTCTCCTTTCGTGTGTATCTGTATTCAAATTTCCCCTTTTTATTAAGGACACAATCATATTGGATTTTGTCCCACTCTAGTGACCTCATCTTAACTTGATCATCGGCAAAAAACCCTATTTCCAAATGAGGTCACCAGAACTGCCTTAGATTCTCAGGCAGCACAGTGGTAAAGAACCTGCCTGCCAATGCAGGAGATGCACGAGACGTAGGTTCAATCCCTGATTTGGGAAGATCCCCTGAGTAGGAAGTGGCAACCCACTTCAGTATTCTTGAATGGAGAATCCGGGGACAGAGGAGCCTGGCAGGCCACAGTCCATGGAATCACAAAGAACTGGACACAACCGAACATGCACACACACACAAACTGCAGGTGGGGAACTTCAGCATCTTTTGTGGGCATACAGTTCAACTGATAAGGCTGGGTTTATCCAGTTTGACATTTGCATTTCAATCACGTTACACTCTAAGATGTACAGGTTAGAATACTGGGATCTCCTTATGAGGATTACATTATATAAAAAAGAAGAGGATAGACAAAGAGAGGCTAGAGAAAGCATCTAAGACAAAATCAACTTAGTTCTGAAATATTCACTTCCTTTTAGATTAAATACATGCCTTTGACATTTGTCCCTACTGTCACTGTTTAGTCTTACCCTTCTCACCTAATGAAATTTCTATTCACACATAATCCAAAGTTTAAAAAAACTTAATTTTGGCCAAAGTTTGGTGGCTTTTCAATCTGGTCCACTTTAACAATAAAAAACATCCTAGGCAATGTATGTTTGTTTTTCTGCTAGACTTATATATACATTTATAAGGACAAATGCAGAGCAGAGAAATGCCTCAATGTAAATAACACATTGGTTCTTAGATAAACAGGCAGGACTCTACTGAATTCACTGGTTTTCTTTCCAATCACTCTGCTGTATCAACCGATTTCTTCACTATTGATTGAATCAGCTGAGCAATCTGATTTTGTCATAAGACAACTGAAAATACCAGATTAACTCTTTTTTATATGTTTTATTTAAGCATAATTATTGTCAGAGTGTTCTCCAATCCTCCATTTGACTGACTGCAGAACAAATGAAAGGCATTTCCCCCCCACATTTTACTAAGAACAAAAAATAAAGTGGACTCTATGGTTGATTTACCTAAATAGTAGTAAAAGTTTGCCAACGATTTAAAAAATTAAACCTAGGAGCCTAACTTGACTGTGTCTGGAACTAAACAGATTCAGAATTAATGAGCTAATGTCTGGAAATATTGAGTTTCTTTAAAAAAGAAAAAAAAAAGCAGCATTGGCTTTGGCATAAAGACTTAGTGATTAAGAACAACAAACAAACAAAAATCGGCATACACGAACTTCAGACATTCCAATGATCCATGTATTGCCTCCAAATTTTAGTCTACCAGAGTGGTGAACAGGGTGTTCTTGCTCCATTGTGTTCACATTTATTCAGTTAAAGTATATCTCTGAGTGAAGACCAATGATCATACTGGGTGGTTAGCACCCTTCCTAACTCTCTACAAGTTCCCTGCAAATATCATCTCATTACACTTCAAAATGATCAGGCAAGAAATCATATATCTCATCTCAAAAACTGTTCTTGAAAATGAGAATTTATATCCTCCAATAAGAGTGTAACTATACATCTATGCACTTAAATTTCTCCTCCTAGTTTATATTTTGGAGATCTTGTCAGTGAGTGAGCAATTAAAAAACCATCTAAAATAGTCAGGAAGCAACCCCCTGTCAAGATGGTATTTATGGACGACTCTCTGACATGTTTGTTTTACAAATTAACATTAAACCTTCAAATAACAAGAGCTTGGTATGATTTTCTGTGAAGCAAACAGGAAGCTCTAAGTCTTTCACTGTATTGAGGGTTCCTTTTTTATTTACATAGTGATATATTATGTTTATCTTATTAGCACAATGAAAATATTAGTAGCCCCCTATAAATACAGCTCTGATAAAAGGTACTTCATTTCAGAGTCACTAATCTATGTTAATACCATTTGGTCAAGGTCCTGTAACAGCTGTTAGGATTTCAACCCCTATAGGTCAGAGAAAGAAGATGGGAAAATCCTTAATAAAATGTTGTTAGAAGCTACAGGTGGGAAATAAAGAAGCTCTTGTGACCTGTAATCTTATTCCCTCATAAAGTCACCAAGAGAGCACAGCAGCTTCTGCAGTTGAAATTAGACAACACACTAGTGGCTTTTCAATCTCAACTTTTACAGTTCGATGTTATCATTTTCAGTGAAGAACAAATGAAGGATACAGCAGCTCTGCCCAAGATGCTCTCTCTCGGTTTAATCAGCCCACTCAACCACATGAGTAACTCTGCCACATGAGTAACAGTATTTTTGTATTCCCACTTATAAACAATGTAGGCTTCTTTCTGATCTGTTCATAAACAAACATCAGATTCTCAACATGCTGTATTTGGGTTTTATCTTTTTTTTTTTTTAATGCCAAATACATCTGAAGAAAATAATTTCCTTTCAAACATTTAATACTAAGTCAGATCAACTTAATAATGGGAGTTGACACGAGATCATAAAATCTACCTGAGACAACAGCTTTGGTGTCAACGTATGGGCCTGCCATACTGACACTCCGTATTTAAAAAAAAAAAAAAAGAAAGAAAAGAAAAGGGCCACAAACAAGTGTCTGACCAAATAAGAGTCCCGGTGATGACTGTGCCCTTTAGAGATGCATCCATGAGCTCCTACCCAAAGAGTAGCAGGCTTTCACTTTGCCCTGTCCTCACAGTCACTAGTGATGGCAAAAAACTGCTCTATGTCTGCTGCATACAACTGGGTCCTGAAGGGTATAAAGCTTGCTGCTTCATTTTGCTCAGAAGAGTCTGCAACTCATTTTTTTGGCCCCAAAGGGAAAATGAATGCTTGCTGAGATATCACCATTGACATACTGTTCTTTCTTTCATAAAACTAATGTTTTATGTTTTTTCCCTTTGATTTAGGAGAATATTTAGCAAAATATAAAACAAAGGGGCTGAAAAGAAAAACTAAATATTATTGTAGGAACAGTTAGGAAAGGGTCAATGGCAATTTTCTGTTTTATTTTTCTCCCCATTTATAAAAAACATCTCTGGATTTACTACATCACATCAAAGTCACATTTTAAAAATGTTTGATTAATGCCAAAATGTTTTTTTTAAAACATAGCTTCAGATTATCAGCTTTAAAATTTCTGCCATAGAGTAATAGAATAAGTTAAAATAAGCTCTTGGTGTTCTGGGTAACACAACTTTTTTTTTTAAAACACACAGATACACTACATTTTTTTTTGCTAAAAGTTAACTATGTAGTAGAAAGACTAGAATTTAATATTGTTATTGGAGGAAAATGACATTTCATAGATTTAATTTGCTATCAAGCATTTGCATAATATTAAGGTTTGGATTTAACATAAGCTTAAGGTTTGTCATATATGATTTCCATTTATTTACAATGTATAGGACAACTTGTCTAAGATCAGTTGGCTCTGTGAGCAGTTTACTTGACAAATTATGTCAAATATTTGCTTTCTGAAATCCTGAGAATTGGTTGAGTATAATTGTACTTCATGTTGGCAAAAAATAAATAAATATGGGACTAAGAAAGTCCTATCATTAATTTGTCAGAAACTTGAGTTGTCATTTCTGAAAATTTAATGTCACTGAGGCTCTATTTCCAATAGCAAAGGAGCACTATTGCTAATAGACTTCAGAGCTTGAAATAAATAAATCTTTGGAATCCTGTTGCATCTCTTGGGGTGTGACATTTGACAGTCTTTTATAGCACAGAACGAAACAAGTTTGTGAGCTGGAATTCAATTGTGGCGTATTGATTCCTTGCATCAGTCATTATTCCCTGCTGATTGACAGCTGAAAATTGGTTACGTTAAGTATTTCATATGTTATATTGGCTGACATTTGCTTGCCTGCTCCTGTGTCAATATTGTTGTAAAGATCTCCAGCTTTATGAGATAGCAATAGACACTGCTGTGGCTTTTGTGTGATGTTCCAGTGTTTTTCCTGACATAATTTAAGACATATTAAAAACCAGCAGCATCTTCCCTCTTGAGAAGCTTAATGCCAATATTATTGTCTTCCAGGGGAAGATCATGTATGCTCATAATCGGGTGCTAATTTCCAACCGTCCGCTCATGTTTAGGCATTAGGCACTATAACTGTAAAATTGAGCCTTCTTGATTGATTCATGTCAAGCCTCATCTCGGCTCCTGCAGGGGAAGTCATCGGCTGACCCTTTTTACACTAAAAGAAGAGATTTGTGTTCCTTTCTTTCACCTGGAACCATCAAATTGACTGAATAATCTGTAATACATTAGTGCTGACATTTGTTAGGGGAGAATTAAACAAGACACAGTAATCATTCCCTAGAATAAAAATTGTGTTTGATTTCCAACAGAGTTCTATTAAAGTGATGACAGAATCAGTCTCTGCCAAGGTGGAAAACTGTGAATATTCTCTGCATTAATGAATCAAGTTAACACATTAATTGCTTATAGGACCTAGTTCTTCAGTATGAGTGCTAAAGGGTGGGGAGGCTCTCATTTACGATTCAGTGTGTATTTGTAATCATGGTGAGCTTCTTGTGGAAAACAATTCTTATTGTCTTTTTATTTTGCGTAGTCTGAGATGTAAAAGTTGCATTATTCCCTGAGATATCTAAAATCCCTCCCAAAATGCCCTACAATGTCTTCTTCAACTCACCTAGGAAACATGATGAAAAGACCAAGTGAGCTGAGTACCCAAGTACTAAATTTGATTCCTGTTTTTCATTACGTCATTTAAGTTTGCAATATCTTTTAATTTAGATCAAGAAATGTCCATACAGTTCACTCCTCCTGTTCTAAAGCACACAGGAATTGTCATCAAAACCACGAGCTTCATTTGAAACTTTCCCTGAACAACTGTATTTCCTATGCCCTGGTCTTCATTTCCAGCACCTGCTGCCAACCACGACTGTCACCAGGAAAGGGATCTTGTTGCTCTCATTAGAGTCACATGTGTGTGCTCTGTCAGAACCACGGTGCTTTATATCTAACTTGGGTAGGACTCATTTTCAAGATGATTCATTTTAAGTGATTATGTGAGTATGTCTTCCATGATGAGTTCACACTTCTCAGAAGTACCACTTAAAAATGGACCTTTTCCACTTTTGATGATATTTGTTGAAGTAGTTGTCAACTTTGTTAATTGGGGTCATTTCAAAGTACTCATAGGTCTGTTCTCTAGAGACTCCATGCCACGTGGAGCGATTCGGGAAAGAAAACTGAACAGCCTTTGCAAAGAACTAACACAGATCAAACGAAATTTTGCTCTTCCTTGAAATATTGGAAAGATATCGAGACACTTGCTAAAGTTAAATGAACAATCCATAAACTAGGAGGAAACACCTACCCATTTCTCCAAAAAATAAACTCTTAGTCTAAGGGGATAAATGAAAATGGTCTCACCACATTTATTTTGGGAAATTTAGTAGTTTGGTTGCCTTGCATATAAGAACCTTCATGAACAAACGTAAAACATATAGCCTCTGCCAAGAACCTTGTTAGGAATTAAACCTACTACCATGAAGGTCACTAGATAATCAAACTGAAATCAGGCTGATTATAGTCTTTGCAGCCGAAGATGGAAGAGCACTGTGGAGTCAGCAAGACCAACATTAGGAGCTGACTGTGGCTCAGATCATGAGCTCCTTCTTGCAAAAATCAGACACAAATTGAAGAAAGTAAGGAAAATCACTAGGTCATTCAGGTATGACCTAAATCAAATCCTTTATGGTTATACAGTGGAAGTGGCAAATAGATTCAAGGGATTAAACTTGATAAAGTGCCTTGAAGAACTATGGATGGAGGTTAGTAACACTGTACAAGAGGAAGTGATCAAAAACACCCCCAAGAAAAACAAGTGCAAGAACAGGAAAATGGTTATCTGAGGAGGCCTTACAAATAGCTGAGAAAAGAAGAGAAGAGAAAGGAAAAGGAGAAAAAGAAAGACATACCTATCCAAATGCACAGTTCAAAGAATAGCGAGGAGAGAAAAGAAAGCCTTCCTAAGTAAACAATCCAAAGGAATAGAGAAAAACAATAGAATATGAAAAATTAGAGATCTCTTCAAGAAAATTAGAGACACCAAGGAACGTTTCATGCAAAGATAGGCCCAATAAAGGACAGAAATGGTATGAACCTAACAGAAGCAGGAGGTGGCAAGAATACATAGAAAAACTACACAGAAAAAGATTTTAATGACTTGCATAACCATGATGATGTGATCACTCACCTAGAGCCAGATATCCTGAAGTGTGAAGTCAAGTGGGCCTTAGGAAGCATCACCATGAACAAAGCTAGTGGAGGTGATGGAATTCCAGCTAAGCCATTTCAAATCCCGAAAGATGATGTTGTTAAAGTACTGCACTCAATATGCCAGTAAATTTGGGAAACTCAGCAGTGGCCACAGGACTGTGAAAGGTCAGTTTTCATTCCAATCCCAAAGAAAAGCAATGCCAAACAATGTTCAAACTACTGCACAATTGCACTCACCTCACATGCTAGCAAGGTCATGCTCAAAATCCTCCAAGCTAGGCTTCAAAGTATTTGAACCGAGAACTTCCAGATGTATAAGCTGGATTTAGAAAAAGCAGAAGAACTGAGATCAAATTGCTAATATTCCTTGGATCATAGAAAAAGCAAGACAATTCCAGAAAAACATCTTCTGCTGCTTCATCGAGTACGCTAAAGCCTTTGACTTTGTGAATCACAACAAACTGTAGAAAATTCTCAGAGATGTGAATACCAGACCACCTTACCTGCCTCCTGCAAAACCTGTATGCAGGTCAAGAAGCAACAGTTACAACTGAACGTGGAATAACAGACTGGTTCAAAATTGAGAAAGGAGTATGTCAAGGCTGTATATTGTCACCCTGTTTATTAATATATGCAGAGTACATCATGAGAAATGCTGGGCAGGATGAAGCACAAGCTGGAATCAAGATTGTTGAGCAAAATATCAATAACCTCAGATATGCAGATGACACCGCACTTAGGCAGAAAGCAAAGAAGAATTAAAGAGCCTCTTGTTGAAAGTAAAAGAGGAGAGTGCCAAAGCTGGCTTAAAACTCAGCATTCACTAAACTAAGATCATGGCATCCAGTCCCATTACTTCAAGGCATATGCATTGGGAAACGATGGAAACAGTGACAAACTTTATTCGGGGAGGGGGCTCCAAAATCACAGTGGATGGTAACTGCAGCCATGAAATTAAAAGACGCTCCTAGGAAGAAAAGCTGTACCAAGTCTAGACAGAGCACTAAAAATCAGACCTTACTCTGCCGACAAAGGTCCTTGTAGTCAAAGCGATGGTTTTTCCAGTAGTCATGGATGGACGTGAGAGTTGGACCATAAAGAAGGCTGAGTGCTGAAAAATCGATGCTTTTGAACCCTGGTGTTGGAGAAGACCTTTAAGAGTCCCTTGGACAGCAAGGAGATCAAACGAATCCATCCTAAAGGAAATTAGTGGTGAATATTCATTGGAAAGACTGATGCTGAAGCTGACGTTTCCAATACTTTGGCCACCTGATGTAAAGTGTTGACTCACTGGAAAAGACCCTGATGGTGGGAAAGATAGAAGGCAGGAGGAGAAGGGGACACAGAGGATAAAATGGTTGGCTGGCATCACCAACTCAATGAACATGAGTTTGAGCAAACTCTGGGAGATGGTGAAGAACAGAGAAGCCTGGCGTGCTGCAGTCTATTGTGTCACACATGACTGAGAGGCTAAACAACAACAACCAGGAAGATATGCAGATTTCTCTCATGGGGTCCAGTCTCCTGGGAGAGATGGAAGAATATGCTTAGAATCAAATTGGTTAAGTGTTGGAAGGAAAATCTTTACAAAGTTCTCTTTTAAAACATTTAACTAGTTTGCACCCACTTTATAAATAAGAACATGTGCATTCATATTTTAGAATCATTTTGCAGCACACAGAGTAAAACTATAATGTAGAAGAGAGAGAGATATAATTCATGGAATCAGAACCAAGTATTTTACAGTTTATCTAGTGTCCAGAACCTATTTGTGGACAAAATGACTTGCTGTAAAAGGAGAACCCCCTGTCTCTGCATTACCAGTCCCATAAATGCATATTTGAGGAAAATCTGAGTTCTTGCATGGCCAGGTATGCTCTCCACTTGCAAAGCCTGGGGAACCTTGAGGAGTCTCAGACACAGTACATGTTTTCACTGAAATTACAAACCCGATCAAGCACAAGCTAATATGTTATCAGTAACTGTAGCATAAAAAAGAACACTAAACATGAAATGAGAAACCAGATTTTTCTGGCCTGAAATTCCTGCCCTGGAAAAGTCTGAATTTAACCTCTGATGTGATTCCTTAACCTGGAGCTCAGTGATAATTTCTTATATAATTTTTTAAGTGATACAAATACATGTATATGGAAAAGAAGAGTATAAATGCTGTTAAAAACATATCTGTAATCAGGAATATTGTGGTTCATTTATTAATATGAGTAAATGAAACATGGGTGGCTTGCTCATCCAACACTGTCAGTTGTCAAGGCACTATAGGCAAATGAGATCCAGTCCCTGTCCTGTGTGTCGTGTGGGTGACAGGAAGAGAACAAGAGAGGCAGGCAAGGCGCACAGCTTGATAAGCTCCATATAGGAAGCATGTAGGAATTGCTTTGATGCTGTGGCAGCCAGAGGAAATAGTGATTAATTGCATGGGGTACAGATAAGGGTCAGAGGTAACATGTTAGCTGAATAGACATTAAAGAATGTGTGGGACTTTCCAGGTGGCCAGAGTGGGAATGAATGAACACTCCAAGGTAGCTGGTGTTGGTTAGGCTCCCTTTGCAAAGAACATAATTCTCTCTAAATAGCTTGAGCAAGAAGGAATTTAATATAAAGTGTTATTTAGCTTATAAATCTTTGGGAGGACTGAGGAAAGGCTTTCTAAAATAACTTCCAGAGTCAGACACAGAGCCAGGCCACAAAGGAACTGCTGTGTATTCCTCCGATTAAGAAATCCCTGGCCAAGAGCACCCTGTCACTGCTCATATGAAGGGAACAACATAACAATCACAAACTAGGCAGGCAAGCTCCACAAGACCAGGGAGCAGGGCGTGCTCCGTTCATGGAAACCCTATGGACCTGGAAGAGTGTCTAGCATTGCATAGGAGCTCAGTAGGATTTGTTGAATGAGCCTGATAAGTGAACTGCTATCTACTAGCTCCAGGACCATGCCATCCCTAATAGGACTCTCTCCAACCAGCGGAATCCTGGAGTTTCCCTCTCAACACCCACCAACTTGACAAGACACTGGTTCATAGTTAATGTCGAGAAGAGAAATCAAACCCTTCTCAGCAGTGCCTGTCAGCAGACACTCTTGGTATTTCAGAAGCATGGCCTCTGCCTCCCTTTGCCTTTCAGTCTCAGGTGACTGCATTGGACTGGGGCCCCTAGTCACATCCAAGACCTACCATTCAAGGAGCCTAGGAAATATGGCTTTTAGCATTTTCCCCACTTTGATATAAAACAGCATGACAAGAGAGTTCAACAGTCCAGCTCTTGGGCTCCAAACATCCATAATATCCATATATACACTTTTTATCATATCCAGGTACAGTATCGATAAGAAAAGCAGTCACAATCTCCACACAAGCACAATGAATAGAAATGAAAAAGCCCTGCCCCCTCTCAAAGGGTGGACACAAAGTTCTATCCATTACTGTATTTCTCTCTAATAAGGTGATTTTTTTTTTTCTAATTCAGCTAGAGTCTTGCCTTGTGTGTGCATGCTCAGTCATTTCAGTAGTGTCTAATTTTTTGTGACCCTATGGACTGTAGTCTGTCAGACTCCTTAGTCCATGGGATTCTCCAGGCAAGAATACTGGAGTGGGTGACTATGCCCTCCTCCAGGTGATCTTCCTGACCCAAGGATCAAACTCACGTCTCCTGTGTCTCCTGCATTGCAGGTGGATTCTTTACCATCCTGCCTTATTACCATATAAATCATATATACTGAATAATAAATTTATCAACCATGGTCATACATGAGATAAAAGAGAATGGGGAAAAAGGAATAAGCAGGTTCAAAAATTCATTCACATAAAGTGAGCGATCAGGTGAGATGAATGAATTGACCAGCATGAACCTGTATTGCAAGTTAAATAAGGGCTTACTTCTGCAAAACAGAGCTTCCTGATAGCTCAGTTGGTAAAGAATCCACCTGCAATGTAGGAGACCCTGGTTCAGTTCCTGGGTCAGGAAGATCCCCTGGAGAAGGGAACCAATACCTACCCCAGTATTCTTAGGGTTTACCTGTGGCTCAGCTGGTGAAAAATCTGCTTGCAATGTGGGTGACCTGGGTTCAATTCCTGGTTTGGGTAGATCTCCTGGAGAAGGGAACCACTACCCACTCCAGTATTCTGTCCTGGAGAATTCCACGGACAGTATAGTCCATGGGGTCGCAAAAAGTCAGACACAACTGAATGACTTTCACTTTCACTTTTCTGCAAGACAAATAAATTCCAGCCCCTCCGTGTTAGGAACCACCTGGTTCCTTCTGCCTTAAATATCAATAGGGAGAATTTGTGCCATTTCCCTGGCTGTGAGTTTTAAGACTTTGGCAGGGATTCTAGTCATCCTGATACAGCAGGATACAGAGGGCCTCACCCTCCAGCCTTAAGTCTCCTGAGATGGAGCTGCTTGCTTCTTGTCTGGGCTTCACTTTTCCATCCCATGTGGAAAGCATTTGAAAGCAGGAACTGGGTAGATAATGCAAGTCAGTAACCAATCTCATTACATCTGAAATACTTTCATTGCAAAGAGCTATGCATGTGTGTGTTTTCTGTATAAACATATACACTGTGGATAGTAACAACAGTCTTATTTCTGTAAAAAGAAAGTGTTAATCGCTTAGTTGTGTCTCTTGGGGATCCCATGGACTATAGCCCACCAGGCTCCTCCATCCCTGGGATTCTCCAGGCAAGAACATTGGAGTGAGTTACCATTTCTTTCCCCAATGTATGAAAGAGAAAAGTGAAAGTGAAGTCGCTCAGTCATGTCCAACTCTTCGCAACCCCATGAACTGCAGCCTATCAGGCTCCTGTGCCATGGGATTTTCCAGGTAAGAGTACTGGAGTGGGTTGCCATTGCCTTCTCTGATAAGTATTGTTTAAATTGCCTCTAAGTCTAAAGAAGTCCCACAAGCATTAGGCCTTTTTTTCTCCAATGCTAATTGATACAAAATCTGGCAAGGGTTCTTTTATGTTTGAGATTACCTTACATATGACACACTACTGGATCTCTACAAGCTTCTCTGGATTTTTGCAGCATGCAGCTTTCACCTTCCTACATGCATGTCCTACATATACACATCAGTCCAGTTCAGTCACTCAGTCATGTCCGACTCTTTGCGACCTCATGAATCACAGCACGCCAGGTCTCCCTGTCCATCACCAACTCCTGGAGTTCACTCATACTCGCGTCCATCGAGTCAGTGATACCATCCAGCCATCTCATCCTCTGTCATCCCCTTCTTCTCCTGCCCCCAATCCCTCCCAGCATCAGGGTCTTTTCCAATGAGTCAACTCTTCGCATGAGGTGGCCAAAGTACTGGAGCTTCAGTTTTAGCATCACTCCTTCCAAAGAAATCCCAGGGCTGATCTCCCTCAGAATGGACTGGTTGGATCTCCTTGCAGTCCAAGGGACTCTCAAGAGTCTTCTCCAACACCACAGTTCAAAAGCATCAATTCTTCAGCGCTCAGCCTTCTTCACAGTCCAACTCTCATATCCATACATGACCACAGGAGAAACCGTAGCCTTGACTAGACGGACCTTAGTCGGCAAAGTAATGTCTCTGCTTTTTAATACGCTCTCTAGGTTGGTCATAACTTTCCTTCCAAGGAGTAAGCGTCTTTTAATTTCATGACTGCAATCACCATCTGCAGTGATTTTGGAGCCCAAAAAAATAAAGTCTGACACTGTTTCCACTGTTTCCCCATCTATTTCCCATGGAGTGATGGGACCGGATGCCATGGTCTTCATTTTCTGAATGTTGAGCTTTAAGCCAACTTTTTCACTCTCCTCTTTCACTTTCATCAAGAGGCTTTTTAGCTCCTCTTCACTTTCTGCATAAGGGTGGTGTCATCTGCATATCTGAGGTTATTGATATTTCTCTCGGCAATCTTGATTCCAGCTTGTGCTTCATCCAGCCCAGCGTTTCTCATGATGTACTCTGCATAGAAGTTAAATAAGCAGGGGGACAATACATACACACATAGATCATAGTTATTTCTTGCCCTCCAGCTCCTATCAGCATAGACACATCTATAGAGTGGGCCTGCATAATACTCTATGCAATGGTGAGTTGACCATGGTACCAGCAGAATAAATTATGACAAAGAACCAGAAAGTGGCAAATTGGAGTAATACAGTAGAGTTATACTACTGTCACTGAGAGGAAAACCAATTGCCCTGGAATTTTCTGCTTCTTGAGTCAGAGACCCTGGCTTTGCCGGATAATTGTTTCATGCCCAGTGCTAGAGATTGGGTTGATGTGCTTCAATAAAGAGACAAGTTCTTGAGCAGCTGTTGACATTGGACTTAACACATGACTAAATTCGTCACAACCCACAGCTTAGCAGAGAAATGACAATGAAGGAATGACTTGACAGAACATGCAGACCTGGGTTAGGAGCTAAGAAACTAAAGATCTAGGAGTAAAGGGGGACTTTGAGAGTTGAGCCTCTGCTTCCACCCCCACCCCTCCTTACCACTCTCTAATACAGCTGTAGTCACAATTACGTGAGTAACTGAGATTGGAGACCTTGAAAGAGATTTCAGAAAAACTAGCATTTGTTATTAGGAGGGGTATTTATGAGGTATTCAAACAAATCATGGTCAGTCTCCTAGTATGGGTTGCAGAGTCATATATGGAAGACTTTTAAAGTATAAGTCATATCCTTATTACGTCTATTTTTCAATTTGCGGATCTTGCTCTTTCCCAGTAAGTGCTCTAAAATTTACATGAACCTTGAGGAGTTTCAGAATATAACCTGTAATATAATTTAGCAACTTAGAGTCAGACTAGACAGTCTATTTAGACAATTGCCACTAGAGGTAATAAAGTGATGACTCTTTTAGGACATCCGTGATGATCATGGTCTTCTGATGTCATCTCAATACGAGAATTTAAAGGCTGCATTTTGATTTCTTCTCTACACTCACCAGCATATTTCAAAGCATCTGCCTTAAGTCAGTCATTGTTTCCCTTCTTTCCAGGACTGCCGATTGAAGCAGTCATGCAGTATGCGATGCCATACCTTCACTGTGCCCTTCTCTCCGGGTCGTCTCTGGTGATGATTTCAGTAACTGTTTTATTTGCATGACACGGATAACCTGCCTCTCTTCTAATGGAGATTCATACCCAATCAGGCGTTGTTTATAGTGTTTCAGAACTTTTGCTTTTATTGAAAATATGTATGTCTTCTTTCAGTAAAATGAATTACATTAAAAAATTTTAGACATTGATACTATTTTATGTGTTTATCATTCTACTTTAGTTGATGGCTTGTCAAAAAGAGTTTATGTCTGTAGTCATGAGATATGATCAATAAAATTATACCTGTGGATCAAGACTTTATAAAGAGAAGATTTCCTCAATATTTAGAATGGAATAGTAGTAGGCTGAAGAAAAGAAACGTATGTGGCAAAGAGATAAATTACTTTCTTTTTTATTTTATTTTAACATTTATTTATTTGGCTGTGCCAGGTCTTACTTGGGGCCTATAAGATCTTTTTTTAGCTGTGGTCTGCAGGATCTTTAGTTTTGGCATCTCAGCTCTTAGCTACAGGATGTGAGATCTAGTTCCTTAACCAGGGAATGAACTTGGGCCCTCTGCATTGGGAAGTTGGAGTCTTAGCCACTAGACCACCAGCAAAGTCCCTACTTTCTTTCTTAAACTAGAGAATACTTGCTTCCCACTGCTGTATTAATTCCTGATGTACAATAGTGTGAGTCAGCTGTATGTACACACATAGCCCCTCCCTCTGGAGCCTTCCCCCTACACCACCTCCTATCCCGCTCCTCTAGGTCATCACAGAGCCCTGGCTGAGCTCCCTGGGCTATATCCTCTCCTTCCCCCACCGTGTCTACAAGTCCATTCTCTACGTCTTATCTCTATTCCTGCCCTGCAAGTAAGCAACTTCTTTAAGGCTTTTACCTTCATTAATGGCCTCTCATTCTACTTTTCAGAGACAGTACTCCTGGAGGTGATCTTAAAGCCCATGTTGTCTAACTCTTTAGTTTACAGCAGAAGAGCTGAGGTTGCACCTGCATCTCAATTAAAACACTTCATTATATACTGTCTTATTCTCTAATTGCATCTTGCATGTATTACATTTCTAACAAGACTATAAGCTCTTTGATAGCAGAGGTGATTATCTTGTTTTTTATATCTCTCTCACAGCTCTTAATACTTGTTGATTAAATGATTGATTTAATCAAGGGTGATCTCTTTTTTATCCCTTTTGCTTCTGAGATCACTGGTCAGGTCACAGATTGAAGCACTCATGGTGGAAGTTATCGTTAGTATGTAGAGAATTCTAGGTCCTTTGGAGACAGTGTACTTGGTTAATAAGGGAACTAGATAAAGTCAAATGACTCATAATTACTAGAATAAAAATCAAAATAAAGGATTACAGAAAGAATTTGTAAATTCAAACAAGCATTAGTTTTCCGAGATTGTGGTTCTGCTACAAATGGACTATAGAAAGTTTAAAAATCTGCTTATTATTCACATAGTAAATATGTGCTTCTGAGCATATGTATATACAGGAAAACATATGAGAAGCCCAGACTTCTCTGTATACTTTCTGTCAATTGCTGCACACAGGAAATTGGGAGTTTAAGATTATTCAAGGTATACATACAACTTAGGTATCTACCAAGAAGTCATAGAAGTATAAAATGATATCTCTTCAAAATTGTGAGAATTTATATTTTACAAGTGAAAACATCGAGGAATAGAGTATCTAAATATTTTAATATTCTATGTAAGTGTTCACGTAAGTGTTCACTTAAATAAATTTAGAATCAATCTAAGTTGGCCATTATCATGTAGCTGTCCTATATTTGAGGGAGAGGTCTCTATAAATACAGAACTAGTCTTCAAACTGTCATTCTCAATGATATTATTATAATTGCATAAACGTTAATTTCATTTATCAGTTTTTAGAGGGCTTGAAGACGAAGATTCTGCCATTCTTTTAAACTTTCATTATATTGAGTATAAAGAATTGCACATAATAATTGGTCAATAAATGCTTGCTAATTAAAAGAAAAAAATACTAGATCACCCCTATTATTTTATAAAAGTGTTTTTGTGGACAGAATGCCAACATCCTCACCACAAACTTGTGGAATTGAGTTATTGTAGTACTTTGCTGAGGCTCTAAGTAAATGAAATAGTTCTGTACATAAATCCTTTCCTCAAGGTAAAAGAAAAGACAGCAGTAACAAGTCCTTACACAATTTATTTTACAAGACTCCATTCTAATCTTCCTTGAAAAACTCTTCTAAATTCTAAGACAAATAAAATTAGTTGATTAGATGCTTAACTACTCTTTATTATATTTGTATATTACTCTTGGAACAAACTTAAATGCAGGAGAATTGCATATCTACATGTGAGAAGTAAACTTTCAGTACAATGGGATCTCTTATATAAGCAAAATAAATTATTTTTAAAAAGAACTTACTTTTTGAAAATGAGCACATAATTCTACAATTGGGTATATTATGTGTGGATTATGGAAGGATAGTGGAGATGGTGGCAGCAGTTTTGGGATCTTCCTGACTCCCTCGTGAAAACAGAAAGATTAACTAGAGAGCAAAACCAACAACACTTGGACAGTACACATGAAAAACTAGGTGATGAGGTATCTCCTTCAAACAAAATAGAAATATGAAAGGCGGAATCATTGGCACTTCCAAGATCTTCTGTTAGCAGTATCTTGAAGGAGAAAGCAGAGGAAATCAAGACGGTGTCAGGCAGACCCGTAGCAAGAGAACCCATTTGATAACAAGCATGGTGGACCAGTGAACTAAGTTTTACCCTCTTTAATCCCAATAAGTGCAAGAAGTCCAGTCTAAAGGAGCTGTCACAGGTTGATCCCATGAACTTGTAAAACTGACCTCTTGGCTTCCTTACAGAAGGCATACATTTAAGAGAAAATGTCAAGAGTGGAATCAAAATTGAGCAGAAAAGAAGAGCAAAGACAAAGGAAAGAGAGAACCCTGGAAAAAGTGAGGTGAGAGAACGGATCCAAGATACCACCAGTCAATAAATAAATAAAAGAGAAAAACAGCTGCCTGATATTTTAAGATGGCATGAAAACATCAGAGGAGGAAACTGTCTCGTGTTGGAAAAGCCTTGAGAACCTATCAAGAAAATTAGTGTAAAAAGGAAAAACAGTGGAGTTTGGAAGCCAACTCTCATACAAAGATATTATTTAAAAACAAAAACAAAAAAAGACTGTAAGGAGCAGAGGATTAATTCCTATGGGCTTTCCAGATAGCACTAACAGTAAAGAATACCACTGCCAATGCAGGAGACGTAAGAGAGGTGGGTTCAGTCTTTGGGGAAGGAAGATACCCTGGAGGAGGGCATGGCAACACATTCCCGTATTCTTGCCTGAATAATCCCAAGGACAGAGGAGCCTGGTGGGCTACAGCCCATGGGGTCACAGAGTCAGACAAAACTGAGCAACTATGCATTTCAAAAGGAGCTGAAGAAATTGTTTGGGTTATCTACTGATAGATACCGAACTATCCAAAAATGTACTGGCTCAAAATCACCCATGTGATTTCATGGGTCAGGAATTTGGGGAAACCTGGTCAGGACAGTTTGTCTCTGATCCATGTGTCATCAGATAGAGCAACTGGAGCTGGAAAATGCAATCCCAAGATAGCTTCTTCATTGACACACACCTTCCATCACCTTGGTGCTCTTTGGTGCTCTCTTTCCTAAAGGAATCTCACCCTTAAGATCCAGTCAATTTGGCTTGAATTTTTCACAGATCCCAGGGTAATATTTGTTACAAAGTGGTTTGTTGCTCAAAGAGGCAGAACCAGAGGAGTGTCAAAGAAATTGTAGCCATCTTTAGGTGCATTGTAGATGTTAAGAAAATGATGAGATGAAAGCATTCTATAGATCAGAATAAAAAAAAAAACAGAAAGGAGTGATGATAAAATTCAAATAGAATTAGAAATAAATTAGAAAAACATCACTTAAGGAGTGAAAAATAAAAAAGAATAAACACAGAAACACATATTACAAAACAAAGAATGCCTTATGATGGAGAAGGCAGTGGCACTCCACTCCAGGACTCTTGCCTGGAAAATCCAGTGGATGGAGGAGCCTGGTAGGCTGCAGTCCATGGGGTCGCGAAGAGTCAGACACGACTGAGCGACTTCACTTTCACTTTTCACTTTCATGCATTAGAGAAGGAAATGGTAACCCACTCCAGTGTTCTTGCCTGGAGAATCCCAGGGACAGGGGAGCCTGGTGGGCTGCCGTCTATGGGGTCGCACAGAGTCGGACATGACTGAAGCGACTTAGCAGCAGCAGCAGCAGCAGCAATGCCTTATGAGAAATAAGAAGTCAAAAGTAGAAACTTTAATTTTCTTAAAAAAAAAGAATAAAATGACACAATATATTTTCATGTGCCTGTTGACCATCTGTATGTCTTCTTCAGAAAATGTATACTCAGCTCCATTGCCTATATTTTTAATTGTGCTTTTTTTCTTTGGTTTTTAAGTTGTATGAGTTCTTTATATTTTGTATATTAACCTCTTGCTGGCTGTATGATTTGCAAAGATCTTCTCCCATTCAGTAGGTTGTCTTTTAGTTTTGTTAATGGTTTCCTTTGCTGTGCAGAAGATTTTTAGTTTAATATAGTTTAATTAAGCATTTTAATTTAGTCCCATTCATTTATTTTTGCTTCTGTTTTCCTTGCCTGTGATATTGTTAAGAGCAATATCAAAGAGCATACTGTGTGTTTTCTTCTAGCAATTTTATGGTCTCAAGTCTTATATCTAAGTTTTGAGTTGATTTTTGTGTGGGGGTGAGATATAGTATGGTTTTTCTGTTTGATTGTGATTGTCCAGTATTCTCAACATTATTTACTAAAGAGACAATCTTTTCTCCATTGTGTTCTTTGCTCCTTTATCATACACTTATTGTCTATAGCAATGGCACCCCCTCCAGTACTCCTGCCTGGAAAATCCCACGGACGGAGGAGCCTGGAGGGCTGCAGTCCATGGGGTCGCTGAGGGTCGGACATGACTGAGCGACTTCGCTTTCACTTTTCACTTTCATGCATTGGAGAAGGAAATGGCAACCCACTCCAGTGTTCTTGCCTGGAGAATCCCAGGGACGGGGGAGCCTGGTGGCTGTCATCAGTGGGGTCGCACAGAGTCGGACATGACTGAAGCGACTTACCAGCAGCAGCAGCATTGTCTATAAATGTGTGGGTTTATTTATTTCTGGGCTCTCAGTTTTGTTCCATTGATCTATGTATCAGTTTTTATGCCAATATCATGCTGTTAAATCAGTTACCACGTAGAGTATCATCTCATGTCTGTTAGAAAGGTTATTATCTAAAAAGGAAAATAAGCATTGGAGAGGGTGTGGCAATAGGGAACATTCAGGGAACTGTTAATGTAAATTGGTGCAGCCACTATGGGAAATAGTATAGAAATTCTTCACAAAGTTAATAGGATTACCATATGATCCAACTATTCCACTTATGGTTATTTATCTGAAAAAATAAAAATATTAATTAGAAAAAAATATATACACCTCTCTGTTCATTGCAGCATTATTTACAAAAGCCATGATATGGAAACAATATAAGTGCCCACTGATGGATGAATAGATAAAGAAAATGTGACATAACAGAATACAGCTGCTGCTAAGTCGCTCAGTCGTATCCGACTCTTTGCGACCCCGTGGACTGTAGCCCACCAGGCTCCTCCGTCCATGGGATTTTCCAGGCAAGAGTACTGGAGTGGGGTGCCATTTCCTTCTCCTCAGCCATAAAAAGGTCAGATCTTACCATCTGCAATAACATGGATGGATCTTGAGGGTATTATGCTAAGTGAAACAAGTCAAATGGAAAAAGACAAATATCAGATGATTTCTCTCACATGTAGAACATAAAACAAACAAACAAATGAACAGCCAACACTTAACAAAAACAAACATGTAGAAACAGAGAACACGTAGAAGTTACCAGCAAGTAGCTGAGGCAGAGGATGAAATAGGTAAAGGAGGTCAACTGTATTGTGACAGATGGAAACTAAATATTTGGGGGTGACCATGCTGTGGCGTGTGTGCTCAGTCATGGGTCATGTTCAACTCTTTGCAGCACCATGCACCGTAGACTACCAGGCTCCTCTGTCCATGGAATTTTATTTTATTTTATTTTTTGTCCATGGAATTTTCTACAGAAGAATACTCGAGTGAGTTGCCATTCCCTACTGCAGAGGATCTTCTCAACCCAGAGATCTAATCCGCGTCTCTTGAGTGTACTGCATTGGCAGGCAGATTCTTTGCCACTAGCACTATCTGGGAAGCCCCCAGTGTATACAAGAGTGGAAATAAAATGTACACATGAGACTTATATAATGTTATAAATCCATGTTGCCTTAGGAAAAAAAGAAGAAAGTAATTGAAAGGATGTTGATATTCATTGAAGACAGGCACAGAAAATCCAACATAGAAAATCATAACAAAAGCACAAAAATAGAAAATACATTAAAAGCTTTGATCCAAGAAAAGTGTGATAATTTTTTAAAATTAAGCCTCCTATTGACAGTATATCTTTTTTACCTAAGAATATAGATACAGAATGGTCAACAAGACATATATAAGAAAACCGGGTTGTTGTTTAGTTGCTAAGTCATGTCCGACTCTTCACTGACATCATGGACTGTAACCCACCAGGCTCCTCTGTCCATGGGATTTCCCAGGCAAGAATACTGGTGAGAGTTTCCATTTCCTTCTTCAAGGGATCTTCCTGACCCAGGGATCAAACCCTTGTATCATGCGGTAGTAGGCAGATTCTTTACCACTGAACCACCAGGGAAGCCAAGAAAATTTGAATAGTCAAGCTTCTTTTTCTAATAAAAACTGTTTTTATACAGAAGTTTTATGTTCATGGAAAAATTGAAAGGAAGATAGAGATTTCTTACATCCCCCTGTCCTCACACCAGAATGGTACATTTATTACATTGATGAACCCTACTGACGCATCATAATCACACGAACTCCATAGTTGATGTTGAACTTCGCTCTTGGTGTTGTAGATTGTACGGATTTGCAAAAGACAGTATATGTCTCCATGAAAGACCACAGCACCATCCATAGTTTTGCCATCTAACATGAGTCTGACAATGCCTATTTATTAAGATACATTTTCAGGAAGAGGACAGAGGAAAATTATTATGGAACTACATCATGACTAGCCATTCAGGAAATCTAGACTAAAAAACAAAACAAAAGCAGAGAATCAAACAATAAATTGAAATTATTTATCCTACATCTCGCTCTGGTCAAACCACATTTGGAGTTCAGTGTTACAAGGAAGTGTATTTATGAGACATTGAAAAACAAAGAACTGTCCAAATCATCAATACTTGAAAGGATTTTTTATAAGCAATTATGAGAAAATTGTTTGTTTTAGAGGAGAAAAGAATTAAAAAAAAAAAAAACAAGACAGTTGCTTTCAAGAACAATAATAATCTGTCAGGTAGATACGAAATTTTAATTGCTTTGAGTAATTCCAAGGACAGGGCCAGCACTGAGGTTCCAGAAAAATCAGCTATAGATTTTTGGCAAATTGATTTTTTGAAGACTCATGGCTTATACTTTCACAGATACAAAATTTGGGAAGTGATCTCATAGATCTCAACCTGTAAGACTAACACAGTAGAAAAAATTGTAGACTACACTTAGACTGATTTATATGACTCTATGATTCTAAGTATTTTCTATCAAAACCTGGAGGTTATCTTGTAAGTTGATAGGTTCCATTCCCTGGTGGCTCAGAGGTTAAAGCATCTGCCTGGAATGCAGGAGACCCGGGTTTGATCCCCTGGAGAAGGAAGTGGCAGCCCACTCCAGTACTCTTGCCTGGAGAATCCCATGGAGGGAGGAGCCTGGTAGGCTACAGACCATGGGGTCGCAGAGTTGGACATGACTGAGCAACTTCACTTTCACTTTCATTACTAGGAATATTTACTCAGAAATTGTAAAGAACTTAAATTGCTGGATGTTGAGACCAAACTGCCTTTAAGATCTTCTCCAGATTTGGTGCTGTGTCTGAGAGGAAGAGAGAAGTGGCATATTTGATCTCCCTTATGCTTACAACAGGTGTCCCACTTGTGTTTGTAAAGTCATAAAAAGTCATTAGTGTTCTGCTTAACAAATGATTGTTATGTCATTTGGTTGAAATTGGTGGTGGCAGTTGTAGGAAGAGAAGGTGCCAGGGAGGAACCAAGGGTTTTCAGACAAGGCATCCTCAAGTAATATTTAGAACAGTGCCAAATCCATAAAAAGAGTACAAATTTGATTAATATTATTAGTGTCAGTATTGGAAATAATTATATGTCTTATAATTTGATAACATATATCATAATTATTGGACATGATTTTTTTGTTGTTAGACCTGAGTTCAAACTTTTATTTGTGCAAATAACTTTTCTGAGCTTAAGTTTACTCTTTTGTAAAATAAGAAATAATAATTTCAAGGTCAAATTGCTTGTAAGGGACTAAAATATACAGTGAATATAGAGTTACCAGCACTATATCATATGCACCAGAGACAGATAGCTGTTTGATTTAAATATCCATAGTGTCAAGTAGTCTCTGGGAGGCAGCTATCAGCCAGGAACTCTAGTTTAGAGATGCCTCACATTCACTGAAGGGCTTCCCAGGTGGTATTAGTGGTGAAGAGCTCGGCTGCCAAAGGAAGAGACACAAGAAATTTGGGTTCAATCCCTGGGTTGGGAAGATTCCCTGGAGAAGGAAATAGCAATCCACCCCAGTATTCTTGCCTGGAGAATCCCATGGACAGAGGAGGCTGGCGGGCTACGATCCGTGGGACTGCAAAGAGTAGGACACGACTGAAGTGCCTTAGCATTCGCATTCAATGAGATCTCGACGTGAGATCTTACAACAGGGTGAGAGCAGAAGTGGAAAGATTAGTGTCCTACAGGCTCTCTGTCCCTTTCCCTGGCTAGGTGCAGAGCACAAAGAGATCCTAGCCAAAAGAATGAGTGGAGCCTTAATTGTTAGGAGCCTGAAAATCTGCCTAGTCCTGGAAAAGTTCTGTACTAACTAGGCATCTCTATACTGAACCGTGATGTGAGAAAAAATAAATCCCTGTTGTGTTATGCCCCTCAAATCTTGAGCATTACTTGTTACAGCAGCTAAAATTATCCTCGTTAATATCCATCAATGACAGCAAGTATTCATTACATTATAGTATTTCTTTTAATCAGAATGTCTGATAGATTGTCTGGATAATATGAGGTTTATAATGAATGTGCATGTTAAGTCACTTCAGTCGTGTCTGACTCTTTGCGACCCCATGGACTGTAGCTTTCCAGGCTCCTCTGTCCATGGGATTCTCCAGGCAAGAATATGGGAGGGGTCCATTTCCTTCTCCAGGGAATCTTCCTGACCCAGGGATCGAACCCATATCTCTTATGTCTCCTTCATTGGCAGGCGGGTTCTTTACCATTAGTGTCACCTGGAAAGCCCTTCTCATGAATAGCAGACATTATTCTTTTAGTTACCTTAATGAAAGGATGATGTAGAGAAATAATAACATGTGAATTATGCCCCACATCTGTTCTAATGTCAAAGTTAATAATTATAATATATATTGTTTTTATGATTTATATATTAACTTTATTGAAATAACTAACAATAAAGTGGATTCATATCTTTACTTTCTATTTAGTGTCTTCCAGATCTACTTTACAGAGTGAAGACATAACAATTTCTCAATTGATCAAATGTCCCTTCTTTACTTCATATAATAATTATTGAAGTTCTCATTATATATAATATATATGTAGGGAAAATGAGTGTTTTGGTGTAAGTTTCACCTCGCTTTTATGATCAAAACCACAAAAATAATGCTTACAATATATTTATAAACTACACTTGTATGGGGGGGCACCCTTTATAAACTGTATAAAACAGTCCTAGCCTGCAATATAGGCAGAACATAGAGATGAATTCAAAGGTGGTTTGTACAGTGGTATGAATGAAGGAATGACAGCAGAGCCTAGGAGAACATGAGCATGCTGAAACCGTAAGGTTTCCTTTTCCAGGGAAGAAGAAAGGTTAACCTTAACTGTTCCATATATTTTCCCATTTAATCAAGGGTCATATAAAAATACATTAACATGTTAGTCACATGATCATAATATGATTGGCCCATTTTGATGCCCTGATTCTCTTTGGGAACTTTTTAAAATTTTTGTGAAACTTAAATATGGGAGATTGAGTAAAAATCAAGCAACTTGATCTGTTGAAGGATTAGTTGGCCATTTTATTTTGTTAGTTCATGATGTGTAGTCTAAAAATGAATCAGTTCATATAACTCTGGTAACTAAGAAGCACAGTATAAAGGTAATGACTCAGAAATATATTGTGAAATGGATGCTTTAAGTCCATATTAAAAATAACAATAATAGATCTCTCTGAATCCATTTTCTCTTTTACCAACTACTTTATTTTTCAGCTAATATATTTGCCACCATATATTACACATTGCAGCAAATTTTCAATATTTAGAATTATTATCTGAGTTTGTTGATGAGCATCTTGTCTTCTGTTATATCGATTCATTGGTTAAAAATTGTAATTTACCATCTCACTGAGAATTGATATTAACAATGCATATTTCTTTTCTGCCTCACAGAAAAACTTCTCTGGGAATTTGAAATAAAAATAAACATGCACTTGTGCATAAAATTAAACTTATCCTAGAAACAATCTGTGATTTTTACTGAAGAGCAGAAACTATGTTTTGGCCTTTTTCCAAAATATTCTTTGCTAAAGATTTAGTTTTAAATGATTGGCTTTAGCCAATCAGCTAAGGAAGTCCCCCCTCCTCCCCACATTTGTTGGTACTGCTTAAATGAATAGTGAAATAAAGGCATGTTTATTTATTTGCAATGTAATGAGTAACCATAGAATTGCTGAGAACTAATACTGCATCAGAGATGACAAAGAAATTGAGCTGATACATTATGACTCTCTTTAAGATTTAAAATTTTACCATGTTAGCCTGTGTAATAAGTCCATCTAAAAGTCAAGCTTTCTTGTATTGTCAGAGTGGAAGAAAGTTTCTTATATGAAATAGGCACACATTTGTTGAGTGAATAAATCCATCAGCTAGGAAGCTTATCCAATCAGTAAGCATATCCCCAGAAAAACAAACAAAAAAAGAATGATGACAAAACAGATTTTTCCATGTAACTTTTATAAATCTTCACTAAAATCTTAACATGTAAATGATGGATACTTTTATTCCTTAATTTCTCTTTTGTTTTTGCAGTCTGACATAGAGGGCTTGGAATCATTCATACATTTTCAATGAATGAATCTGCAGCATGGTTCTTCATCGTTCACAAAGCAAAGCATAAGAATGGTATTTCATTCTTACTCCTGAGAAAAGCCAGAAAATTGACACAACTAAAGGGTGCTGATCACACTTTGTTCTTATAAGAAGAGAAATGTGCTATTTGTTTTTACATCTTCTGAGTTGTCTTAGGAGCAAAACTGCCTCCAGCTACATAGGGGCTTAGTTGCCCACGTCCATCTTATGGGTGTCACCTGCTAAGGTGAGGAGTCTGGAATAGCCCAGACACATTATGTATGGGTGGCCTTTTGTTTACAGCAGACAAAGCCAAAATCCTCAGGATTACTTGAAGATATCGTATAACACACAAGATGGAGTTACTATTATTCTCTTCTAAGACATATAGTGTTTCCCCTGGGCAGAGGAAAGAACGCACAGCCAATCATATGAAGACAGAACCCATTAAAGATTTATGCAAGCCTGAATTACTTGGCTTTAAACTATTTTCTTTTCCCCCTTTCTTTTTCGCCTTTTCTCTTTAATAAGAGGGACATTTCTTCCTGAACAGCAAAGCTGAAGTAGATAGTATCACTGGTAATCCCAGGCTTAAGCACAGAGCTTCTAAATGGCTTGAATTAGGCTGGAAGATGGGGCTGTTTGATTTCCCTTCCTTTTTGTTTCTGTTTTCAAGGCTCTGTCACCAAATGTCCCACTAAACTATCATTTATGTGGACTTGGGGCCTCTGTGTGTAAGTTCCTTTTAAGCATAGTCACTGAAACAGCTTTGAAGCTGTTGAACTGTGTAAATGTTATATTAACATTTTCTCTCGCAATTATAGACATTTACATGGTCTTGTTGAAATAGCGCTTTCAGAGGGAGAAAAAAAATACCAGAAGTGAAGGTACACAATGAAATGAAAAAGCAGCAGTGTGCTCTATTTATTTAGTTTCTGAAATAAATCATTTTGACTTTTAATTTACACTTCTCTAAGATGGTAGTTAAGAATAGACAAACAAAGGATACTGTGAGAAATAATTTCATTTTGTTCCTTTGTTACATTAGATCATTTAATTTCCACTTGGTTTGCATATGGAGATTTGGCCAATGCACCTCGTTCTTTACATTTGCTAACGAATAACAAGGACTCGGGAAGTTCATTCTAAAGACCTAAGACTCATGGGTGATGATTCAAAAATTATGAGACTACAAGTAGTTGTCCAGTTATAAGAAGAAAGGCAAATAAAGTAAATTAGACATTAATCCAGAGCATTCCCAACAATCCATGTCCCTATTTAACAGAAACCATAATGTGCTTTCAAATTGAAAAGTGATTTGAATCATCCCCAAACCACCACATGTGTGATCTCTTCACTGCACGCAGTCTGATGAACAGGTTAGGAAAGGAAAGATATAATCATTCAGACTCTAAGAAAATATTTTACTAGCCTAATTTTGGTCCTTTTCTGCATACAGAGCAATCATTTATGAATGCACAGTGTCAGTACAATTCACAGCCAAATTATCTCCTTTCACATTGGTATGACTAAATGTATTTTCTCTAAAAATCAGTAATTGTAATCTTCACACTGTACCATAGAATTCTTCACTATTGCTAACCTTCTGTTCCATGATACACTTGTTTTAGTGTATATAAAAATATATCTACTCCTTGTCTTTGCACCAAAGCAAAGCAAAGAGCCTGTCCAGTGATGGAACCGTTGCTCAGCAACTGTGATCTCTCCACTGGTCTGACTGCTGCTCCTTCCAGCAGGGCAATATGCAAGATGAACAGATGCATTGATCCTCAACACTGTATTAGATTGTGTTATATGCACTTCAGAAGCTGATAGCAATGATCTTGTCTAAGTCTCTGTCTACACATCACTGAACTTTCACAGTCAAGCTTGGAAAAGTATCTTGTTATATAGGACTTTCTATAATTTCGATATCTAATTGATTTTCAGTTTAAAAAATCACGTTCTGGAGAATCTACTTTGATTGGTGCCCACGTGACCTCATAACACAGATAAGATTATGTTAAAATACACACAAACATATTTTTCTATAGCGTTTTATTTCCACACTATCCTACTGAATAATCCAAGAGCCAGCTTCCACCCATTTAACATTCTTCTCTCTTAAGCAAGAATATTAATTGTAATAAAAACCTGGTGCTCAGGCATTGAATGAAAAGGTTGAATAACAAGTTTTTTTTGAATCACAACTTATGGCAAAAGATGTTACTGGAATCCAATTTACCCAATCATTATTGGATAGGGCAGCTGAGAATAATTAAATGCATATTTGTAACAGTTAGAATTATATGTTAAGCTATTGATCATATAAAATGTTCATTTTGATGTGCCTCTTCAAAAATTTTAGATTGAGCATATTTTAAATTTAAACTTATTTTATAAACTAGAATAAAAATTCCATTAATTAATTATAATTTAATATCTTATGTCAGTTTATATGATTACTGTTCAGATTTTAAAAAAGAAGAATTGATGATTGAGAGAACTTATTTTAATCTGACAAGTAACAGTTCAGTTCCAATCTTTTTCAAAATTTTTTTCTAGTTGATGGCTTACTAGGAAAAGCATTGCTTTGTCCAGCTAATTCATCTATCTGGAGCCACATTCAATTCTTTCTTTAAAATAATAAATCATGAAATTTGATCCTGAGACATTAGCAGTTTCAAAATTATCTTATTCATTTGAAAAGTAGATCCAGAGTTTCAGATTACTTTTTTAAATTGATAATATGCCATTTAATATAAACTTAGATATCTGTTAAAACGTGAAATCTGAAAAAGCAAACTCAAAGAGCTAAAGGAAAGGTTGATAATATAAAACCTTAAAACAGAATGGCATTTTATTGACAAAAAATTAATAAAGTGTTAAAAATCAAAGTGAAAACCTTTTCTAAGTTGATGATCCATTAATAATTTGAAAAAAGACCAAAATTTAAGGATCAGTTTTGTTTGATCCATAAAACTAATTTCAGCAGGACATAACTATCTAAGCACACCAATCATCTGAAACATAGATAAGAAACAGAATATAAACAAAACCATCTGCTAAGAAGCCAAAAGAAATTCACAAATCCATGCATTTACAAATCTTTTTCATCTAGTTTTACTGAGATATAATTGACATTCAGCACTGTGTAAGTTTAAGATTACAGCATAATGACTCAACATACATCATGAAATGATTATCAACATACATTTAGAAAATGTCTGTCATCTTTTATAAACAAAAAATTTAAGAAATATTTTTTGTGATGACAATTCTTATGACTCTCAATAATTTTCATATATAACAGAGCTGTGTTAATTATATTAATCATGTTGTATATTACATACCTAGTACTTATTTATAACTAATTTTATCATCTTCATCCAATCCTCCTTGCCCTACCCTCACCTATGGGAAACATATATGATTTATTTTTCCTATGAATTTTTTTTTAAAGTACAATTGACTTACCACACTATGTTCATTCCTGGTTCACAACACAGTGATTTGATTTGATATCTCTATATATCAAAGGATGATCTCCATGATTAGTCACCATACAAAGATATGATGTTATTATTGACCATTCCTCATACTGTACATTTCATGCCCATGGCTCATCTATATTGTATAAAAATGTTTTTTATATGTACTAGAATTTCACATTTCTCTTCGGAGTCCACTGACTTATTTTCTATTAAATTCTAATAAGCTTGGTGATATCAGTTGCAAGAAATAAAAAGGATAAAGAGTTGCTGCATATTACTAGGAACATTGAATATCAACTGATTGTCTTGTTGCAGAAGGCAAAAACTTTTTAAATAGGTAAATAGACAAGTTAATTAAAAACAATACACAAATTGCTTGGGCTGGATTGAATAACTATGGAGATGGTGAAAAGTAGTTGAATTGTGGATACATTTTGAAGGTTGGGCGCTTGGGATTTCTTGACAAATTGGGTCTGCAATGTGAGAGAAAAACAGAGTCAAAAAGGACTTCCCCAATTCTTCTTTGCTGACCTTTGAGTGAAGAGAGTTAAAATAACATAGGTTATAGTTTGGAAATTAATCCTTTGTCAATTGTTTCATTTGCTATTATTTTCTCCCATTCTGAGGGCTGTCTTTTCACCTTGCTTATAGTTTCTTTTGCTGTGCAAAAGCTTTTAAGTTTAATCAGGTCCCACTTGTTTACTTTTGTTTTTATTTCCATTACTCTAGGAAGTGGGTCATAGAGGATCTTGCTTTGATTTACATCATTGAGTATTCTGCCTATGTTTTCCTCTAAGAGTTTTATAGTTTCTGGTCTTACATTTAGGTCTTTAACCCCAAATATACAAGCAGCTCAAACAACTCAATACCAGAAAAACAAACAACCCAATAAAAAAGTGGGAAAAAACCCAAACAGACATTTCTCCGAAGACATACAGATAGCAAACAAACACATGAAAAGATGCTCAACATTGCTCATTATTAGAGAAATGCAAATCAAAACTATAAAGAGATATCACCTCACAACAGTCAGAATGGCCATCAACAAAAAGTCTACAAACAATAAATGCTGGAGAGGGTGTGGAAAAAAAGGGAATGCTCTTGCACTGCTTGTGGGAATATAAATTGATACAGCCACTATGGAAGATGGTATGGAGATTCCTTAAAAAACTAGAAATAAAACCACCATATGACCCAGCAATCCCACTCCTAGGCATACACCCTGAGGAAACCAAAATTGAAAAAGACACATGTATCCCACTGTTCATTGTAGCACTAATACAATAGTTATAACATAGAGTAACCTAGATGTCCATCGACAGAGGAACGGATAAGAAGTTGTGGTACATATACGCAATGGAAAATTACTCCGACATAAAAGGGAACGTATTTGAGTCAGTTCTAATGAGGTGGATGAACCTAGAGCCTATCATACAAAGTGAAATAAATCAGAAGGAAAAAGATAAATATCATATACTGATACATATATACATACACAGAATCTATAAAAATGGTACTGAAGAATTTATTTGCAGGGCAGCAATGGAGAAACATACACAGAACAGACTTACGGACATGGGAGAGGATGAGATGTATGGAGAGAGTAACATGGAAACTTCCATTACATATTTTCTGTCTGTTTCAGGAAACTCAAACAGGGGCTCTGTTTCAAACTAGAGGGGTGAAATGTGGTGGGAGATGGGAGAGAGGTTCAAAAGGGAGGAGATATATGTATACCTATGGCTGATTCATGCTGATGTTTGATAGAAAACAACAAAATTCTGTAAAGCAATTATCCTTTGTTAAAAAAAATTAATTAATTAAAAAATAAAACAAAACCATAGGTTAGGAAAAATTGTGTGTCATCACCAAGGAGAGAGAGTAGATAAAAAAGACAGGGAAAGTCAAGGAGTAAGTCCAGATATTCATGTGTTCTTTACAACCATGACTTTATCTGGATCATTTAAAAAGAAAATTAAATGATATCTGCTATTTGGTAAATGTATATGTGATATACATGGATTCTCACTATGTATGCACTTACATGAATGCAAATACCTGATTTTAGGAAAAAGAGAAATATTTTAAAAAGGTAAACTTTTGGGGCTTCCCTGGTGGCTCAGACAGTAAAGTGTCTGCCTGCAATGCAGGAGACCCAGGTTTGATCCTTGGGTTGGGAAGATGCCCTCGAGAAGGAAATGTCAACCCACTCCAGCACTCTTGCCTGGAAAGTTCCATGAACAGAAGAGCCTTGTAGGCTACAGTCCATGGGGTCGCAAAGAGTTGGACACGACTGAGTGACTTCACTTCACTTCACACTTTAAATAATGTAGGCTATACTGTCTGATCTTAGTTTCTGAATGTTGAGTTTTAAGCCAACTTTTTCACATCTTTCACTTTTATCAAGAGGCTCTTTAGTTCTTCACTTTCTGCTACAAAGGTGGTGCCATCTGCATATCTGAGGTTATTGATATTTCTCCCAGCAATCTTGATTCCAGCATGTGCTTCATCCAGCCCAACATTTTGCATGATGTACTCTGCATATAAGTTAAATAAGCAGGATGACAATATACAGCTTTGACATACTCCTTTCCCAATTTGGAACCAGTTTATTGTTCCATGCCCAGTTTTAACTGCTCTTTCTTGACCTGCATACAGATTTCTCATGAGGCAGGTCAGGTGGTCTGGTATTCCCATTTCTTTAAGAATTTTCCACAGTTTGTTGTGATCCACACAATCAACAGCTTTGGCGTAGTCAATAAAGCAGAAGTAGATAATTTTCTGGAACTCTCTTGCTTTTTCAATGATCCAACAGATGCTGGCAATTTGATCTCTGGTTCCTTTGTCCTTTCTAAATTCAGCTTGAATATTGGAAGTTCATGGTTCATGAATTGTTGAAGCCTGGTGGAGAATTTGGGGCATTACTTTGCTAGTGTGTGAGATGAGTGTAATGGTACAGGTAGTTTGAACATTCTTTGGCATTGCCTTTCTTTGGGATTGGAATGAAAACTGACTTTTTCCAGTAGATGGGGAAACAGTGGAAACAATGACAGACTTTATTTCTTTGGGCTCCAAAATCACTGCAGATGGTGACTGCAGCCATGAAATTAGAAGACATTTGTTCCTTTGAAGAAAAGCTATGACCTACCTAGACAGCATACTAAAAAGCAGAGACATGCCTTGACAACAAAGGTCCATCTAGTACAAACTATGGTTTTTCCAGTAGTCATGTATGGATCTGAGAGTTGGACTATAAAAAAACCTAAGCACCGAAGAAATGATGCTTTTGAACTGTGGTGTTGGAGAAGACTCTTGAGAGTCCCTTGGAGTGAAAGGAGATCAAACCAGTCAACCCTAAATAAATCAGTCCTGAATATCATTGGAAGGACTGATGCTGAAGCTGAAGCTCCAATACTTAGGCCACCTGACTCATTAGGAAAGACTCTGATGCTGGGAAAGATTGAAGGCAGGAGGGGAAGGGGACAGCATAGGATCAGAGAGTTGAATGGCATCACCGACTCAAAGAATGTGAGTTTGAGTAAGATCCGGGAGTTAGTGATGGGCAGGGAAGCCTGGCGTGCTGCAGTCCATGGGGTTGCAAGGAGTCAGACATGACTGAGAGACTGAAATGAACTAAACTGATACTGTCTGATATTCTACTAAATGAGCTTATAACCAAAAGTTAGGTGAAAAAGATAAATTTGCCATTCCTTCCATCAGTTCGTATATCCTGTCTTTTGTGTCTCTTGCAGTGTTAGTTTCTCATGATGTTCATTTTTTGGTTTGTTTGTTTTTTGTATAACATCAACCTTAAATATAAGGTGTTTTGTATAACACGAACCTTAAGTATACCTAGATGCCACTAGAAACATGGCTTGACATTATGAAGAGATAGTAAACCACCCTCCAATAGAAATATATATTTAGCCATGTACCCTGTACTTTGATTTCAACTTAATGGACTCTCAAGAATAAGTCTGTACATCTTAATTTTGCCTTATAATGTTTTATTTTACAAACAAGTCCAATATAAAATGAGACTCTATGGTATATATATTTCTAAAAGCTGCTGCTGCTAAGTCACTTCAGTCGTGTCCACTCTGTGTGACCCCAGAGACGGCAGCCCACCAGGCTCCCCCGTCCCTGGGATTCTCCAGGCAAGAACACTGGAGTGGGTTGCCATTTCCTTCTCCAATGCATGAAAGTGAAATGTGAAAGTGAAGTCGCTCAGTCGTGCCCGACTCTTCACAATCCCATGGACTGCAGCCCACCAGGCTCCTCTGTCCATAGGATTTTCCAGGCAAGAGTACTGGAATGGAGTGCCATCACAAGGACATATATTTACATTTTAAATAAAATTATATAACAGTAGGTTCCAGCTTTCAAAGTTTTGTTGCTAAGTGAGAAAAACTTCAGGTATTCTGATTTCAAATGAGCCAATTCCTGAATTTCAAATTACTTAGTTTTACCTACATGCTCATCATTACGATGAAAGTGTATCAATTCTCCAACCTTTGGAATATGAGTCATGAGTATGTAGGATACTGATATCAAAACTTTATTTTTCTTTATGTAGTATTATGGCTTTATTCCTCGTTTTATTTTCTAATTTCTCCTATGGCTGCAAATTTGTGGATGTGTTTTCTGCCACTTCTCTTCCTCTTTCTCTTTTAATCTATTGATATTTTCAATGGTCATCTTTCTCTTTAGTCCAATATTATGTTATTGCAAGTTTCTTGTTGCATTTTGAAAACAGACTATTATATATCAATAAACAAATACAATCATTACTGTATTATGGGAGTCTGAATGATGTCACATCAAGTTTGGTAATGGCAACTTCTTTTGTAAAACTTTTGAAGGATAAAATTCAATCTAACTCAATCAAAACAAAATTTATTGAGAACAGATTAAGGCAAGAAAATTACTGGCTTTTACAAAAACATACACACAAAATTTTGAAAAAGAATCTACCTTGTCCTCTTAAGATTCAAGACCAAAATCAGAAATGCACAGACATGACTGTGTTACAAGGTAAACAAAGATCAAACCTGAAAACACTAAGATTTGAATAAAATGAGAGCATTAATCTGTGAATAGGTATGTGGTAAGCTAGGATAAAAAATGCCAGATTCAGAAAAAAAATTTTTTTCCAAAAGCCTCACAGAGAAAAAAAAAATATGCAGACTATTTTTAAATAACTAAAACACTTTTCCTTATTGCTTTTTGTATATTGAGAACCATGGTAGGGAGGGTAATTCTGTTCTTACAAATAAAAAGTAGTGACCATTTGGCAGCCCACTCCAGTACTCTTGCTGGAGAATCCCATGGATGGAGGATCCTGGTGGCCTGCAGTCCATGAGGTCGCTAAGAGTCGGACACGGCTGAGCGACTTCACTTTCACTTTTCACTTTCACGCATGGAGAAGGAAATGGCAACCCACTCCAGTGTCCTTGCCTGGAGAATCCCAGGAATGGGGGAGCCTGGTGGGCTGCCATCTATGGGGTCGCACAGAGTCGGACATGACTGAAGTGACTTAGCAGCAGGGACCATTTGGGTTCTCCTGAAGAGCAGCAAAATTTAAGCAGCTTTCAAATACTTCCCTTGAACTAGAAACAAGGTTGCAGATTGTGTTACCAGGCGAGGTGGTTCTCAATTAGTCCGATGAGAAAGCCAGGGTTCAGAGAAAGGAGGGGGTGGAGTCCCATATACCAAGGTCACAGGTGCAAGGCTTTGTACCAAGACCACAGACGTGGAGCCCAAAGCCAAGGTCATCTCTGGAACTGACTGAGCCCCACTGTAGCTGTTGCCAAAAGCCCCCTGATCCTTACCAGCCAGCTTCCTGATCCCAAATTAGGTAAAAATACTCACCCTGGAATGCATCCGAGAGCGCCTAACCAGTCACCTAATGCCACCCTTCCAGCAGGAAGTTTCTTTGTCTTGTGTTGTGCTATGAGACACACGAGAAGTGAGGCTTTCCTTTGAGCTCGCTCGCTCTTTCAACAGCGTTTCCCACTCTAATTCTCCCTTCAGAAGTCGACTCTCCCTCCTGTCAGGAGGTCAGGCTGCTTTGCTTGCAGCACCCACAGTATCTTTGCCCTCTCTTCTTAATAAACTCGCTCCTTTCTGAAATGCTCCATGTCTGGAAATTCTTGCCAACCCATGCCTGAACTGTCATAACAGGGAATTTTCACAAAAGGTAACTTTTTCAGGTACTTCTACCAAACAGTCCTCTTAACTCAGCTCCCACTTCCTCATCTTTGCTCCAAACACTTTCCACTACTACTGCTCCCCCAGTTATGCAATATCTCTGTGAGTGTCATATACTTATTTATTTGTACAGAATGTTCTTTCTACCTTCCTCCACAGTAGATATCTACTGTGCTTGGGTTTTTGGATCTTTTTACTTCTGGATTTCCGCCCCCCGTCCAGCATCTGTTCCTTCTGAAAACAAACTTCATTTTGCCTTTGGGAAGCAATGCCTCTTTTTCTTCGTCCGTGCAGCTCACATGTGTTTAGTCCAAGCTTCACATATGCACCACCCAATGCTAAGGGTGAACATGTGCTCTGAGCTTTATATTCCTTTCCTCTGGTGAGTAGGTAAGGAATAGACATCCATTTGATTTAAACCAACAAGCAGCGAGCTCAGACTTCTGCTAGGTGGATTGAAAAGAAAATATTGTCTTACCTCTGGGAATGGTGATCAGCTAGGATAGAATGCTTCATCTTGCTCCATAAGAGGTGCCTGAAAAATTAAGTCAATTAAAAAAAAAAAGAAGAAGAAGCAGAAGAAAACTAAGAGAAAGAAGACGCAGGTATGGACAAGGACAGATTCTTGATTAATTACTTGGTTGAAAATGAGTTTTACCCTTGGATTTGTAATTCATGTGAACCAACATAGTCCCCCTTTTTACTTAACCAGGGTTTGTTTCAAGTTTCTGCCACTTATAATCAATTCAGTAGACTGTTCTAACTTTAAATCCTCTCAGAAGCAAAGGCTCTACAAACTAAATAAGTCTTCTCTGACTCCTTATTTCTCATTTAAGAGATTGTTCAGAATTCCCTGGCACTCCAGCGTTTAGGACTCTGTGTATGCTCTCACTGCCTAGGGCCCAGGTTTAATCCCTGTTTGGGAAACTAAGGTCCCGCAAGCTGTGCTACTGCTGTGCTGTGCTTGGTTGCTCAATTGTGTCTAACTCTTTTGCAGCCCCCAGGCTCCTCTGTTCATGGAATTCTCCAGGCAAGAATACTGGAGTGGGTGGCCATTTCCTCCTCAAGCAGATCTTCCCAACCCAAAGATCAAACCCAAGTCTATTGTATCTTTTGCATTGTCAGGCAGGTTCCTTACCACTAGCACCACCTGGGAAGCCCTCTGAAAGCTGTGTGGCACAGCCAAGAAAAAAAAAAAAAAATTAGGGACTATGTACTCAAAGATCCCTGAGGTGCTATATCCTTTCAGTCATTAACTCTACATCATCACTCAAGTAATTATGTCTTCCCAGCTATGCTTTAAAGATCCATCAGGGTGGGGAAGTAGTTTAATTTTGTTTCTTGTATCCTATGTGTTCACTTGCTTAGTCATGTCAGACTCTTTGCAGCCCCATGGACTGTAGTCTACCCGTCTCCTCCAGGAAAGAATACTGGAGTGGGCTGACATTTCCTCCCCCAGGAATCCTCCTGACCCAAGGATTGAACCCATGTCTCTTGTGTATTCTGCACTGGCAGGCAGATTCTTTCCCACTTGCGCTACCTGGAAAGCCTTATCCTAAATATATATTGAAGAATCAATAAACATTGGTTGATTAAATTAATAAAATGAAGAGAGAATGGAAAGCAGCATCAAAAAGTATGAGGTTTCTACATAGAAATCCAAGCTGGGACCTTGAAAAGCATATGAAATTGCTATGGCATTTTAATAAGTTGATGGGATGTGTACTGTATTAGCTGAGAGAGGTTGCCTAAGCTTGTAGAATTCATCATCAGGAACAGTTTCATGGAGGTTGTTGAATAAGAAAATAAAGCTGGTCACCTATAAGATCAAGATTTAGATAATATGAAGAAATAATGTAATTGTTTTTAAAGACTGCAACTACAAATATCGTGGAACCGAATGAGTCAGCCTGCCTGTTGTGCAGTAAAGCCAATCTTCTGACATCAGGTTGTGGTGAAGGAAAACTTGATGTCTACTGCAGGACCAAGCAAAGAGAATGGGCAGCTCATGCTCAAAAGACCAAAACTCCTGGATGACTTCTAGGGAAAAGTGGAAGGGAGAGGATCACAGGGGGTGTCATCAGTTCTTATACAATTCTCTGATTGGTGATGGTGAGGTAACACGGTGATGTCTTGGAATCTCAGTCATCAACCTTCCAGAGCCCCCCTATCTGGGATCTGTGTGCTGGTGGTCAGCAGGCAGTTAACTTCTTCCACCTGGTGAGGATTTTAGCATCTGCAAAACAGCTGAAGGATATGACTCAGGATAATCTCTCCGCCCTTGAGGAGGAACTAAAAGTGCTTGACCTTGCTTTATGGTTAAACTATTATTATTTTGCTTGAGTGCTTTACTTTTTTTCTGCTGCTGCTGCTGCTAAGTCGCTTCAGTCGTGTCCGACTCTGTGCGACCCCATAGACGGCAGCCTACCAGGCTCCCTCGTCCCTGGGATTCTCCAGGCAAGAACACTGGAGTGGGTTGCCATTGCCTTCTCCAGTGCATGAAAGTGAAAAGTGAAAGTGAAACTTTGTTTCTACATTTTCTCAATTCTCTGGTTAAATCTGCTCTTTAGAACTTGGGGAAGGCTAGTGTTGCAGGAAAGAGGATACCTTCTAGGGCTCAAGAATGGGCTCTTGCCTAACACTTGGAAATGAATTGTCTGAGGAGATGCACATGCTGACAAAGCAAGATACTTATTGGGAAGGGGTGCCTGGTGGGAAAGCAGAGGTAAGGAAACTCAGGAGACTCTCTGCCACATGGCTTGCAGTCTCAGGTTTTATGGTAACGTGGTTACTTTCTGAGCTGTCTCTGGCCAATCATTCTGACCCATGGTCCTTTCTGCTCATGAGCACGTTGCTCAGCCAAAATGGAGTCCAGCATGAAGGATTCTGGGAGCTTGGTAGGACATGTGGACTGATGTCTCCTCTTTCCTCTTGACCTTTCTTGAATTATTCTGGTTGGGGGTGGCTTGTTAGTTGCACGTTCTTTGAGAGGACCTCCTTTTGCAAGATAACTTGTGTAAATGGCTATTATCTTTCCTGGTCAGGCAGCCAGTTTCAGTCAATATTTCCCCTAACACTATGATCATTTAATACATTAATAAGATCTGGAAATTGGATTCAAACATACTCAATCTGATTACAGAATCTTAATTTGTTACTATCATATATAAAATACATGCCTTCTTACTCTATATAGTTTCCTTTGTTGTGCAGAAGCTTTTAAGTTTAATTAGGTCCCATTTGTTTATTCCTGCTTTTATTTCCAATATTCTGGGAGGTGGGTCATAGAGGATCCTGCT
>SJXQ01000882.1:174466-330446 GCA_006408695.1 Aepyceros melampus | reverse complement strand
GACAGCCATAAGAGTCTTTCACAATTTCTGTCTAGGTACTCCGACTCCTCTTTGGGAAGCAAAGATACTCCTGGATAAAAAAAATAGTCAAGAGTCACAGATGTATAGAACAGCCTTTTGGACTCTGTGGGAGAGGGAGAGGGTGGGATGCGTTGGCAGAGTGGCAGTGTAACATGTATGATATCATAAGTGAAACGAATCGCCAGTTCAGGTTTGATGCAGGATGCAGTATGCTTGGGACTGATGCACGGGGATAATCCAGAGAGAAGGTGTGGGGCAGGAGGGGGGAGGTGGGGGTCGGGATTGGGAGTTCATGTACACTCGTGGCTGATTCATGTCAATGTATAGCAAAACGAATACAGTATTGTAAAGCAAAACAAACTAAAAAATAAAAATTAATTTTAAAAAATAGTCAAATACTACATCTCAATCATGCTGGCTCTCTATGGCAAGCCAACAGGCTGTCTTTGCTCATCATCATGGCCATTCAAGGATCTGTGATAATGAAAGCTTCATTTTGTTGCATGCTTCCATGGTCTTTTACAGTAGGAAATTCTGTGTGCTGCTAAGTCGCTTCAGTTGTGTCCAACTCTTTGCCACCCTATGGACTGTAAACTGTTAGGCTCCTCTGTCCATGGGATTCTCCAGGCAATAATACTGTAGTGGGTTTTCATGTCCTCTTCCAGGGGCTCTTCTTGACTCAGAAATAGAACTCGTGTCTCTTAGTCTTTATCACTGGCACCACCTGGGAAATTCTTCACTGACCTTAAAGGTCCTACCTAGAAGTGACAAATATCACCTCTATTGTCTTTCACTGGGAAGAAGCAAGTCATGTAACCTTACCAAATTTCAATGGATAAGGAAGCACAATCCTAAAATGTGGTTAGAAAGTGAAAAACAGGAAATTATTGAACAGTAGAAATGAATACTGGAGTAAAATATGCTGTGATTGATTTAGCCTAACTCCAAAGTCTCAAAACTAATTTTTTGTTGTTCAGTTGCTAGTTCAGTTCAGTTCAGTCGCGCAGTCGTGTCCGACTCTTTGCGACCCCATGAATCGCAGTACGCCAGGCCTCCCTGTCCATCACCAACTCCCGCAGTTCACTCAGACTCACGTCCATTGAGTCTGTGATGCCATCCAGCCATCTCATCCTCGGTCGTCCCTTTCTCCTCCTGCCCCCAATCCCTCCCAGCATCAGGGTCTTTTCCAATGAGTCAACTCTTCGCATAAGGTGCCCAAAGTACTGGAGCTTCAGTTTTAGCATCATTCCTTCCAAAGAAATCCCAGGGTTGATCTCCTTCAGAATGGACTGGTTGGATCTCCTTGCAGTCCAAGGGACTCTCAAGAGTCTTCTCCAACACCACAGTTCAAAAGCATCAATTCTTCTGCGCTCAGCCTTCTTCACAGTCCAACTCTCACATCCATACATGACCACAGGAAAAACCATAGCCTTGACTAGACGGACCTTAGTCGGCAAAGTAATGTCTCTGCTTTTGAATATACTATCTAGGTTGGTCATAACTTTTCTTCCAAGGAGTAAGCGCCTTTTAATTTCATGGCTGCAGTCACCATCTGCAGTGATTTTGGAGCCCAAAAAAACAAAGTCTGACACTGTTTCTACTGTTTCCCCATCTATTTCCCATGAAGTGATGGGGCCAGATGCCATGATCTTCGTTTTCTGAATGTTGAGCTTTAAGCCAACTTTTCCACTCTCCTCTTTCACTTTCAACAAGAGGCTTTTTAGCTCCTCCTCACTTTCTGCCATAAGGGTGGTGTCATCTGCATATCTGAGATTATTGATATTTCTCCCAGCAATCTTGATTCCAGCTTGTGTTTCTTCCAGTCCAGCATTTCTCATGATGTACTCTGCATATAAGTTAAATAAGCAGGGTGACAATATACAGCCTTGACGTACTCCTTTTCCTATTTGGAACCAGTCTGTTGTTCCATGTCCAGTTCTAACTGTTGCTTCCTGACCTGCATACAGATTTCTCAAGAGGCAGGTCAAGTGGTCTGGTATTCCCATCTCTTTCAGAATTTTCCACAGTTTACTGTGATCCACACAGTCAAAGGCTTTGGCATAGTCAATAAAGCAGAAATAGATGTTTTTCTGGAACTCTCTTGCTTTTTCCATGATCCAGCGGATGTTGGCAATTTGATCTCTGGTTCCTCTGCCTTTTCTAAAACCAGCTTGAACATCAGGGAGTTCACGGTTCACATATTGCTGAAGTCTGGCTTGGAGAATTTTGAGCATTACTTTACTAGCATGTGAGATGAGTGCAATTGTTCGGTAGTTGGAGCATTCTTTGGCATTGCCTTTCTTTGGAATTGGGATGAAAACTGACCTTTTCCAGTCCTGTGGCCACTGCTGAGTTTTCCAGATTTGCTGGCAAATTGAGTGCAGCACTTTCACAGCATCATCTTTCAGGATTTGAAACAGCTCAACGGGAATTCCATCACCTCCACTAGCTTTGTTCGTAGTGATGCTTTCTAAGGCCCACTTGACTTCACATTCCAAGATGTCTGGCTCTAGATTAGTCAACACATCATCATGATTATCTGGGTCATGAAGATCTTTTTTGTACAGTTCTTCCGTGTATTCTTGCCATGTCCAAGTCTTTGCAACTCCATGGACTGCAGTGTGCCAGGCTTCCCTGTCCTTCACTATCTCCCTGAGTTTGCTCATCTCATATTCATTGAGTCAGTGTTGCTATTCAACCATCTCATCCTCCGTTGCCCCCTTCTCCTCCTGCCCTCAATCTTTCCCAACATCAGGGTCTTTTCCAATGAGTCAGCTCTTTGCATCAGGTGGTCAAAGTGTTGGAGCTTCAGCTTTAGCAACAGTCCTTCCAATATACACTCGGATTAAATTCCTTTAGGATTGACTAATTTAGTCTCCTTGCAGTCCAAGGGACTCTCAAGAGTCTTCTCCAGCACAATTCAAAAGCATCAAGAAATCGAGTAGAGATGACTATTTCTAAAAGGACATGAGCTCATTCTAAGATGGGTCCCGTCTTCATCCTTCCTCATTGTTCTCATGAGACTCATGGATGAATCCTTGGCTAACCTGTTCCTAGACCTCTTTTATCTTCTTTGAGATGATTCTTATTAGCAAATATTCTTCAAAAAAAAGTAGACTGAAAAAAATCATCTCCCTAAATACAAGTGTATTTTGTCTTGATACCTTGGTGCTGTGACTCAGATGGGATTGTAACTCACCTTCAGATGCTGTTGGCTCCGTCTTCATAATGGGGCTTCTCAGAGGCTTTTCTGTTCTGTTCCTGACTGGTGATCTGTGGATCTAAATGTGTGTCTGATTCCTGATCCTGTGTTCTGGACTCCTGTGTATCAGTAGTGTAATAAGATTTATATTTCAATTATTTTTGAGAATTCATTCAATTTCTGGTGCTGCTCCTGTTGTTCATCATCTCACCACTTAGCAGTCTCTATAAATGATTCATAGAGATCTTGTTTCTGTTGTGTGAAAATCAGCAGAGGATCTGGCTTGTCAATTTCTTTTATTTAATTTGTGTGTCTATTTTGAGCCTAAATCAACTGAGAATTCACATCTACTGGGAAAAGAATAACCCTTTGAAATGAAAGTAAGAGTTTTGTAAGTCTGTGTTATTCTTGAGTCAGTGCTGCAATTTTATAATTGACCTATATGGACTCCATCTCTACTTGTCCATAGGTTGATAAGCTTGAAATTCAGAAATGTCTTTACCTCTTGTTATATGATTGTGTTATATTTTTTCTAACTCTGGCTGGTATTAATAAATAAGATTATAAAAATCTCTTGAGTTTTAATGAGTTACTTAGTGTAATAAAATTTTCCTGAAAAATATATTTGCATGCAAAAGAAAATAAATATACAGTTTGCCTGTAAATATATATTTAAGAAATAAAAATTGCTTAAAGAGCTTTATTCTGATTGGCTCAAAAATATGAATTAAATATGCCTAAACTTTCCAGAAATTAAGGAAATTGATCTTCCAATAATTTCAATGTATTAAAAAAAATCTAACAGAAACTAATGCAAATGTTTTAAGATATCAAGCTCACATAATTTGAGGAAGTATTTGGCAAATGAAACTAGTTTAATATTTTTAGTTTAACAAAAACCGTCTCTTCTGATTTATCACTGTTAAATATAATATACACATAGATGTTATTCTACTTGGATATGTTCTTCCTAAACTTATATAAGTTTATTGGTCAAATAAGCTAGCATCACCTCTACACTGAGTTTAAAAATATGTTAAATGTAATTTGTGTTTAACCAAATTGAGTCATTATTCTGACAAACTTTATTTCAACACTAATTATGTTTTGTAGCATGCAGTTTGAAGATAGTTTCCAAGATCTTTAGATAATTTAAAACCTTGGACTGTTAACAAAGTCAAATTAATTAACTAATTGGTAACTATTAGATACTTAGAGCATTCCTAGATGAGATACTTAGATATATTCGTTTCTAAGCAAAATTTTAGCTTATACTTTCTGCTGTTGATTTTTTGTGTGTGTGGCACTGAGAGGTTATATATTGGAATCTGTTACTGAAAGTGTTCACTTTTACTCCCCTGAGTTCTATAAGGGTTGTGTATGGATATACAAAGCAATAGTTCTAATGGAAAATGAACTTTGTTATAGTCACAGCTAAAGTTGGAGAAGCTTACATGATATTCACAAACAAGATTATCAATCAATCAATTCAGCCACTTAGTCATGTCTGACTCTTTGCCAGCCCATGAACCACAGCACGCCAGGCCTCCCTGTCCATCACCAACTCTTAGAGTCCACCCAAATCCATGTCCATTGAGTTGGTCATCACTGAGAGGTTATATATTGGAATCTGTTACTGAAAGTGTTCACTTTTACTCCCCTGAGTTCTATAAGGGTTGTGTATGGATATACAAAGCAATAGTTCTAATGGAAAATGAACTTTGTTATAGTCACAGCTAAAGTTGGAGAAGCTTACATGATATTCACAAACAAGATTATCAATCAATCAATTCAGCCACTTAGTCATGTCTGACTCTTTGCCAGCCCATGAACCACAGCACGCCAGGCCTCTCTGTCCATCACCAACTCTTAGAGTCCACCCAAATCCATGTCCATTGAGTTGGTCATGCCATCCAACCATTTCATCCTCTGTCATCCCCTTCTCCTCTTGCCTTCAATCCTTCCCAGCATCAAGGTCTTGTCAAATGAGTCAGTTCTTCACATCAGGTGGCCAAAGTATTGGAGTTTCAGCTTCAACATCAGTCCTTCCACTGAACACCCAGGACTGATCTCCTTTAGGATGGACTGGTTGGATCTCCTTGCAGTCCAAGGAACTCTCAAGAGTATTCTCCAACACCACAGTTCAAAAACATCAGTTCTTTAGTGCTCAGCTTTCTGTATAGTCCAACTCTCACATCCATACATGACCACTGGAAAAACCATAACCTTGATTAGATGGAACTTTGTTGACAAAGTAATATCTCAGCTTTTCAATATGCTTTCTAGGTTGGTCATAACTTTCCTTCCAAGGAGTAAGTGCTTTTCATTTCATGGCTGCAGTCACCATCTGCAGTGATTTTGGAGCCCAGAAAAATAAAGTCTGACACTGTTTCCCCATCTATTTGCCATGAAGTGATGGGACTGGATGCCATGATCTTAGTTTTCTGAATGTTGAGCTTTAAGCCAACTTTTTCACTCTCCTCTTTCACTTTCATGAAGGGGCTCTTTAGTTCTTCTTCATTTTCTGCCATAAGGGCGGTATCATCTGCATATCTGAGTTATTGATATTTCTCTGGGTAATCTTAATGCCAGCTTGGGCTTCCTCCAGCTCAGCATTTCTCATGATGTATTCTGCATATAAGTTAAATAAGCAGGGTGACAATATACAGCCTTGACATACCCCTTTTCCTATTTGAACCAGTCTGCTGTTCCATGTCCAGTTTTAACTGTTGTTTCCTGACTTGCATATAGGTTTCTCAAGAGGCAGGTCAGGTGATCTGGTATTCACATCTCTTTCAGAATTGTCCATAGTTTATTGTGATCCACACAGTCAAAGGCTTTGGCATAGTCAATAAAGCAGAAATAGATGTTTTTCTGGAACTCCCTTGCTTTTTCGATGATCCAGCGGATGTTGGCAATTTGATCTCTGGTTCCTCTGTCTTTTCTAAAACCACCTTGAACATCTGGAAGTTCATGGTTCATGTACTGCTGAAGCCTGGCTTGGAGAATTTTGAGCATTACTTTGCTTGTGTGTGAGATGAGTGCAATTGTGCAGTAGTTTGAGCATCCTTTGGCATTGCCTTTCTTTAGGACTGGAATGAAAATTGACTTTTTACAGTCCTGTGGCCACTCCTGAGTTTTCCAAATTTGCTGGCATGTTGAGTGCAACACTTTCACAGCACATCTTTCAGGATTTGAAATAGCTCCACTGGAATTCTATCACCTCCATTAGCTTTGTTCATAGTGATGCTTTCTAAGGCCCACTTGACTTCACATCCCAGGATGTCTGGCTCTAGATGAATAATCACACCATCGTGGTTATCTGGGTCATGAAGATCTTTTTTTCACTTCTTCTGTGTATTCTTGCCACCTCTTCCTAATATCTTCTGCTTCTGTTAGGTCCCTACCATTTCTGCCCTTTACTGAGCCCATCTTTGCATGAAATGTTCCCTTGGTATCTCTAATTTTCTTGAAGAGATCTCTAGTGTTTCCCATTCTATTGTTTTCCTCCATTTCTTTGCACTGATCTCTGAGGAAGGCCTTCTTATCTCTCCTTGCTATTCTTTGGAACTCTGCATTCAAATGGGTGTGTATCTTTCCTTTTTTCTTTGCTTTCTGCTTCCCGTATTTTCACAGCTATTTGTAAGTCCTCTTCAGACAGCCATTTTGCTTTTTTGCACTTCTTTTTCTTGGGGATGGTCTTGATTCCCGTCTCCTGTACAATGTCACGAACCTCCGTCCATAGTTCATCGAATGGTTTTCTCCACTTTCTTCAATTTCAGTCTGAATCTGGCAGTAAGAATTTCATGATCTGAGCCACAGTCAGCTCCCAGTCTTGTTTTTGCTAACTGTATAGAGCTTCTCCATTTTGGCTGCAAAGAATATAATCAGTCTGATTTTGATGTCAATCATCTGGTGATGTCCATGTGTAGAGTCTTCCATTGTTTTGTTGGAAGAGGGTATTTGCTATGACCAGTGTGTTCTCTTGGCAGAACTCTATTAACCTTTGCCCTGCTTCATTCTTTACTTCAAGGCCAAATTTATAGCAGACATTATATAGATGTATTACTAGTATTTGGTTTTCTATCTCTTAAAGTGACCCTTTTTCTGGAGTATTGGTCTGCTCTTGCCAAGAGATTATAAAATATTTTAAAAAATTTTCTGCCTACATAGCAAAAATTCTGTATCTTACCAGGATAACCACTATGGTCCATGTTGACCTTATTATGTCCTTCAATATTTAAGAAAAAAATTCTCAGATATGAAATGGTTAAAAATTTTTCATCATGTTACCTCCTAGGTTTACTTTTAAAATATTTTATTGTCACTTAGTTTAATAAGCGACTAATTAAAAGACGCTTACCCTTGGAAGAAAAGTTATGATCAACCTAGAGAGCATATTCAAAAGCAGAGACATTACTTTGCCGACTATGGTCCATCTAGTCAAGGCTATGGTTTTTCCTGTGGTCATGTATGGATGTGAGAGTTGGACTGTGAAGAAGGCTGAGCACCGAAGAATTGATGCTTTTGAACTGTGGTGTTGGAGAAGACTCTTGAGAGTCCCTTGGGCTGCAAGGAGATCCAACCAGTCCATTCTGAAGGAGATCCACCCTGGGATTTCTTGGGAAGGAATGATGCTAAAGCTGAAACTTTGGCCACCTTATGCAAAGAGTTGACTCATTGGAAAAGACTTTGATGCTTGGAGGGATTGGGGGCAGGAGGAGAAGGGGACGACCGAGGATGAGATGGCTGGATGCCATCACGGACTCAATGGACGTGAATCTGAGTGAACTCCAGGAGTTGGTGATGGACAGGGAGGCCTGGCATGCTGCGACTCATGGGGTCGCAAAGAATCCGACACGACTGAGTGACTGAACTGAACTGAACTGAAGTGTTGTCTTAGTAACCCTTGATCCAATCTGTCTTTTTTTAACTTCCGAATTCTTAAATTTTATTGTGGTAAGACCCATGATCTTATGCTAATCAGCTCAAATATGCTGACAGTTTTAATAAAATTTGTTTGCCAAAATTGAATTCTAAGTAATGCCTTTTGTACCTAAAATTGTTTTGAGATTTTCCAGAAGTTCCCTGGAAAATCACAAAGGATTTTCTCTTTGATGTCATAAAAAGACAGATGCTAGAAATAATTAGGCTTATTTGATATGTTACTATTGATGAATTACATGAGAAGACTTGTCAAATTGAGAAGCATTTAGCCTTCTCTAGGTTGTTTGTTGGGGGAAATGTTATTAATATGAATATTTCAGAAATTGTATTTTGTTTAGAAAGTTCCTAGAGATTTGTCAATGCCCTAAATGTGCATGGTATGCTTCCCTTCATTAGAATCTTGGTGCTGCTTTTCCTGATGTCAGACAAAACAATATATATCAGTCATAATTTTAGTTGTTTTCTAAAGTATTAACTCAATCTCAATTTTATTTCTTTAATTTGAATCTGGCATCTTCCAGCCCAGTGGTTTTAAATTGGAGATTCACATACTTACCTATGGTGTTTATTAATGAAGTTTAGGATGGTTCACGGGGTTGCAAAGAGTCAGACATGACTGAGCAGCTGAACTGAACTGAACTGAATTGAGGACTCTAAATTTACAGCATCTCTGTGCTTGATATTTTTAATATATTCTCAGTATATTCCAAATACAGGCATGATATATCCTCTTGGTATACCCATTGTAGAGTATGTCTCAGGATTATTATATGTTACATCTAAACATGTTTTTCTTTGTTAAAGAGCATATTCATCTACTTAAAAAGTAGATGTAACATTCACTCTTGTGAAAATAGAGTTATCATTATGTTTAGAGACATTTTACCTCAAAGTTTTGATTGATCTTATTGTTTTACTTTCCTGCTGCAGAAACAATAAACTTTCCTGGTCAGTTGTCTTACTCTTAAAATGAACACTCATCAGATTTTTTACTTTTGGAAATTGTAGTAAGAAATTAACCACAGCTATTTAAAGCCTCTTAATATCTTCAGACAGTATTTTGTTTTACTCTAATGCTTCCTTAAGAGAAATCAAAACTTTGGGGGTAAAATATGTCTAAATATAATGATAACTCTATTTTCACAAGAGTGAATATTACATCTATTTTGTGAATGTTATATCTATTTTATAAAAGTGGATGAATATACTCTTTTGTGAAGAAAACCGTGTTCAGATGTAACATATATTAATCCTGCTGCTACTGCTGTTGTCGCTTCAGTCGTGTCCGACTCTGTGCAACCCCATAGATGGCAGCCCACCAGGCCCCGCCGTCCCTGGGATTTTCCAGGCAAGAACACTGGAGTGGGTTGCCATTTCTTTCTCCAATGTATGAAAGTGAAAAGTGAAAGTGAAGTCGCTCAGTCATGTCTGATTCTTAGCAACCCCATGGACTGCAGCCTCCAGGCTCCTCCATCCATGGGATTTTCCAGGTAAGAGTACTGGAGTGGGTTGCCATTGCCTTCTCTGATAATAATCCTGAGACATACCCTACAATGGATATACCAAGTGGATATATCAAGCCAGAACTGTGTTTGAGTGTCTCCTGTGGAGGTATGGGTCAGCAGTAGACTGCTTCACGGCAGGGGCTGCAGGTGCAGTAGACCTGGGTATGGTATAAACCCTCATGGAAGAGGTTGCCATTAACCCCACCATAGAGCTGCCAGAACTTACACAGGACTGGGGAAACAGACTCTTGGAGGACACAAACAAAACTTTGTGCAGACTAAGACCCAGGAGAAGAGCAGTGACCCCACAGGAGACAGACTCAGACTTTCCTGTGAGTGTTCAGGAGTCTCTGGTGGAGGTGTGGGTCAGTGGTGGCCTGCTGCAGGGTTGGGGGCATTGAGTGAGGCAGTGCCTGGCACAGGACCTTTTGAAGGAGGTCACCATTATCTTCATTGCCTCCACCATAGTTTGGCCTCAGGTCAAACAACAAGGAGGGAACACAGCCCCACCCATCAACAGAAAATTGGATTAAAGATTTACTGAGCAGAGCCCCACCCATCAGAATAAGACTCAGCTTCCCTGTCAGTCAGTCTCTCCCGTCAGGAAGCTTCCATAAGCCTCTTATCCTTCTTCATCAGAGGGCAGACAGACTGGAAACCAAAATCACAGGAAACTAACCAATCTGATCACAAGGACCACAGCCTAACTGAATGAACTATGAGCCATGCCGTGTAAGGCCATCCAAGATAGACAGGTCATAGTGGAGAGTTCTGACAAAATGTGGTCCACTGGAGAAGGGAATGGCAAACCACTTCAGTATTCTTGCCTTGAGAGCCCCATGAAAAGTATGAAAAGGTAAAAAGATAGGACACTGAAAGATGAACTCCCCAAGATGGTAGGTGACCAATATGCTACTGGAAATCAGTGAAGAAATAACTCCAGAAAGAATGAAAGGATGGAGCCAAAGCAAAAACAAACTCAGTTGTGGATGGAAATAAAGTCCAATGCTGTAAAGAGCAATATTGCATAGGAACCTGGAATGTTAGGTCCATGAATCAAGGCAAATTGGAAGTGGTCAAACAGGAGATGGCAAGAGTGAACATCAACATTTTATGAATCAGCAAACTAAAATGAAATGGAGTGGGTGAATTTAACTCAGATGACCATTATATCTACTACTGTGGGCAAGAATCCCTTAGAAGAAATGGAGTAGCCATCATAGTCAACAAAAGAGTCTGAAACGCAATCTCAAAAATGAAAGAATGATCTCTATTTATTTCCAAGACAAACCATTCAGTGTCACAGTGATCCGAGTCTATGCCTTGACCAGATGTCCTTTTCATTATAGGGGACTAGAATGCAAAAGTAGGAAGTCAAGAAACACCTACCTGGAGAAACAGACAAATTTGGCTTTGGAGTACAAAACAAAACAGACCAAAGACTAACAGAGTTTTGCCAAGAGAACGCACTGGTCATAGCAAATGCCCTCTTCCAAAAACACAAGAGAAGACTCTACACATGAACATCACCAGATGGTCAAAACCGAAATCAGATTGATTATATTCTTTGCAGCCAAAGATGGAGAAGCTTTATACAGTCAGCAAAAACAAGACTGGCAGCTGACTTTGGCTCAGATCAAGAACTCCTAATTGCGAAACTTAAATTGAAGAAAATAGGGAAAACCACTGGACCATTCAGGTATGACCTAAATAAAACCCCTTATGATTATACAGTTAAAGTGACAAATAGATTCAAGGGATTAAATCTGATAGACAAAGTGCCTGAAGAACTATGGATGGAGGTTCCTGACATTGTACAGAAGGCAGTGATCAAGTCCATCTCTAAGGAAAAGAAATGCAAAAATGCAAAATGGTTGTCTGAGGAGGCCTTACAAATAGCTAAGAAAAGAAAAGATGTGAAAGGCAAAGGAGAAAAGAAAAGATATACCCATTTGAATACAGAGTTCCAAAGAATAGCAAGGAGAGATAAGAAAGCCTTCTCAATGATCAGTGCAAAGAAATAGAGGAAAACAATAGAATGGGAAACACTAGAGTTCTCTTCAAGAAAATTAGTGATACGAAGGGAATAGATGGGCACAATAAAGGACAGAAATTATATGGACCTAACAGAAGTAGAAGATATTAAGAAAAGGTGGCAAGAATACACAAAAGAACTGTACAAAAAGATCTTCACGACCCAGATAATCACAATGGTGTGATCACTCATCTAGAGCCAGACATGCTGGAATGTGAAGTCAAGTGGGCCTTAGAAAGCATCACTACGAACAAAACTAGTGGAGGTGATGGAATTCCAGTTGAGCTGTTTCAAATCCTGAAAGATGATGCTGTGAAAGTGCTGCACTCAATATGCCAGCAAATTTGGAAAACTCAGCAGTGGTCACAGGACTGGACAAGGTCAGTTTTCATTCCAATCCTAAAGGAAGGCAATGCTAAAGAATGTGCAAACTACTGCACAATTGCACTAACCTCACATGCTAGCAAATTAATGCTCAACATTCTCCAAGTCAGGCTTCAACAACACGTGAACTGTGAACTTCCAGATGTTCAAGGTGGATTTAGAAAAGGCAGAGGAACCAGAGATCAAATTGGCAACATCCGCTGGATCTTCGAAAAAGCAAGAGAGTTCCAGAAAAACATCTGCTTTACTGACTATGCCAAAGCCTTTGACTGTGTGGATCACAATAAACTGTGGAAAATTCTGAAAGAGATGGGAATACCAGACCACCTGACCTGCCTCCTGAGAAATCTGTATGCAGGTTAAGAAGCAACAGTTAGAACTGAACGTGGAACAGCAAACTGGTTTCAAATCAGGAAAGTAGTACGTCAAGGCTGTATATTGTCACCCTGCTTATTTAACTTCTATTCAGAGTACATCATGAGAAATGCTGGGCTGGATGAAGCACAAGCTGGAATCAAGATTCCTGGGAGAAATATAAATAACCTCAGATATACAGATGACACCACCCTTATGGCAGAAAGTGAAGAAGAACTAAAGAGCCTTTGATGAAAGTGAAAGAGGAGAGTGAAAAAGTTGGCTTAAAACTCAACATTCAGAAAATGAAGATCATGGCATCCAGTCCCTTCACCTCATGCAAATAGATGGGGAAACAATGGAAACAGTGACAGACTCCAAAATCATTGCAGATGGTGATTGCAGCCATGAAATTAAAAGATGCTTGCTCCTTGGAAGGAAAGTTAAGACCATGGAGTTTGTGACCATGCAGTCACAAAGTGTTGGAGAACCACTGAGCAACTCACTGACTCACTCACCCAATCAGAAGGTTTCTGAGTGCCTCTGACTTGTTTGGAAGGGGATTACTGACAATGTTGAAGTTTACCCGAGTCTGCTGCTCTAAGAAAACAATGACAATTAAGAAATCTCCCTCCCTAAACCTTTTATACATAAAGAGAAAGGCTCATCCTAGCCGTCTAACTACAGAAGACTACTAGGTGCTGACCTTACAGGATATAGCCCACCTCCCCCTTTCCTCAGTGACTCATTAAGACCAGGTTCCATCCTTCCCATGACCCCCATAAGACTCAGGAACAAACCCCTAGTTTATGTACTTCTGTAAATCCCAGATGCCTTTCTTTCTTTTCTTTTCTCTCTCTCTGGTTTTTTTTTTCTTTTTCTTTTTTTTTTTTTGAGATGTTCCCCATTAATGAATGTTCTCCCTATAACAATAGCCTGAATAAAATCTGCTTCTTAATTGTCTGGTATACTTGTCTGATTTTAAATTCTATCTTTGTTTCTGAATGCTGAAAATTATGCTTTCTTTTTTTCAAGTTCAGCTAGAAATTTTAAAAGTTAACCCAGTCCTCCTTGTGATAGGAAACCAATGCCACCTCTGTTTTCTTTCTGTTTTTTTTTTTTCTTAGTGGATATATTTTGTACTCAACTCCTTTAGGGCTTTGCCTTTTGATTTACAAAAACCTCTTTTTCCCTTTAAAACATAAAGTTTAAAATTTTGGCTTTCATAATTATTGCCTCTGAAGTGGGCATAGAGAACCTTTCTTGGAACCAGAATCTGAACACCAACTCTCTTTGCATTTCAGTTACAGTTATATCAATCATTCCTCCCACCCTCCCCCAGCAATGGATGACTCTGGATTAAAAAAAAGAAGATTTTGTATGTGGAAATGAAAAAGAAAAAGCACTTTGTTCACTTAAAAGTATCTCAGTACAGTCTCAATCATTTATCCCTATTATGTATCAGAAAATTCTCCTTGAAGCTGTTGTGCTTACTTTCTAATTTTTTTTAAAAGAAACTGCAAAACAGGGGCTCTCTGTTATACACACTCATTCCCAAGTCCCAAACCCCTTTTTTTTGACCCTTACTTCAGAATGTTTCTCCTAAGAACCGACTTTGCTAATTTCATTAAGCCTTTTCTTTTTCTTTGGATTTGACTCACTCTGTTGCCTCATATGTTATGATTTTGACATCTCCCTAATGTTACCCATCTTAGACAACTCAGATAAGATCAGTCTTTGTTGTCCTACCTTTGCTCAAAACTCCAAACATTCCCATCAAATTCACCTAATAGGATCTTACACCTGGGTCTCCCTCAGAAATGTTTAATAGATCCTTTGTAAGGAACAGATTTTGATTGACAGATGGGAAGTGCAAGCTAGGGAGATGGAGTATCATCTCTGAGATGGAAATAGTGGACTACCAACAGGAGGGAAAAAGAATCCCATGGGAGAAGAAGCCACATGTTAGCAGTTCATAAAGAAAACTTACTACATAAAAAGTATGTGATCAGTGTAGAAAAATTAGGAAGGAAAAAGAAGAAAATATTATTCAGAGATAACCAAGGTTAATATGAAGGTTTTTTAAATTTACTTTTTATTTTATATTGGGGTATAGTTGATTTACAATGTTGTGTTAGTTTCATGTGTACAGCAGAGTGGTTCAGTTTTATGCATATGTACACATGAAGACTCTGAAAAAGAATGGAGATATATATGTCCATTCTTTATCAGATTCTTTTCCCATACAGGTCATTACAGAATACTGAGTAGAGTTACCCCTGCTATACAGTAGTCCTTGTTGATTATCTATAGATGAAGGTTTTATTTTCTTGGACATCATCCTAAATTCTGATAATATATCCAAGAATATGTATGAATACATAATTTGAAGAAATCCTTATATTGAACATTTGGGGTTTTTGGATGTTATTAGCCTGGCGTGCTGCAATTCATGGGGTCGCAAAGAGTTGGACATGACTGAGCGACTGAACTGAACTGATAAACAAACGATCATGATTATTCCTGTAGCCAGGAATAATTTTTGTATGTTCATTTTGATCCTTTAGTTACATGCTCCTATATTTAACCCATATAAATATAAAGCAGTTTTGTAGTCATTACTAGTCATAAATAAATAATTGATAACATTCTTGAGTACTTACTGGGGGCTAGGCAATGTTCTTGGAGAAGGCAATGGCAACCCACTCAGTACTCTTGCCTGGAAAATCCCATGGGTGGAGGAGCCTGGTGGGCTGCAGTCCATGGGGTCACTAAGAGTCGGACATGACTGAGTGACTTCACTTTCACTTTTCACTTTCATGCATTGGAGAAGGAAATAGCAACCCACTCCAGTGTTCTTGCCTGGAGAATCCCAGGGATGACGGAGCCTGGTGGGCTGTCGTCTATGGGGTCGCACAGAGTTGGACACAACTGAAGTGACTTAGAGCAGCATCAGGAGGCAATGTTCTAAATGCTTTGCACAGATTTCTTGAACAATTAATCCTTCACACTAATTCCACAAACAAGTAAAGGTATTTACACTATTTTATAGATGAGAAAACTGAAACTTCAAAAGGTTAAGAAAGTTGTCTAAGGTCACACAACTAGTAAGTGGCAGAACCAAATTAAACTATCTCCTGAGTTCAGAAGCTATATGTGTATGTGTAAATGAACACACACACATATACAAAATGTGCTGGATTAAATGGCAAAGATTGGCATTCATCTTTTTTTTTAAGCCAAATTTTAACTATGCCAACAATTTGCCTAGAAGGAATGAACTCTGATTAGTATTTAACATTTCACATAATATTTGACTTTTAAAACAGTTACAAAAAGCAAGCAAAAAATAAAATTGGGGTTAGTTTAAGATCTTTAAAAATCATTACATTCACAAAGATTAATGTATTCATTCACTCCCCCATCCTCTGGTGGCCTTCAATGTGAAAAAAAAAGTCTAAAAGTTATATATACAAGTTCTATATATAATATTTCTAAGAAATTCTGAATTTTTTTCATAATTACATTGATGTTTCTCTATGAAATCCAATATTTAAATTTTCATTTGTCTCTCTTTCTCCCTGTTGGTGTTTTGGAGGATATGAAGGCATTCTTCCATTGCTATTGGCTCATGTACGTGGGGTGCTTGTCTGTGCATAGGATAGTCCAACATCAGGCACAATCACTGCTATTGTTAATTTGGAGACTATCAGAAACTGGGAAAGATACACACCCCAACTAGAGATGCTCACCTGGCGAGAGCTGGGGCTGAAAGCCTATGGAGCTTCTAGCTTTCCTGCCCAGTGATGCTCAAAATATGCTCTACAGACCAATGCCAGTAGGCAAGTATTTGTTCCTAGTCCTCAGTGTGTAGGTACAGAAACTGAGAATACACATTTTGAAATTTTAATAGCAATTTGATATTGCTCAACACCCAAGCACGGGATTGTTTGACTCATCTCAATAAAGAGAGAACAGACCGTCCCACCCAGGCGAGGATCATGTGGCTGTTAGATGCTTCTGGTCACATGTTGTAGTTTCATGGTTATAGGTGTCATTTCACAATGGTCTGGGGCTAGGAATGAAGTAGTCACATAAACTATAGGAAGCCCAGTTAAGTGTGAATTATAGACAACAGTGGATAATATTTTAATAGAACTATGTCCCAAGGATTGGATGAGACATATTTCTACTAAAAATTATTTTAGGTTTATCTAAAATTCAAGTTTAATTGGGTGTCTTGAATTTTTACTTGCTGAATCTGAAAACTGTAGGTAAGGGTGTGACTTGGTCCTCCACCACAGCTAATGAGAGAAGCCTGCTCCAGTCTCTCCTTAGAACTCTGGGTTCAGAAGGGCTCTAACTCATGGTAGGTACAGGCTGAGAATACATCTTTGGTGTCTTCCTTTGTTTCACTCATTTGTTCTACCACCAATGTGAGTTAAAACCATCCATGCTTTCTTTTGCTAATCTGCCTAATTATTTTTTAAAACTAGATATTCACAGCAATGCTATTTATTTTTCTTGGCTGTCAGGGGTCTTAAGAGAGTAGGTGTTTCTGAATAAAATTTCTGTACTACTATGAGGATTAATAAGTTAATGCCTCAAAGCATTTTAAGAGATGCATAAATGCTTTTTTCCACAGTTCACTAAACAATAAAATGGTTTCCAGTATACCTTATTGTAATTGTCACCTAATCTGTTTCACTGTGTTTTCTTCCATTATTCAAATCCATCTTGAAAATTCTCTATTTAAAGATTTATGACCAAATACCTACTGTGCCATGTCCAGTAATTTGAATACAGGCAAAACGAATATGTTCTACTTCAAAGAATATCTGAGCAGCTCAGAAAGGTGAGTTGTCTCAATTTTCTTATTTTTAAAAGTGCGTTGTTGTGCTAAGTGGTCTCTGGGGTTCCTCAGCATCTCAAGTGTTCTGTGATTTTAAAAAGGCAGCAGGGAAAGCCAAAGTCTATGTGGAGATGAAGAGCAGACTGCCTACTTCCTTGCTCAAGGAGAAGAGTCATAGGCTGATAAATGCCCATGAACACCAGCTGGCAGAGCTGCTTTCTTCTCCACTTCATCTCTAAATCCACCTTCCATAATGAAATTCTCCCATTTATGGGCTCCATCAAGGTGGATTCATGGGTGAGGAGGTACTGAACTGGGAATCAGGAGGACCTGGTGTGAATCTTGGCTTGTGAGCCATATGATTTGGGAGCAATTCATAAACCAAATGACCACAGCTACTTTCTGCCCTCCACAAGAGTGGCACAGTTCATATTCAGTTCAGTTCAGTCGCGCAGTCGTGTCCGACTCTTTGCGACCCCATGAATCGCAGCACGCCAGGCCTCCCTGTCCATCACCAACTCCCGGAGTTCACTCAGACTCACGTCCATTGAGTCCATGACGCCATCCAGCCATCTCATCCTTGGTCGTCCCTTTCTCCTCCTGCCCCCAATCCCTCCCAGCATCAGGGTCTTTTCCAATGAGTCAACTCTTCGCATAAGGTGCCCAAAGTACTGGAGCTTCAGTTTTAGCATCATTCCTTCCAAAGAAATCCCAGGGTTGATCTCCCTCAGAATGGACTGGTTGGATCTCCTTGCAGTCCAAGGGACTCTCAAGAGTCTTCTCCAACACCACAGTTCAAAAGCATCAATTCTTCTGCGCTCAGCCTTCTTCACAGTCCAACTCTCACATCCATACATGACCACAGGAAAAACCATAGCCTTGACTAGACGGACCTTAGTCGGCAAAGTAATGTCTCTGCTTTTGAATATACTATCTAGGTTGGTCATAACTTTTCTTCCAAGGAGTAAGCGCCTTTTAATTTCATGGCTGCAGTCACCATCTGCAGTGATTTTGGAGCCCAAAAAAACAAAGTCTGACACTGTTTCTACTGTTTCCCCATCTATTTCCCATGAAGTGATGGGGCCAGATGCCATGATCTTCGTTTTCTGAATGTTGAGCTTTAAGCCAACTTTTCCACTCTCCTCTTTCACTTTCAACAAGAGGCTTTTTAGCTCCTCCTCACTTTCTGCCATAAGGGTGGTGTCATCTGCATATCTGAGATTATTGATATTTCTCCCAGCAATCTTGATTCCAGCTTGTGTTTCTTCCAGTCCAGCATTTCTCATGATGTACTCTGCATATAAGTTAAATAAGCAGGGTGACAATATACAGCCTTGACGTACTCCTTTTCCTATTTGGAACCAGTCTGTTGTTCCATGTCCAGTTCTAACTGTTGCTTCCTGACCTGCATACAGATTTCTCAAGAGGCAGGTCAGGTGGTCTGGTATTCCCATCTCTTTCAGAATTTTCCACAGTTTACTGTGATCCACACAGTCAAAGGCTTTGGCATAGTCAATAAAGCAGAAATAGATGTTTTTCTGGAACTCTCTTGCTTTTTCCATGATCCAGCGGATGTTGGCAATTTGATCTCTGGTTCCTCTGCCTTTTCTAAAACCAGCTTGAACATCAGGGAGTTCACGGTTCACATATTGCTGAAGTCTGGCTTGGAGAATTTTGAGCATTACTTTACTAGCATGTGAGATGAGTGCAATTGTGCGGTAGTTGGAGCATTCTTTGGCATTGCCTTTCTTTGGAATTGGGATGAAAACTGACCTTTTCCAGTCCTGTGGCCACTGCTGAGTTTTCCAGATTTGCTGGCAAATTGAGTGCAGCACTTTCACAGCATCATCTTTCAGGATTTGAAACAGCTCAACTGGAATTCCATCACCTCCACTAGCTTTGTTCGTAGTGATGCTTTCTAAGGCCCACTTGACTTCACATTCCAAGATGTCTGGCTCTAGATTAGTCAACACATCATCATGATTATCTAGAAGAGGTAGCAAGAATACACAGAAGAACTGTACAAAAAAGAGCTTCACGACCCAGATAATCACAATGGTGTGATCATTCACCTAGAGCCAGACATCCTGGAATGTGAAGTCAAATCGGCCTTAGGAAGTATCACTACTAACAAAGCTAGTGGAGGTGATGGAATTCCAGTTGAGCTATTTCAAATCCTGAAAGATGATGCTGTGAAAGTGCTGCACTCAATATACAAGCAAATTTGGAAAACTCACCAGTGGCCACAGGACTGGAAAAAGTCCATTTTCATCTCAATCCCAAGGAAAGGCAATGCCAAAGAATGCTCAAATTACCGCACAGCTACCCTCATCTCACACGCTAGTAAAGTAATGCTCAAAATTCTCCAAGCCAGGCTTCATCAGTACGTGAACTGTTAACTTCCAGATGTTCAAGCTGGTTTTAGAAAAGGCAGAGGAAACAGAGATCAAATTGCCAACATCTGCTGGATCATCAAAAAAGCAAAGGAGTTCCAGAAAAACATCTATTTCTGCTTTATTGACTATGCCAAAGCCTTTGACTGTGTGGATCACAATAAACTGTGGAAAATTCTGAAAGAGATGGGAATATCAGACCACCTGACCTGCCTCTTGAGAAATCTATATGCAGGTCAGGAAGCAATAGTTAGAACTGGACATTGAACAACAGACTGGTTCCAAATAGGAAAAGGAATATGTCAAGGCTGTATATTGTTACTTTGCTTATTTAACTTCTATGCAGAGTACATCATGAGAAACGCTGGGCTGGAAGAAGCACAGGCTGGAATCAAAATTGCCAGGAGAAATATCAATAACCTCAGATATGCAGATGACACCACCCTTATGGCAGAAAGTGAAGAGGAACTAAAAAGCCTCTTGATGAAAGTGAAAGAGGTGAGTGAAGAAGTTGGCTTAAAGCTCAACATTCAGAAAACTAGATCATGGCATCTGGTCCTGTCACTTCATGGGAAATAGATGGGGAAACTGGAAACAGAGTCAGACTTTATTTTGGGGGGCTCCAAAATCACTGCAGATGGTCACTACAGCCATGAAAGAAAAGACGCTTCCTCCTTGGAGGGAAAGTTTTGACCAACCTAGACAGTATATTGAAAAGCAGAGATATTACTTTTCCAACAAAGGTCCGTCAATTCAAGGATATGGTTTTTCCAGTGGTCATGTGCGGATGTGAGAGTTGGACTGTGAAGAAAGCTGAACACCAAAGAATTGATGGTTTTGAACTGTGGTGTTGGAGAAGACTCTTGAGAGTCCCTTGGACTGCAAGGAGATCCAACCAGTCCATCGTAAAGGAGATCAGTCCTGTGTGTTCATTGGAAGGACTGATGCGGAAGCTGAAACTCCAGTACTTTGGCCACCTGATGCGAAGAGCTGACTCATTGGAAAAGACTCTGATGTTGGGGAGGGATTGAGGGCAGGAGAAGGGCACGACAGAGGATGAGATGGTTGGATGGCATCACTGACTCGATGGACATGAGTTTGAGTAAACTCCGGGAGTTGGTGATGGACAGGGAGACCTGGCGTGCTGTGATTCATGGGGTCGCAAAGAGTTGGATGACTGAGTGACTGAACTGAACTTGGAAACAGAGTCAGACTTTATTTTGGGGGGCTCCAAAATCACTGCAGATGGTCACTACAGCCATGAAAGAAAAGACGCTTCCTCCTTGGAGGGAAAGTTTTGACCAACCTAGACAGTATATTGAAAAGCAGAGATATTACTTTTCCAACAAAGGTCCGTCAATTCAAGGATATGGTTTTTCCAGTGGTCATGTGCGGATGTGAGAGTTGGACTGTGAAGAAAGCTGAACACCAAAGAATTGATGGTTTTGAACTGTGGTGTTGGAGAAGACTCTTGAGAGTCCCTTGGACTGCAAGGAGATCCAACCAGTCCATCGTAAAGGAGATCAGTCCTGGGTGTTCATTGGAAGGACTGATGCGGAAGCTGAAACTCCAGTACTTTGGCCACCTGATGCGAAGAGCTGACTCATTGGAAAAGACTCTGATGTTGGGGAGGGATTGAGGGCAGGAGAAGGGCACGACAGAGGATGAGATGGTTGGATGGCATCACTGACTCGATGGACATGAGTTTGAGTAAACTCCGGGAGTTGGTGATGGACAGGGAGACCTGGCGTGCTGTGATTCATGGGGTCGCAAAGAGTTGGATGACTGAGTGACTGAACTGAACTGAACTGATATGGAGTTAATGCACAAGTTCATGACCTGGAGAAGTGAAGATAGGGCATATATGAATATAACAAAAATTTCTTTCTTCAGGATATATTTCAAGTATTATTTTGAAACTCAGAATGCAGCTGGTCCTTCTCTTTGCTCTCTACGTTTTTGGCAATTGCACAGGGCGTAACATCAATGCTCTTAAAGCCAATGTGGGTTTTCTTTCTCAGGCAGTATGAGTTTCAGCCCAAAAGTATTTTCATGGCTAACAAAACAGCATTTCTACTCCTCTTGTGGGTATGGATGGAAGGGTTCAGGATGGGAGTGCTCAGCACCACATTTCTGCAGAGGGAGATAAATTTTGGTGCTCTTTCCATGAGAGAGTCTCATTGACAGAAAGATTATTGGCTGTGCCATTCAATTGGTCGCATAATAGAGTGTGTGCTGAAGAGAGGCAGTGTGCTCTGCACCATTCAAGACAGTTGGAAGGGTGCCCTATGGGGTCAGGACCATCTAAATGGATGAGACGTGAGGAAGAAAAAGGGCCTGGGATTACAGGAAAGCTGGTGCTTAAGGCTAACACATATGGTGCCCTGTGCCCAATACTTGGCATAAATTATCTCATGCCCCACCTCAAATTCCCATGGTAAAAATGATTGTTATTATCATTTTATGGTTGATGAAACCTAGATTTACAGAGGTTAGGTAAAATGCCTGATGTCACATAGGTCAAACTTGAATTCAGGTTTGTCTTATCCAAAGCCCAGGTATCTAACTCCTCAGCAGTGCCATAGTGACTGCTGGCCAGTATATGGCTAAGATTATTGAACTCAAGTCTCTGTGGAAATACAGATGTCAAAGCAACTGCATGGAGAACAAAGACTGGTCTCTTAAGTCATCAATGTGCCGTCAACAACTTCAGAGTGCCAACCCCCCACTTCCTTTCTCCTGGAGACTGTCTTTTCATAGCTCTTCATCTTCTCCCTGCAGTGTGCATTCTAGCTATTATCCTAAGCCTTCCTTCTGTTCCTCTTTGGACTCCTAAGCCTTTTTTTCATTATTTCTTGGTGTTCTCCCCTTGTTTGGTTGCAGAACATCCTGCAGTTGCTTAAAGCCTCACAAAGGAGAGCAGGTGGTCAGTCTTGCAGCTTTAACCAAAACGCATCCAGGGACAGGGAACCAACTCACCAACTCACCTTCAGTGACATTCTGACTATTCCATATAAAGGCTGAAATGTTTTTATTTATTCATAACATCAAACAGAGCCCTAGGGATGCACTTTGAGAGAGAGAAAACCTGGCCAGGAACTTGAATATAACAACCCAAGTGCAGCAACTTGCGTAGATTGTGACTACACAAGTTGTAGCAGATTGTGACTTGTTTCGTTAACCACAATGTCTAATCTGCAGGTGATAAGCTGTGCTCATGATGGGAAAAGAGGGGAAGATATGATTCGTGACTCCAGAGAGTAAGATATTCTTGAAGCAGGAGAGTGGTATTTATTGAGAAGATGGAGCAGAGGTTTTCCCCGATCTTGCCCTGGCCCCCGGTAGATGACACGGGCTAAGTAGATTCTCAGGATTCCGACCAAGTATACTGAGGCTGAGGATAGTGCTAACGCAGTCTGGAAGTGGAATGCAAATGGGACAGAATGTCCCTGTTGTCATGGACTGGACAAACCTAGGAAGAAGAAGGATGGTTTGGGTAAAGTGAATGATAGGATTTAGAATGGCAAATCAAAGCCAACTAATATTCTTGCAAGCATCTCCTTATTTAAAACTGTTCATGCACATGGGACAGTTATTTATCTCCACAGTTTAAAGTTATAGTAGTTCTGGTGGTTAAGATATTTCTGCTTTATATCTCGGTTTCCTCTGCATAAAAGAAAATATTTTTAGATAATCTCTAAGGAGTCCTCCACATAGAATATTCTGAATCTGAATATTAGCAAAACATACAACAAAAGCATGGAAAAGATTACAGTCATGATCATTCTTGGCTGTTCACATATTTCTCCCATTTAGCTAGAACCCATTCTTAGCTATTCTTAAGAGCTTCTTGTCAGTCCTTTCTTAAGCCACATAATGAAATAAAAACTCCTATATTATAAATTTCACTGGAGAGGGATTGAGGACTTTGGCTTTCTAATTCATGAGACAAAGATAAGCAATGAAAAGACCAATGAATTATAATTAATTGCAAAAAAAAAAAAGAGAGATGACTTTTAAGTAGCAAGGATGATCTTACCTTCTTCTGGAAGAGCCATGGGAGTGCTAGGAAGCAGGTTAGGTGAGAAAGAGGAGGGAAACCAATTTCAGAGTAAAGATTTTTGAAAGTGAAGGTGGAGGGATAGTTAGCTGAAAATAATAGAGGAAAATAAGTACCGTCTTTTTTTAAGATACAGAAATGAGCCAATTAAGGGACTATATCTGTCTTCTCTCCTTGGTGTCTCTGAGGATCCTGAAGTCTGATGGCAACTAGCAATATTCTTGGGGGAATGGGGAAAAGCACAAACCATACTTTTCTGTTTCACCTGCAATACTTTTGTACAGATGAAATAAGGTTAAAGGGAACGGTAAGACTAAAGGAGTCACAAGGAGTGGCAGACCTAAGAAACAGGAGACCAGTGGACTGTGAGAGCCTTAAAATCCCGGACTGTGATACTGAGATACCCAACACTTCACAGAAGGCTCGGTCCATTATGCAGTAGACACTCCATGAATGAGTAAGTAATTAATCCCATGAAATTTGCCTTAGAGAGGGTGAGGGAAAGGGAAAATTTGACTATCATTATATTATGAGTGATGTATGAATGAGCTAGAGGCTTACAAGCTGGAAGGACTATTTCATCTTAGCCACATACCTTCCAGGATTACCATCCTCCGGCTGGCAATATGGGGTGGGAGGCTAAGGTGGAGAGAGAAGTGGAGCAAGGCCTGTGGCCTGATGATCATGACAATTCCTCACCCCCTAGACTTTGGTATGCACTGGTTGTTTTCCTAAAGCAATCTGTCAAGCAAATTCGACTTCAGGAGAAACTCGGTAATGCTAAAGATTCAGTAGTTATTTCAATAGAGTGTTTGCCTTAAGTCTGAGTCAAGGCCCTCAGAGATTTAAATTCTCCTGTGTTTAGTTGCTCAGTTGTGTCTGATTCTTTGTGACCCCATGGACTGTAGCCCTGCTAGGTGGACCGAAATAGTCGCAGGACTTCCCAGAGTAAGTGGAGCTCCAGATCAGTCCTAGGGAACTCATCTAAGATACTCACAGAAGTGTAACAGTCACCTGTTGCTGTTTCCCTCCTTTGTGTGTTTACTTCCAGCTCCACTTCAGTAGATGGAGGAAGAACCCTAGACTTGGACCCTGAAGACTGGAATTTCATTGCTTATTAGTTGGTTATCTTTTGGCAAATCTGCAGACATCTCCAAGTTTTCTGATTTGTAAAAGAAACATAAAACCTACATGACTTATTACTGTGGGAAACACAATACCTTAAATCCAGCAAAGTTATCACAGCAATTAGAATATAATCCTAGCACAGAGGCCTAAAAGACTCCTTTTGATCAAACACCTGTCTATCTGATCAATATTCTATTTCTTTCCCTTTATTCCTTAAGTTGCAATATGGACCTTCTCTTTATTGCTCAATATCAGATATCAGATCTCTCCCACCCCAGGGCTACAGTAATCTTCTCCTTGACATTTCCTTCTTATGCTATGCCATCTCGGTCTCAGCTCATATGACATCTTTTCAAAGACACTTCGTTCATCCATTCTATCAAATATTTCACATCTATACATTCCAGTCCCACCATCAACCCCATGGGTCATGGCCTATTTCATTCTTCTGTTCCATTTTCTTGTTAGCAATTGTCACCATTTGCACTTATTTTGCTGATTTGTTTCTTAACATGTTTATTAGTTGCCTCTCTCCAATCAATAATATAAACACAAGAAGAGCAGGGACATTATATTGCTTGTATTTGGAATCATATCTGGCGAGCACAGAGTAGGTGATAATAAATATTTTAGTTAAAGTTATAGAGTCAATGGCTTTCCAGGTGGCTCAGTGGTAAAGAATCCTCTTGTCAATGCAAGAGACACAGGAAATTCTGGTTTGATCCCTTGGTCAGGAAGATCCCCTGGAGTAGGAAATGGCAACCTACCCCAGTATTTTTGCCTGGAAAATTCCATGGACAGAGAAGCCTGGAGGACTATGGTCCATAGGGTCCCCAAGAGTCAGACATGCACACACAGTAGAGTTAATGAATGTTTGAAACAAAATATTTTAATGAAAGGGATTCATATACTGTGAAGCCTGATGCACACATAAAGAAGCATTTACTTCAGTCAAGAGGGCACTAGAGGAGAAGCAGCAGAAGGTGAGGAATACCAGATTTTCATCTTGCCTTGTTTTCAGTTGTCTGGAGGAGGGCAAGTCACCCCTATGACTCTCAGTACTTTGGTTTCCTCATTTGTAGAAGAAGGGAAGTGGGGACTTTCTTGGTGGTCCACTTGTAAGAATCCCCCTTGCAAAGCAGGGAACGCAGGTTCGATCCCTGTTTGGAGACCTAAAACCCCACATCTCGGAGCAGCTAAGCCCAAGCACCACAACTACTAAGCTCATATGCTCTGGAGCCCATGCACCACAGCTGAAAAGCCCATGAATTGCAGCAAAAGACCCCAAATGCTGCAGTAAGACCCTATGTAGCCAAGTAAATAAATATTAAAGAAAATTAAAAGGACAAATTCATGTTGATGTATGGGAAAAAACCACCACAATATTGTGAAGTAATTAGCCTCTAATTAAAATAAATTAATTAATTTAAAAAATTTTTAAAAATGAAAGGAGGAAAGTGGTACATGCCTCATAGGTTGTTTTGAGACTTAAATGCAATGTTGACACAAATGTCAGTCTTACAAATTTTTGTCATTCTCCAACATGTGATTCTAAACTAGAAGTATTAGGAATTTCTTAACATTTTTTTTTTCAAAGAAGCAAGACTTTTGGATACCATTAGTGCAAAATCATAGAGGGAGTTTATTTTATCCAAGAAAGTGAAAGTGAAGTCACTCAGTCATGTCTGACTCTTTGTGACCCCATAGACTGTAGCCTACCAGGCTCTTCTGTCCATGGGATTTTCCAGGCAATAGTACTGGAGTGGATTGCCATTTCCTTCTCCAGGGGATCTTCCCAACCCAGGACTTGAACCCAGGTCTCCTGCATTGAGCCACCATCCAAATTCTTCCCTAAATCATCAAAATTCTGCTATCTATGCCCTCGTTTGCATAAGTATATTTACATATTCTAATTAGAACCTTTGGCAAGAATTCAAAGAAAGGATTTTAGGATTTTGCCCCGAAGGAAGAAGATAACTCTTTCCAAAACAGCTACTCTAGTTTCACACTGCAGAAGAAAGGTGGCGAAGGCATCAATGTTACTTATAGAAATAAGACTGAGCAATCGGATTGGCTTCCCTGGTGGCTCAGAGGTTAAAGCGTCTGCCCCCAATGCAGGAGACCTGGGTTTGATCCCTGGGTGGGAAGATCCTCTGGAGAAGGAAATGGCAATCCACTCCAGTATTCTTGCCTGGAGAATCCCATGGACTGAGAAGCCTAGTAGATTACTGTCCATGGGGTCACGAAGAGTCGGACATGACTGAGTGACTTCACCTCACCTCACCAATGGAGCAGGACAACTCATTTCAAGTAAAGCACATGACAGTTTACTTAGCAACAACTCCTTGCTTATTCTACCTCTGTGTAATGACAGCTGTTCTAAGGCTTTCACAAGGAAGACTGTAAAGAAAGAAGATGGATGTGTTTACATTTGATCCAAGTCTGTCCACTGCACTTCTCTGCTGAAGTCCAGAGGTTCTTCGGGAAAGGCACAAGTCCAGCCCAAACCTTTAGGTCCACTTTTTGACTGTAGAAGAAACTTCAGACTTGATGGATTCCCAGCCTCCCAGCCCATGGCCTGGAAAATCTGGGTTCAGGGAGTGAGTCTGCCATTTACAATTCATGGGTTAACCTTGGGCTAACCATTTCACATCTTCATAGGCTTTAATTCCTCTGTAACAAAATGGACATAAAACTGATATCTGCCTCACGGAATTGGTGGGGAGATTATATCTGCCTCATGGAATTGGTGGGGAGATTAAATAAGATGCTACATGGAGAAAACCCTTTGTAAAGGACAAAGTGCTATATAAACATCCCACATTTTAAATTCCATCCTCGTTTGCTGACACAAGGAATTACAGCTGTACTCCTCTTGGTAGAGAGGTTTGTAACAGTCAAGGTCCCAAGTGCTCACAGGGAAGGTACATACTTGGTACAGGTGCAGCCTTTTTCCTTCCTATGCCCTCACTGGCATTGCTAATATATCACAACACTTTTTCCTACTGAGTCTGGACCCAGTCTCAAAGCCCCATCTTAACACTCTAGCAGTTACCATTGATGGAGTTGGCATGGGAAATAAAGACTCCTATGAAACCTCTAAAGCCTGTGGCCAAAGTATCTCACTCTCCTCTTTGTTGTCCAGACTGAGGATACACATGGGTGCCAGGCATGTGCATAGCAATGACATCCCAGAGCAACAGAGCTTCAGTCACTACACACATACACAGTGCAATGCTGGCTCAAGCATGTGTTCGTTATGTCTGAGTTAACTTCATAGTGGAAAATAAAACATGTTCAGGGAAATGTTGGCAACTGTACAATTTATGGTAAATCAAATTGCCTGAAGAGATGTGTAAAAGGTTTTGGAGAAAACAAAGGCTTTGGAACTGAGCGGCAAATGTCAAGTTAGCTACGTAACTGGTGGGAGTGCAGACATCATGTCATTGGATCTATCCCTTAATTGCTCTATGTTTTCCTATCAGCTAGGATAATTAGAAAACATTTTGATTCTCCTTTTGGTTCTGGAAGGAACTGAGCATTTTGTGACAGTGATCAGAGATCCTTCTTTGACAATCCAGATGTCAGATGCTATCCTGAAAGAACAGAAGTTGATCTGCAGCTGTCAGATATCCTCACTTGCAAATAGGAAACTCTTTTACTCAGTCCTGACACCAGTTTGCCTGACATGAGGTGACCTACTCTGTTACTTTTTGGGTAAAATGTGCCATTAGGTTGGTCAAGCAATGGCACATTTTATGAGAAACTGTATTTGCTGGTTACTCAAGCTAGAAGAAGAAAACAGCTCCCTACTTTGTGTCACTAGGGATATTATCAAAGAAAGACTTACATATAAACAGGTTTTCTTAATTAAAATAATAAATGTGTTTTATATGCATACATAGCCAAAGTCTAATTTTCAAAGAGGTAATTTACAATTTTTATGTTAATAAATATTTCTTTAAGTCCTAGAAGCTAAGAAGCTCATAATAATAACAAGAATAAACATGGCAAATTTTTTTTCTTCTGAGCCTAGAGATTGTTACTTCTATTTGCCTCAAGGGTCTGCATTAGGGCCCAATTCAAGAAATACGTCTTCAACAAGGGGTATTGCAGCTCCTCTTATTCCCTGTTGACTCCCTTTTAAAGCCATTTTTTAATCTTAGTGTTAAATAGTTCACAATTCCTTAGAGTTTATAAAGCACTTTTTCAGGCTATGTATCTCTGGTCCTCACATTACAATTTTAGCAATATCAATACCAACTTTCAGAGGAAATGTGGAGACTCAAGGGGGTTAAAGCATTTGGCCATGATCACATAGCTGGAAAACGCAAAAACATGAGTTAAATCCATATAAGCTGATTCCTAGAATGGTCTTCTTTACTACCACACACCCACCTAAAGAGTGACTTAAGACAGGATTATGTTTCCTGTGAAACTAAAATAGGAAATTTTCTTTTTTTAACCTAATAGAAATTCCTGGGGCCAGAAGAATGAGCCAAGATGGAGTCAACCTCTCAGTTCTGTGAGCGGTCTCAGAATTAGATAAGTATTAAAGAGAACAGATCAACAACAACAAAAAAGAACAAATCCGAAGGAGCCAGAGATACCAAGTTTGGGGCTGGGTGGAGGCAACATCAAATGAAAGTAGTTGTGAATACACCAGACTAGTGGTCCCCAACCTTTTCAGTACCAGGGACCAGTTTTGTGGGCAATAATTTTTCCACAGACTTGGGAGTTGGGGGGTTGATTTCAGTACATTGCATTTATTGTGCACTTTATTTCTAATCTAACACTGCCATTGATCTGACAAGAGGTGTCAGTTCACAGTCTGAAGGTTGGGACCCCTGAACCAGACAATTGATTTGCAGTGTACATTGGAAACTAGAAATTCTGTGAGGCCAGATTTAGTGGTTGATTCAACAGGGCAATTTGTAGCCTTCCATGCGGGTGGAGAGAAAGTAAAGTATCTGAAGTCTATCCCGGTTGGCCTTCTACTGATTCTCTGGCTTAAATGCCCTGGGTTGAGTGGTATTTGGGAGAAGCTAAACAGATCACTTCATGGGAAATAAATGGGGAAACAGTGGAAACAGAGTCAGACTTTATTTTGGGGGGCTCCAGAATCACTGCAGATGGTGACTGTGGCCATGAAATTAAAAGACACTTAATCCTTGGAAGGAAAGTTATGACCAACCTAGATAGCACATCAAAAGCAGAGAGATTACTTTGCCAACAAAAGTCCGTCTAGTCAAGGCTATGGTTTTTCCAGTGGTCATGTATGGATGTGAGAGTTGGACTGTGAAGAAAGCTGAGTGCTGAAGAATTGATGCTTTTGAACTGTGGTGTTGGAGAAGACTCTTGAGAGTCCCTTGGACAGCAAGGAGATCCAACGAGTGCATCCTAAAGGAGATCAGTCCTGGGTGTTCACTGGACTGATGCTGAGGCTGAAACTCCAATATTTCGGCCACCTCATGGGAAACGTTGACTCATTGGAAAAGACCCTGATGCTGGGGGGGATTGAGGGCAGGAGGAGAAGGGGATGACAGAGGATGAGATGGCTGGATGGCATCACCAACTCGATGGACATGGGTTTGGGTAAACTCCGGGAGCTGGTGATGGACAGGGAGGCCTGGTGTGCTGCGATTCATAGGATCACAAAGAGTCAGACATGACTGAGAGACTGAACTGAACTGAACTGAAATAGATCAAGGGTTCCCACTAAGACAGAGTGGCAGTGCGTCACATTTTAATTTGTTGTTTCCAAGAATGCAGACTTATAACGTAAGTTGTAGTTGGCGCGGGAATGGAAACTGACCATCCAGGACTGGACATGTTTAAGAATGAAGGAAGCACATGTACCAGCAATGGAAAATTGAGCCAAATAGTAAAGGGAAGTCAAGGTCAAAGCAAACTCAAAAGAAAACCATAGCTGACTCATAGAGCCAGGGACCAGCCCAGTAGCAGGTGCTACAGAACCAGACCCATGCTTGAGCCTGGCCATTAATAGTGATTGCTGTAATTTAGCATATACTTATGAGTATGGTATGTGTACAGTGACTTATAAATATTCTTTCATTAATCTTCAAAATACAGTGAATTGATTATTTTTAAGAACAATGTTTGCAGATAAGAAAGCTCTGGTTCAGAGAGTTTCAGTGACTTATTCAAGGCCAGACAGCTAGTAGGAGGCATGCCAGGATTGCGACAGAAACCTGGCTCCAAAGCCTATTGGCTTAGCCAGGACGCTCAACATTTTTCCCATTACATGGAGGGATTGGACAGTAAATTGATGGTGGTGAACCATATTTAATAACACTACTCTAAGTATTTTTTTAGTCATGTCAACAACATACAGTTGCCAAGTGTTTTCTTTATGTTTATATATCGCCCTATGGATTTTTAGCATCATTGGCAGCCAAGGCTCTTCTCTTTTCTTCCTGAGCCTCAAGAACCCCATTTAGTAGCTGATAACTCTCTGGGTACCAGTGTTTGACTAGCTTGTATAATCTTAGAAAATTTTATTGACCTCATAGTGCCCATTGAGCATCATGGGAGCAAGCAGTTCAGCATCTCAAGCACAGCTCTAAAGAGAAAACTTTCACAGAGATTTATAGAGGCCACCGTCCACATTGTAACATCCTTCATAGGCCTTTTCCACTTATTCCACTCTCTCCACCATGACAGTGCATGGCTCATGACAGACAGCTGAGGACACAGGCAAGGTGAAAGTGTAAGCCTGCAGCTGTAACCTTAATGGACAGCTGGTTTGAAGATGGCTATTTTGGGGAATCTCATTTTGATCTGTGAGTCATTCTGTGGACATTTGGCATCACACTGTGGATGAATCTGCCTGCTTTCTCCACATGGGAGCCAAAGATATATTGCTTCACTAGTGTCCAGTGAGCTTCAGGATCACAAAATTGCTAGGGCACCTTTAAATATTCCCGCTAAATGAAGGCAGTTGTTGTGGTTCAGTCACTTAGTCGTGTCTGACTCTTTGCGACCCCAGAGACCGCAGGACACCAGGCTTCCCTGTCCACCATCCCCGGAGCTTGCTCAAATTCGTCTATTGAGTTGGTGGTACCATCCAACCATCTCTTCCTCTGCCAACCGTTTCTCCTCCTGCCTTCAATCTTTCCCAGCATGGAGGCAGTAATATATTCTAAAACAAAGGGAATTTGAACATCATAAGAAGTAGAGGGTTTTACACTGAAGAGCAAATAGAAGAGGACTATATGCCCACATGTCCAAACTCCCTAAACTCAGCTTCTAGTATAGCTCACTCCAATTCATTTTGATGACTTCAAATCTTCCCCAATAATAACATATTTGTGATTTAAAGAGTTGCTATTTGAACACAGGCAGAGTTTTAGGATTAGTGTTTTCAGTTTTAATTAAGAGAAACTGAATTTGTCTGATTTCAATAGAAAAGTAATTCATAAAAATATATATTTAGGGAGCTCTTGGGAAGTCTGGAGAAACAGAGTCAGAGTAAAATAAAAAACCAGTTTGGTGAGAAATCTGTTGCTATTATGGCCACAGGTGACACTAGAACTCATCTTTACGATGGTCACCGGATCCCGGGTGCAGCCCCCGGCCAGCCTGCCCTTGATGCCAATGAGATGGATTCGCTTCAGGCCCTTCTTATTTGCAGCACTGACTCCTGATTCATGATTAGCCAGCCTAGATTAGGTGTTCATATTCAGTTGTAAAGGAGGCTGGGGAAACCACTATATGGTCCTGTTGGCTTATAAGGTAGAAGACTGGCTCTATTTTCCCTTCAAATTTCATAAAGTACAAAACTGCCCCCATCATGGTACTAGAAGTGTTGAAGGACACTGGCTAGCCAAAAATGTAACACTTTTTGTCCATGTCACTTTGAAAAATTTCAAATGACATCATCTTCAAATTGCAACATAAGCTTGTGTTTTAAAGACTATTACTTGCTTGTTTAAATTTTTTAAAATTCTTGTAAAAATTTTCAAAAAAAAGTTTCTGATATTCAAAATTATTCTTACGCCATTCTTAAAATCTGTTCAAAAGCACTTTCTGGTAATCAGCATCCTCCTAAAACTAGGTAAGTCAAATTCCCAACCCCAAAATATTTATTTTTGTTTCTGGGTCATTTCTATTCAGCTCAATCAGTCACAAAAAAATCTGTGATTGCTAAAAATAAATTAAAAATTAAAAGTAAGCAAACAGATGAAACTGATGAGATACCAAATACTTAATAACTGTCTATTACATAGATATCTCTTTGTTTTGAATTGCAGTGTTTTGCAATAAATAGCACAAATAGAAACAAATTCAATAGAAATTCCAGAATCTTAGAATAGCAGATATTCTGTGCTCTTAACTTCCCAAAGTGTCATTCAAAATATGCCACTCTTTGCTAAGTCACATGGAATCTATTTAGAATCAAACTAATGATTAAACCCCTAAAAGAGGGCCTGCTTCCTTGTCCAAAATGACCTACATTTTAATATAGAAATCCTTTGTGTGTGTGTGTGTGAAGTTAAAATATAACTATGTATGTAGGTGTACATGTAGTTTTTTTTCACCTGAGAGATGGTCATCATGTTTCAATATTGCCCATGTAATAAAGGATAGAAATGGTATGGACCTAACAGAAGCAGAAGCTATTAAGAAGAGGTGGCAAGAATACACAGAAGAACTGTACAAAAAAGAGCTTCACAACCCAGATAATCATGATGGTGTGATCACTCACACTCACCTAGAACCAGACATCCTGGAATGTGAAGTCAAGTGGGCCTTAGAAAGCATCACTATGAACAAAGCTAGTGGAGGTGATGGAATTCCAGTTGAGCTATTTCAAATCCTGAAAGATGATGCTGTGAAAGTGCCGCACTCAATATGACAATTTGGAAAACTCAGCAGCGGCCACAGAACTGGAAAAGGTCCTTTTTCATTCCAATCCCAAAGAAAGGCAATGCCAAAGGATGCTCAGACTACCGCACAATTGCACTCATCTCACACAGAAGCAAAGTAATGCTCAAAATTCTCCAAGCCAGGCTTCAGCAGTACGTGAACCATGAACTTCCAGATGTTCAAGATGGTTTACAAAAGACAGAGGAACCAGAGATCAAATTGCCACCATCTGCTGTATCATCGAAAAAGCAAGAGAGTTCCAGAAAAACATCTATTTCTGCTTTATTGACTATGCCAAAGCCTTTGACTGTGTGGATCACAGTAAACTGTGGAAAATTCTGAAAGAGATGGGAATACCAGACCACCTGACCTGTCTCTTGAGAAATCTGTATGAAGGTCAGGAAGCACTGTTAGAACTGGACATGGAACAACAGACTGGTTCTGAATAGGAAAAAGAGTGTGTCAAGACTGTATATTGTCACCTTGTTTATTTAACTTATATGCAGAGTACATCATGAGAAACACTAGGCTGGATGAAGCACAAGCTGGAATCAAGACTGCTGGGAGAAATATCAATAACCTCAGATACACAGATGACACCACCCTTATGGCAGAAAATGAAGAGGAACTAAAAAGCCTCTTGACGAAAGTGAAAGAGGAGAGTGAAAAAGTTGGCTTAAAGCTCAACATTTAGAAAATGAAGATCATGGCATCCGGTCCCATCACTTCATGGGAAATAGATGGGGAAACAGTGGAAACAGTGTCAGACTTTATTTTGGGGGCTCCAAAATCACTGCAGATGGTGATTGCAGCCATGAAATTAAAAGACACTTACTTCTTGGAAGAAAACTTATGACCAACCTAGACAGCATACTAAAAACCAGACATTACTTTGTCAACAAGGGTCCATCTAGTCAAGGCTATGGTTTTTCCAGTGGTCATGTATGGATGTGAGAGTTGGACTATAAAGAAAGCTGAGCACCGAAGAATTGATGCTTTTGAACTGTGGTGTTGGAAAAGACTCTTGAGAGTCTCTTGGACTGCAAGGAGATCCAACCAGTGCATCCTAAAGGAGATCAGTCCTGAGTGTTCACTGGAAGAACTGATGTTGAAGCTGAAACTCCAACACTCTGGCTACTTGATGATGCAAAGAGCTGACTCATTGGAAAAGACCCCGATGCTGGGAAAGATTGAGGATAGGAGGAGAAGGGCATGACAGAGGATGAGATGGTTGAATGGCATCACCGACTCAGTGGACATGGGTTTGGGTAGAATCTGGGAGTTGGTGATGGACAGGGAGTCCTGGCGTGCTGCAATTCATGGGGTCACAAAGAGTCGGACTGACCTGACTGACTGATGTAGTATTTCCCAATTTCCCATATCTATGACCAACAAATGACTGAGTTAAAATCTAGTTGGTGAAAGCCATCATCAAACAGTGTTAGTGAACTGAACACACTCAACTATCTCTACTGTTTCCTGACTCAACCTAAAGAAGAGAGAAAAGGAAAACAAAGTATAATTTAAAAGACAGAATTGGAAAGGAGGTAATCATAGATGAAACTGGGGGACCTAGAAAGCACATGGAGGAGTCTTTGAAAGCAGAAAAAGCTGAAAATTTAATCATCAGGGGTGAGTAAATAAGCAGGAAGCTGATCTTTTTGCTTTGCAGAACTCTAAGGTAAAGTTCAAGAAAGGGAGGTAATAGGATTCTTTGAAGACAGATGGGCAAATTTGGGTTAGCAAAAGAAGATTGGTTGCAAGTCTTTACAAACAACATTTACAACTCCAAACATCCTTATCCTTCCTTGGAAGAAGCCTGAAAGTTTCCCTTCTGATAATGATGAAAGATACAAACTCTCTGTATCAGTGCTAAGGGACACCAGGTACAACAAACGGCAAGAATAAGGAGCTTACACTGAAATAAAGGCCTTAAGGGAAAGTGGGCACAGAGACTGGGGACATCCATTTCCTACCATGATTTGGCTCTTAGATGCCGGATAGGTAATTTCTACGTATGAAAACTATTTAGCAATCAGTAAGTACCTCACAGTCATTGATGCTGGCAGTAGGGTCCTGGTGTCTTTAGCTGTTGTTGTTGAGTCGCTCAGTTGTGTCTGACTCTTTGTGACCCCGTAGACTGCAGCATACCAAGCTTCCCTGTCCTTTACCATCTCCTAGAGTTTGCTCAGACTCAGGTCCATTGAGTCAGGGATGCCATCCAACCAGCTCATTTCTCTGTTTTCCCCTTCTCCTCTTGCCTTCAGTCTTACCCAGTATCACAGTCTTTTCAAGTTAGTCAGCTCTCTGTATCAGATGGCCAAAGTACTGGATCTTCAGCTTCAGTCTCAGTCTTTCCAATGAATATTCAGGGTTGATTTCCTTTAAGACTGACCAGTTTGATCTCCTTGCTGTCCAAGGGACTCTGGATTTAGTGGACCCCAGCCATACTGCAATTGCTAGGTCTTGGTGAAATAGGGAGTCTAGGGTTTCTGGTATGTATGTCATGTTTAAAAAATTGCTGATACATGCTAAATAGCAATCCTGTTCATATCCCCAAGTAACAACAATAAAGGGGAAAAAAGAAAACTTGTTTTGTGGGTTAATGGACTAGCCTAACAGAAAAGAACACTGATACTGACATTTAGGATCCTGAACAAAATAGCTAGAAACTGCTTAATCACCCGACAGTGAAGCCTTCTATACAGTAAGCTCCTCCCATACTCATTGTTCTCCACCTGTGCTTTAGATTCTTCTTATTATATGAACCACCAGGTACTAGATACTAGATAATAGTGTATCTCAGTTCAGTTCAGTTGCTCAGTTGTGTCCGACTCTTTGCGACCCCAAGAATCGCAGCACGCCAGACCTCCCTGTCCATCACCAACTCCCGGAGTTCACTCCGACTCATGTCCATCGAGTCGGTGATGCCATCCAGCCATCTCATCCTCTGTCGTCCCCTTCTCCTCCTGCCCCCAATCCCTCCCAGCATCAGGGTCTTTTCCAATGAGTCAACTCTTCGCATGAGGTGGCCAAAGTACTGGAGCTTCAGCTTCAGCATCATTCCTTCCAATAGTATATCTAGTACCTGATAAAAGTATGAAAGTACCTGGATATCCAGGTACTAGATAAAAAGCCTCTGTTTACCTGTAAATAATCTTTAGAAAAGGGGAACACAGAGGAGACAGAAATACCTTAAAGAATAGGCAAAAACATTTTAAAAGCTGATTTCATATTCTCAGAGATACTTATTCATTAAAAAATATTCATGAAGCCTGGTGACAAAATACTCTATTGGGTACCAGAGTTTAAACATTTTTTTCTCTATGTATTTATTTTAATATAAATTTATTTGTTTTAATTGGAGGCTAATTACAGTATTGTATTGGTTTTGCCATACATCAACACGAATCCACCATGGGTGTACACATGTTCCCCATCCTGAACCTTCCTCCCTCCTCCCTCCCGTACCATCCTTCTGGGTCATCCCAGTGCACCAGCCCCGAGCATCCTGTTATCATGCATCGAACCTGGACTGGCGATTCATTTCACATATGATATTATACATGTTTCAATGTCATTCTCCCAAATCATCCCACCCTTGTCCTTTCCCACAGAGTCCACAAGACTGTTCTATACATCTGTGTCTTTTTTAGTGTCTCGAATACAGGGTTATCATTACCATCTTAACAGCATGGACAAAGACCATTCAATTGAAGAGCTTATATATTTCCTGTGTGCTAGTCACTCAGTCATGTCCAACTCTTTGTGACCCAGTGGACTGTAGCCCACCAGGCTCCTCTGTCTATGGGATTTTCTAGGATATTACAAGAATACTGGAGTGGGTTGCCATTCCCTTCTCCAATAATGTACTATATTATGTTATATCTTCCCAGGTGGTGCTACTGGTAAAGAATCCTCCTGCTAATGCAAGAGACTAAGAGACCCCAGTTTGATCCCTGAATCAGGAAGAACCCCTGGAGAAGGAAATGGCAATCCACTCCACTATTCTTGCCTGGGAAATCCCATGGAGGACAGAGGAGCCTGGCAGGCTACAGTCCATAGGGTCTCACAGAGTTGGACACGACAGAAGAGACATAGCATTCATACTATGTTATGGGGCTTCCCAGGTGGCGCTAGTGCTAAAGAAATGCCTGCCAATGCAGGAGATGCGAGACAAGGATTTGATCCCTGGGTTGGGAAGATCCCTGGGAGGAGGGCATGGCAATCCATTCTATTATTCCTGCCTGGAGAGTCCCATGGATAGAAGAGCCTGCCAAGCTACAGTCCATAGGATCACACAGAATCAGACACAACTAAAGTGACTTCGCACACACACATACTATGTTATAATGTAGCATAAAATTATATTATATAATATATATATATATACACTAGAACCATATTATGTAATAATGAGAACATTGAAGAAAATACAGAAAAAGAATGTAGTAGACAGTGATGGAGCAAATAGTGGTCCCCATGGAGGGCTGTTTTATATAATGTATCACAAAAGACTAGAGTCACCCTCATATAAATGGTATTTTGGAGAAGGTGATGGCACCCCCCTCCAGTACTCTTGCCTGGAAAATCCCATGGACGGACGAGCCTGGTAGGCTGCAGTCCATGGGGTCGTGAAGAGTGAAGAGTCGGATGCGACTGAGCGACTTCACTTTCACTTTCATGCACTGGAGAAGGAAATGGCAACCCGCTCCAGTGTGTTCTTGCCTGGAGAATCCCAGGGATGTGGGAGCCTGGTGGGCTGCTATCTATGGGGTCACAAAGAGTCGGACATGACTGAGTGACTTAGCAGCAAAGCTATAGAAGTAAATAAGTTCACGTTAGGAGAAGATGTATCTATAGAAGAGAAAAGAGGGCTGGTTTCTGTTTCAAATAGTCAATTACAATGTTTAGACAAAGCAAATTGTTAAATAATCTTAAGAGTGAAAATGTTTAGAGATGAAATGAGAAGCAAAGGAGACTGAGGAGGAGAGCTGCATCCAGGATAAGAAAAGGGGGCTGGGGGGAAAAGTATACAGAGCATACATGTTCTATTAAGAAGGCTTTAGGAAATTAAAAACTGATAGCAGAAAAACAATTCAATCGAAGACTGAGAGATAAAGTTGAAGAAATCTGTCAGAGAATAAAACAAAAAGAAAGAAATAGGACACAGGAGAGGAAAGATCAGAAATCTAGAAAAATCAATAAATCAACTATACTTGAATTAAAAAAAAAGGGAATATGAAGTGACTAGCAGGAAAAACAAACAAATCTTGAAAATCAGATCCGTGGTACCATTGTCCAAACGATAGGAGTTCCATAAAAAGAGAATGTAAAAAGGAGCAGAGGAAATGAATAAAGAGATGAGGCAATGAAATTTCCTGGAAGTGAAGGACACAAGTTTGCAGATTGGAGGGATCCACTGAATTCCCAGAACAATAGATATTGTGTATATTCAACATATATGCTGTCAGGGGAGAGTCTCACCAAACTTTTAGGAATCAGAATGGTATTAGACATATCAGTAACAAAATGGGGAATGAAAGAAAATGGAGCAATGCCTTCAAAATTCTGAGGGAAACAAAAGTGTGTGCACAGTAAACCACCCAAGAGTGAGAAGAATAAACATGTCTTCAGACATGTAAGACCTCAAAAATATTACCTTTTCCACAACACTACTGGAAGGTTCATTCCAACACAATTAGAACATAAACTATGAAAGACACTGAACTCAGGAAATAAGGAGTCACATATGGAAGAATCAAAGGACACTTTCAAAATGATGGGGAAGGGACATCCCAGAATAACAGGTCTAGAGGCTGCAATGTTGAGAGTAGAGAAAGAGGCCAAAGGGCTCACACTAACCTGTCTATGGAAGAATAAATGTCTCATAGAATTCCTGATATGCTTGAACACACTGAGATTTACAATTCTGTAAGGGTTTAGGAATGTTGCTGCTGCTGCTGCTTAGTCACTTCAGTCTGTCCGACTCTGTGCGACCCCAGAGACAGCAGCCCACCAGGCTCCCCCATCCCTGGGATTCTCCAGGCAAGAACACTGGAGTGGGTTGCCATTTCCTTCTCCAATGCATGAAAGTGAAAAGTCAAAGTGAAGTCGCTCAGTTGTGTCCGACTATTAGCAACCTCATGGACTGCAGCCCACCAGGCTCCTCTGTCCATGGGATTTTCCAGGCGAGAGTACTGGAGTGGGATGCCATTGCCTTCTCCGTTAGGAATGTTAGTGATAGGTAAATAAAAACAGCCAAAAGAAAGTAAGTAAATTCTAAAGAGAAGGAAATGATTTAAAATTATATAAGAACATGTAATCTTGAATAATACATGACTCTACTCTGAATACTATTTAGTCTTAAAAATATAAACACTGACAGAGTGCCTGGTGAACTATGGATGGAGGTTCATGACATTGTACAGGAAACAGGAATCAAGACCATCCCCAAGAAAAAGAATTGCAAAAAAGCAACATGGCTGTCTGAGGAGGCCTTACAAATAGCTGTGAAAAAAAGGAAATGAAAAGCAAAGGAGAAAAAGAAAGACATACCCATTTGAATGCAGAGTTCCAAAGAATAGCAAGGAGAGATAAGAAAGCCTTCCTCAGCAATCAATGCAAAGAAATAGAGGAAAACAATAGAATGGGAAAGACTAGAGATGTCTTCAAGAAAATTAGAGCTACCAAGGGAACATTCATGCAAAGATGGGCTCGATAAAGAACAGAAATGGTAGGGACCTATCAGAAGAAAAAGATAAGAAGAAGAGGTGGCAAGAATACACAGAAGAACTGTACAAAAAAGAGCTTCACGACCCAGATAATCACGATGGTGTGATCACTCACCTCGAGCCAGACATGCTGGAATGTGAAGTCAAGTGGGCCTTAGGAATCATCACTACAAACAAAGCCAGTGGAGGTAATGGAATTCCAGTTAAGCTATTTCAAATCCTGAAAGATGATGCTGTAAAAGTGCTGCACTCAATATGCCAGCACATTTGAAAACTCAGCAGTGGCCACAGGCCTGGAAAAGATCTGTTCTCATTCCAATCCCAAAAAAAGGCAATGCCAAAGGATGCTCAAACTACTGCACAATTGCACTCATCTGACATGCTAGTCAAGTAATGCTCAAAATTCTCCAAGCCAGGCTTCAGCAACGTAAACTGTGACCTCCCAGATGTTGAAGCTGGTTTTAGAAAAGGCATAGGAAATCAAATTGCCAACATCTGCTGGATCATGGAAAAAGCAAGAGAGTTCCAGTAAAACATCTACTTCTGCTTTATTGACTATGCCAAAGCCTTCGACTGTGTGGATCACAATAAACTGTGGAAAATTCTGAAAGAGATGGGAATACCAGACCACCTGACCTGCCTCTTGAGAAACCTGTATGCAGGTGAGGAGGCAGCAATTAGAACTGGACATGGAACAACAGACTGGTTTCAAATAGGAAAAACAGTATGTCAAGGCTGCATATTGTCACCCTGCTTATTTAACTTATATGCAGAGTACATCATGAGAAACTCTGGGCTGGAGGAAGCCCAAGCTGGAATCAAGGTTGCCCGGAGAAACATCAATAACCTCAGCTACGCAGATGACACCATCCTTATGGCAGAAAGTGAAGAGGAACTAAAAAGCCTCTTGATGAAAGTGAAAGAAGAGAGTGAAAAAGTTGGCTTAAAGCTCAGTATTCAGAAAACTAAGATCATGGCATCTGGTCCCATCACATCATGGCAAATAAATAGGGAAACAGTGGAAACATTGGCTGACTTTATTTTTTTGGGTGCCAAGATCACTGCAGATGGTGATTGCTGCCATAAAACTTTCCTTGGAAGGAACGTAATGACCAACTTAGACAGCATATTAAAAAGCAGAGACATTACTTTTCCAACAAAGGTCTGTCTAGTCAAGGCTATGATTTTCTAGTTGTCATGTATGGATGTGAGAGTTGGACTATAAAGAAAGCTGAGTGCCAAAGAACTGATGCTTTTGAACTGTGTTGTTGTAGAAGACTCTTGAGAGTCCCTGGACTGCAAGGAGATCAAACCAGTGCATCCTAAAGGAAATCAGTCCTCAGTGTTCATTGGAAGGACTGATGTTGAAGCTGAAACTCCAATACTTTGGCCACCTGATGCGAAGAGCTGACTATTTGAAAAGACCCTGATTCAGCGAAAGATTGAGGGCAGGAGGAGAAGGGGATGACAGAGGATGATATGGTGGATGGCATCACTGACTCGATGGACATGGGTTTCGGTGGACTCTGGTAGTTGGTGATGGACAGGGAGACCTGGCATTCTGCAGTCCATCGGGTCACAGAGTCAGACACTACTGAGCAACTGAACTGAACTCATGAAGAGTGAGAATCAGTGTGTGGAAGGTATTCAGGAAAGCAATGCTTTTCACTGTAAACTTTGTAATACTATTTGATTTCTGAAGCTAAGAATGTTAAAAAATTAAGCAGCAGAAAAAATATTCACAGTATGTTGCAATTGTTCAATGTATTTTGAGTGCAATATAATGTAATTGCTAGCTAGAAAATAGCATGTATTGAAATTCAATTATATCTATATCTATAGAGAAACACAGAAGGTCATATAAAAAATGTTAGCAGTTATTAACTCCAAGTTATGAAATTTCCAGTGATATTTGCTCTCTTCTTTAGAGGTTTATGAATATTATGAACAACACTTGAACTATATTTATAAATAAAATGTATGATAAAGCTACTTCAAATTTAAACATTTCTCAGGTAGATCAGATTTTCATAACCTGACAAAGTTATTATAAAATATATATTTAAGACTATTTGTGAGCTAAAATGTACTCTAAAACAAAAGCATTGCCTGTGATGCTAACACAAAAGAGGCTACTTTGTACTAGTTTTTTTTTTTTTTTCTGTTGTATGTGTTTTGTCTCCCCAGTGATGATGTAAGTTACCTTGGAGGCAATAATTCTTTCTTAGACAATTTTCTATCCTTCATAGCTCATTCATGGCACCTTGAAAATTATAGCTGTTTGCTCTCTTTTTAGAAAGAGAGAATTAATCTATAATACTATTAAGTATAAATATAAAATATATAAATATATTCACATTAATTAAATATAAATATATTAAAATGTATTCAATATAAAATGTACATATACATGTGTATATATACTGAGAAAACATAGGCAAATGCCATGCTAAAGGCTAGACATAGCTTGTCCTGTTGAAGAGCTATCAACGACATGGAGTTGTGTGGGAAAGGAATGTTGAAATCCTAAATATCTGTGATGATTCATTTTATGTGTTGACTTCAGTGGCCCATGGAGTATCCAGACATTTGGTCAAACATTCTGTGCATGCTGATGAGGGTATTTCTTTTTTAAAAAAATATTTATTTTCTTTTCATGTCAGGTCTTAGTTGCTGATTTTTGCCACATCGTTTGGGATGTTTCACTGTGGTGCATGTAATCTCTACTTGTGAAATGTGGGCTTAAGTAGTTGTGGCACACAGGTTCTAGAGCACACAGGCTCAGTGGTTGCAGCTCCGAGGCATGTGGGATCATAGTTCCCTGACCAGAGATTTAGCCGATGTTCCCTGCATTGCAACCAGGATTGTTAACCACTGAACTACCAGGAAGGGTGGGCTCTTTAGGTGGCACTAGTGGTAAAACAAAAAACAAAAAACCCACCTGCCAATATGGGTAGACGTAAGAGCTGCAGCTTCAGTCCCTGTGTCAGGGAGATCCCCTGGAGGAGGTCATGGCAACCCACTCAAGTGTTGTTGCCTGGAGAATCCCATAGACAAAAGAGCTTGGTAATCCATAGTGATGCACACAGTCAGAGGCAACTTAAGTGGCTTAGTGTGCACACACCTAAGTGGGTATTTCTTGATGAGAATGGTAGACTGAGTAAAGCAGATTGCTCTCCTGATTGTGTCTGAAGAGCTATGGATGGAGGTTCATGACATTGTACAGGAGGCAGTGATCAAAACCATCCTCAAGAAAAAGAAATGCAAAAAGGCAAAATGGTTGTCTGAGGAAGCCTTACAAATAGCTGAGAAAACAAAAGAAGCAAAAGGCAAGGGGAAAAGGAAAGATATACCCACTTAAACCTAGAATTCCAAAGAATAGCAAGGAGAGACAAGAAAGTCTTCCTCAGTGATCAGTGCAAAGAAATAGAGGAAAACAATAGAATGGGAAAGACTAGAGATCTCTTCAAGAAAATTAGAGATACCAACGGAACATTTCATGCAAAGATGGGCACAATAAAGGACAGAAATGATATGGATCTAACAGAGGCAGAAGATATTAGGAAGAGGTGGCAAGAATACACAGAAGAACTATACAAAAAAGATCTTCATGACGCAGATAATCACAATGGTGTAATCACTCACCTAGAGCCAGACATCCTAGAATTCAAAGTCAAGTGGGTGCTTAGGAAGCATCACTATGAATAAAGGTAGTGGAGATGATAGAATTCCAGTTGAGCTATTGATGAGCATCATCATAAAAGATGATTCTGTGAAAGTGCTGCACTCAATATGCCAGCAAGTTTGGAAAACTCAGCAGTGGCCACAGGACTGGAAAAGGTCTGTTTTTATTCCAATCCCAAAGAAAGGCAATGCCAAAGAATGCTCAAACTATGACACATTTGCACTCATCTCACATGATAGCAAAGTAATGCTCAAAATTCTCCAAGCCAGGCTTCAATAGTACATGAACCATGAACTTCAAGATGTTCAAGCTGGATTTAGAAAAGGCAGAGAAACCAGAGATCAAATTGCCAAAATCTGCTGGATCATCAAAAAAGCAAGAGAATTCCAGAAAAACATCTACTTCAGCTTTATTGACTATGCCAAAGCCTTTGACTGTGTGGATCACAACAAACTGTAGAAAATTATTCAAGAGATAGGAATACCAGACCACCTGACCTGCCTCTTGAGAAATCTGTATGCAGGTCAAGAAGCAACAGTTAGAATTGGACATGGAACAACAGACTGTTTTCAAACATGGAAAGGAGTATGTCAACCTCTTATTTAACTTATATGCAGAGTACATCATGTGAAGTGCTGCCTGGGTGAAGCACAAGCTAGAATCAAGATTGCCAGAGAAGTATCACAGATATGCATATGACACTACCCTTACGGTAAAAATTGAAGAAGAACAAAAGAACCTCTTGATGAAAGTGAAAGAGGAGAGTGAAAAAGTTGGCTTAAACCTCAACATTCAGAAAACTAAGATCATGGCATCTGGTCCCATCACTTCATGGCAAATAGATGGGGAAACAATGGAAACAGTGATAGATTTTACTTTGGGGGCTCCAAAATCATTGTGTACAGTGATTGCAACCATGAAATTAAAAGACGCTTGCTCCTTGGAAGAAAAGCTATGCCCAACCTAGACAGCATATTAAAAAGCAGAGACTTTACTGTGTGAACAAAGGTCCATCTAGTCAAGGCTATGATTTTTCCAGTAGTCATGTAAGAATCTGAAAATTAGACTATAAGGAAGGTTGAGTCCCGAAGAATTGATGCTTTTGAACTGTGGTGTTGGAGAAGACTCTTCAGAGTCCCTTGGACTTCAAGGAGATCCAACCAGTCCATCCTAAAGGAACTCAGTCCTGAATATTCATTGGAAGGACTGATGCTGAGGCTGAAACTCCAATACTTTGGCCACCTGATGCAAAGAACTGACTCACTGGAGCAGACCCTGATGCTGGGAAAGATTGAAGGCAGGAGGAGAAGGGGATGACAGAGGATGAGATGATTGGCTGACATCACTGACTCAATGGACATTAGTTTGAGCAACTCTGGGAGATAGTGAAGGACAGGGAAACCTGGTGTGCTGTAGTCCATGTGTTTGCAAAGAGATGGACAGGATTGAGTGACCAAACAATAACAACAACTTGTCTGATTTCTTGAGGTGAACATAGGTATTTCTCTTGCCTTTGTACTTAAAGTAATGCTTTAGTTTTTCTTTCTTTTCTTGGATCTCAAACTTGGCAGCTTTGGGACTAGCACTTACAGCATTGTCTCTCTGGTTCTGAAGCCTTCAGATGCAGGCTGGTTTGAGAATCAACTTTCTGTGTCTGCAGGGTACTTACTGCAATCTTGGAGCCTCCATAATCATTTAGTTGATTCCTTGTAACAAATCTATTTCTCTCTCATGCTCCACCCTGTTGGTTTCATTTCTCTAGAGAACCTTGAGTAATTCTGTATCTATGAAGTTAAGGTCAATATTTATCATTCTTTTGTAAATGCAGAACTTGGATGCAAACTCAAAAAGGACAGAATGATCTGTTTGTTTCCAAGGCAAACCATTCAATATCACGGTAATCCAAGTCTATGCCCCGAACAGTAATGCTGCAGAAGCTGAAGTTGAACAGTTCTATGAAGACCTACAAGACGTTTTAGAACTAACACCCGAAAAAAGATGTCCTTTTCATTATAGGGGACTGGAAAGCAAAAGTAGGAAGTCAAGAAACACCTGGAGTAACAGGCAAATTTGGCCTTGGAGTACGGAATGAAGCAGGGCAAAGGCTAATAGAGTTCTGCCAAGAAAATGCATTGGTCATAGCAAACACCCTCTTCCAACAACACAAGAGAAGACTCTACACATGGACATCACCAAATGGTCAACACTGAAATCAGATTGATCATATTCTTTGCAGCCAAAGATGGAGAAGCTCTATACAGTCAGCAAAAACAATTTCGGGAGCTGACTGTGGCTCAGATCATGAACTCCTTATTGCCAAATTCAGACTGAAATTGAAGAAAATGGAGAAAATTACTAGACCATTCAGGTATGACCTAAATCAAATCCCTTATGATTATACAGTGGAAGTGAGAAATAGATTTATGGGACTAGATCTGACAGACAGAGCGCCTGAAGAACTGTGCATGGGAGTTCATGACATTGTACAGGAGACAGGAATCAAGACCATCCCCAAGAAAAAGAAATGCAAAAAAAGCAAAATAGCTGTCTGAGAAGGCCTTATAAATAGCTGTGAAAAGAAGGGAAGTGAAAAGCAAAAGAGAAAAGAAAAGATATAACTATATGAATGCAGAGTTCCAAGGAATAGCAAGGAGAGATAAGAAAGCCTTGTTCAGTGATCAATGCAAAGAAATAGGGGAAAACAATAGAATGGGAAAACTAAAGATCTCTTCAAGAAAATTAGAGATATCAAGGGAACATTTCATGCAAAGATGGGCTCAATAAAGGACGGAAATAGTAGGGACTTAACAGAAGCAGAAGGTATTAAAAAGAGGTGGCAAGAATACACAGAAGAACTGTACAAAAAAGATCTTCATGACCAAGATAATCACGATGGTGTGATCACTCATCTAGAGCCAGACATCCTGGAATCTGAAGTCAAGTGGGCCTTAGGAAGCATCACTATGAACAAAGCTAATAGAGGTGATGGAAATCCAGTTGAGCTATTCCAAATCCTGAAAGATGATGCTGTGAAAGTGCTGCACTCAATATGCCAGCACATTTGGAAAACTCAGCAGTGGCCACAGGACTGGAAAAGATCTGTTTTCATTCCAATCCCAAAGAAAGGCAATGCCAAAGCATGCTCAAACTACCACACAGTTGCACTCATCTCACATGCCAGGAAACTAATGCTCAAAATCCTCCAAGCCAGGCTTCAATAGTACATGAACCATGAAATTCCAGATGTTCAAGTTGGTTTTAGAAAAGGCAGAGGAACCAGAAATCAAATTGTCAACATCCGCTGGATCATGGAAAAAGCAACGGAGTTCCAGAAAAATATCTATTTCTGCTTTATTTACTATGGCAAAGCCTTTGACTGTGTGGATCACAATAAACTGGAAAATTCTTCAAGAGATAGAAATACCAGGCCACCTGACCTGTCTCTTGAGAAACCTGTACGAAGGTCAGGAAGCAACAGTGAGAACTGGACATGGAACAACAGACTGGTTTCAAATAGGAAAAAGAGTATGTCAAGGCTGTATATTGTCACCCTGCTTATTTAACTTATATGCAGAGTACATCATGAGAAATGCTGGGCTGGAAGAAGCACAAGCTGGAATCAAAGTTGCTGGGAGAAATATCAATAACCTCAAATATACAGATGACACCACCCTTACGGCAGAAAGTGAAGAGGAACTAAAGAGCTTCTTGATGAAAGTGAAAGAGGAGAGTGAAAAAGTGGCTTAAAGCTCAACATTCAGAAAACTAAAATCATAGCATCCGGTCCCATCACTTCATGGCAGATAGAAAGGAAAACGGTGGAAACAGTGGCAGACTTTATTCTTCTGGGCTCCAAAATCACTGCAGATGATGATTGTAGCCCTGAAATTAAAAGACACTTACTCCTTGGAAGGAAAGTTATGACCAACCTAGAAAGCATATTGAAGAGCAGAGACATTACTTTTCCAACAAAGGTCCGTCTAGTCAAGGCTATGGTTTTTCCAGTGGTCATGTTTGGATGTGAGAGTTGGACTATAAAGAAAGTTGAACGTCAAAGAATTGATGTTTTTGAACTGTGGTGTTGAAGAAGACTCTTGAGAGTTCCTTGGACTGCAAGGAGATCCAACCAGTCCATCCTAAAGGAGATCAGTCCTGGGTGTTCATTGGAAGGACTGATGTTGAAGCTGAAACTCCAATACTTTGGCCACGTCATGCAAAGAGCTGACTTATTTGAAAAGACCCTGATGCTGGGCAAGATTGAGGGCAGGAGGAGAAGGAGATGACAGAGGATGAGATGGTTGGATAGCATCACTGACTCGATGGCCATGGGTTTGGGTGGAATCCGGAAGTTGGTGATGGACAGGGAGGCCTGGCGTGCATGGGGTCACAAAGAGTCGTACTCGACTGAGTGACGGAACTGAACTGTGAGCTATGGCAATTCATGTATCCTGGGCTACTGCCTACTTATCACTGTTATTCTAAACATAGATTATTCGAAATATGACAACAAATTCCAACTCTGTATCAAGGGTAAGAGTTTGAAAGCAACTGTATGTGAATAGATGTCTCTCATAAGCAGATGTTACCCTTACTGAAGTCTATCTGGAGAGAATCATAAATACTGGCAGGATGGAGAGTGTTAGCTTATGGATTCAGTATATTATGATAAATAAACATATAATCATCACAGTAATCATAAATAAAGCACCTTCTATGTGCAAAGCATTATGCTAGGTTTTGTGGGCAGTACTGAGATGAGTACATGTGCGTATCTATGAATCACCAATGCTGAGAATAGATAATCTAATATTATGATGAGTTACAATGCGTTTTTTAACATGCAACCCATGGATACAATGTAACTTATCTCTTAATGGATATGACTGAGGCATGATTCATGGATGCTTTTTTTATCTGAAAAGGAAAAAGTCTTGTTGCGAAAGGACAAAAAGCTACAAGAATTAGTTTCAGGGTTAAAATTTAGTTATCATGGTATTGTGACTGTAATGGATTTTTATACCCTTGAAAATGTTGTTTGAGTTTCTTCAATAGCCATATCATAGTTATGAGTAATCAAAGAAAAAATATTTCCCTCAACTACAATAATTTCTGACACACACAAAAATGGAAACCTTGATTTTACAATTTAGTGAGTTAGCATCAGTCATGGGATCTATTGGGAAGTTCACAATCATTTGTCCAGCTGACTAAAATTCACCCCAGATATATAGGTAATGGGTTCATTTTTCAAACCATGGCATATTTTGGAATTTCTTAGGTTTCTAGTCCTAGTAAACAAAGTAATCTTGTAGTGGCTAAGGCTGACATAACTTTATCTTTTTCTCAGGAACTGAGAATAGTATTTTTGAACAGCATTTTGTTCAAATATATGAGACTAAAGACACGTGAATAAGTACATTTAAAATAAATGAATAAACAAACAGAAACAGCAAACACATATAAAGAACAATATAAATACATAAATATAAAGAAAAAAGCTGAATTCTGTTCTTAATTACTTTTTATTTGGTTTCTGCTGATTTTCATTTGAAGTTAAACTATAAATGGGTTTCTTTACCCCAAGGGTGAATATAACTGGTGCAGCCAGAGCTCCAATTTCAGGCAATACTGGCAAGTCACTCCAGTCTAGTGACAGAATAAAAGGGAAAAAATGAGTTAGGCTGGGGAATGTCTATTTCTATGTTATGTTATCTTGGCATCAATCTTCCTTTCTCAACCAAATGGCAGACCTTTACCTCCCCAATATAAACATGACAATAAATTTTTTTGTTCTGTGAATTTTCAGTTTTAATGTGCATTATATGTACTGGGTGGAAATCAACAGAAAGAGACATCCCTGGCAATAGTTATCTAGGCATATTGAAAAATGAATAGCTGTTTTCTACATTTTTAGCAAATAGAATTTTTTTTCTTTAATAAATAATATGGGTATAACTCTTGAAAGTGCATGACTTTCATTGAATCAATTCTTTTAGCATGAACATCTCTGTGAAGTACATTCCATGCACAAAGCACCTCAATTTTTAATAGAGTTAAACATAGGCACCATTCATTATATATAATTCTGTAAGTAGGTGTTCTGCCTACCTTAAAATGAAATTAAGCCCATATGCTTGCATGCTCAGTTGTGTTCAACTCTGTGACCCCATGGATTGTAGCCCACCAGGCTCCTCTGTCCATGGGATTTTTCAGGTGAGAATACCGGAATGGATAGCCATTTTCTCCTCCAGATGATCTTCCTGACACAGGGATCAAACCCATGTCTTTTGCGTATGTCTCTTGCATTGCAGGCAGATTCTTTGCCACCATTGTGGTTCAGCTGGTAAACAATCTGCCTGCAATGAGTGAGACCTGGGTTCAATCCCTGGGTTGGGAAGATCCCCTGGAGAAGGGAAAGGCTACCCACTCCTGGAGAATTCCATGGACTCACAAAGAGTCGGACATGACTGAGTGAATTTCACTTCACTTCACTTCTTTACCACCATCAGAGAATCTATACATATATGTATATGTATATATGTGTGTATATATGTTTATGTATATAGAGAATAAAAACATACCTGGTCTGATATAGATTCCTAAAGCCGTGAGATTTTTATTCATATTTGTATGAAGGATAAACAGTGTTAGCAGAAATTAATGACAGGATTTTTTCAATTCTGGTTTGTCATTTTTGAAATTAGCTTTATGCCACAGTATTGGTTATTTCTTCTGATGTCCTCTTCTAATATCACAAATATGAAGTTCTTTGGTTAATCATGCATGTATAATTGTCAGTCTATATTTGTGCAAAATTGCAATCAAAATACTGTGTAACTCTAAAGAAACCCTTGGCATTTTTATTTCTCCTTTTCTTTACTTATGAGTCACAGATGATAACTCTTAATTCTCAGGATTGTTATGAGCCTTGAATAATTCCATAAGAGTAATTTGCATATCTCAAACAAGTTCTAATACAGCCAGAAGTATTCTATTAATTTTCACAGTGGTAAATAATCTTGATCTATTTATGACCAATAATAACAGCATTTTATAGGTTAGGTATTTTTAGCCTAAGTATGAGTCCAACTGGTGTAGAAAACAAACCCATTGGATTCTTGCCTTTTTTTTTTGCTGTTTGGGACAATTAGAGAATATAGTCTAGCTGTGAAGCATCTGATTTAGAATCATCAAATTCTAGAGCAAGAAGGATTCGCGAGATCATTGTGTCTTTCATATTTTGCTAAGTATCTTTGGGTCTGCAATGATGGGCACATGATTTTGAGGGGTGCATACATACAAGGCTGATCTGTACCTAGAATCCAAATGGTGAGTTTTGAGTCATTATTATAATATGGGTGCAGAGTCATTTTAGAAATGTGATCATGATTTTTTTCTTCTCTTAGTTGAAAACAATGTTCTAAGCAAATTGCCTCAGGTTCTTTGGTTTGCATTTAACCTCCCTGACAGTTCTTCTACACCCTCCCTGCCTCTCCCACTGTATTTTGTTGTTGCTGTTGTTAAGTAGTGTCTAACTCTTTTGTGACCCCATGGACTGTAGTCTACGAGGATCCACTGTCCATGATATTTCCTTCTCCAGGGTATCTTCCTAACCCAGGAATCGGGCCGGCGTCTCCTGTGTTGTTGGCAGGCGGATTCTTTACCACTGAGCCACCAGGGAAGTCTCTCCTGCTGTATAGGATGGGTTATATGTTTCTTTAACAATAAGAGAATACTGGCATTGATTCAAATTATACGCAGCTGGTTGCTGAATCTCATGTAACATTTCAAGATTTCATGATCATGTGTAATTTTTATTTGGAATGTTTGGGTGAGAAAAATTCATTTCTGATGAAAAATTAAAGTTGCAATGAGAAAAATATTATTTCATACACTAACTATAGAATTGTGCTACTGAAATATTAAAGACCATATTTTATCCATCATAAAAAATACCAGAGTGTACTGAAGCTTGGGTACCTTGGGTTCAAATCATGATTCTACCAATTCCTAGCTTTGTGCCCACGGTCTCAGTTTCCTAGCCAATAACAGTACATAACTAAGTTGCTGTGAGGATTAAATAGGTTAAAACAAGTAAGGTACTCAGAACATTATCATAGTAAATGCTAGTTACTTATCATCATCTCATCAACATCTTCCTCCTCTTTTTCAGAAAGAAATCTTTTTAAACCCCCAAAATACAGACTTATCATCTTATTAGACATTTGACCTGTTTTTTTTCTTCACAAATTGAAGGTTGAATTTCAACCAAATAATCTTATATCGAAGAAGCTATCTCAAGGGCAGAAACATGCCTACCGAGCTGTTGCACTGTGTTCCAGCACATTGAGGAAGCAAAGTACTACTGGTCTTGGCTCATTAATCTAGGCAATTTTAAAAATTCCAAAGCAACATACTAACTTGTCTTCAACTAACAAAAACATTTATTTAAAAGACTCAGGTGAGGTATAGGGCTTGGCAAATAAAAACTGGAGTATCAAGCATGCTAAGAAGTAAGATCCTAGGCAGATTCCTTGTCCTATAAGAAAGTCAACCATAGAAATCATAAGAAAAGTGTTTGCATGTTAAGTTGTTTCAGTCCTGCCCAATTCTTTGTGACTCTATGGACTGTAGCAATCTAGGTTCCTCTGTCCATGGGATTCTCCAGGCAGAATACTGGAGTGAATTACCATGCCCTCCTGCAGGGGATCTTCCTGACCCAGGGATCAAACCCACATCTCTTAAGTCTTCTGCATTGGCAGACGGTTTCTTTACCACTAGGGCCACCTGGGAAGCCCATAAGAAGAGTAGAAAGTGTTGAAATGGGTAAAAAGCATGATGTCAGGGGTATTCTGAGGGTCCCAGGATTTGGGGTCAGTCCATGAGGCCCTGGGATTTGAGTCCACCACATCCAGGCAAATAAGTTATGCAGATCTTTCCATTTTCTCTCCAGACCTGGTCTCCTAGCTGCTCCTGTGCAGACATGATCTGCAAAATATTACTTGGTGTGTATGTGTCAAAAAACACTGAAAGATTTTAGTGGCAGAAATACACTAAATACAGATTTTTGGCTAAATAATAAAGACAATATAGAGTAAAATCCAAGACTGAGGCAGAATATAACACTGCTCAATCCCTTGTGTTCTAGACTTTCTTGATTTAATCAAGTCATGTGTCCAGGAACACCCTCAGTTGCAGGCAAATCTGGATATGCTGGTCACTCTTATCTTCAAATAAGGAATATCTTGAGAATAAGAAAATTGGATGTGTCATAAAATTTTTAATTGTTCAAATTTTCAGCAATCAAAATGTAGGAGTTTGACCTACTGTGGGGACAATAATTTCTCAACACTGTCAATTTTTGTATCACATGTATGGTCAGTGAACTGCACTTTTGAGCTGTGAGCAGATCTTTACTTCTAACTGAAATAAGTGGAAGAGAAAGATCTTTAGGGCTAACTCTGCTGGTACAGCCAACTGTTCTAACACGTGGTAACCAAGATGTTTAATTTTCTATATTTTCTGATAGTGATGATGGAGGTGAAGATTTCATTCCTTTCAACTCCTGTGCTTGATAATTTAGTCAGTGATAATGATGCAATTTCACTGAAGCAAGCTCAGAAACTGAGTATTTCTCTATTTAACTATTGTAAAAATATTTTATTTTTCAGTATAAAATGAATGTGTTGTTCACAATCAACATAATTATTGCAGCATTTCACTCTGAATTCATAAATATATATTTATACTTCAACTGATAGGATCTCAAAGACTAAAACATACGAGGAAACTGTAGTCCTACATTTAAAATGCTTACCCATATTTGAAACTGAAAATTCTAACAATATAGAACAATATATCTAAGTGACATTCCTATTTCTGTTACACTGATGATGAAACATTGACACATGAGGATAACTTAGTCAATCTCATGATCATTGAGATTAAACATATTATCAGAGATGCCAGGAATGATGCTACAATTGGGTGTTCAACAATTTGGTCTCTTAAAGGCTGAGGCTGAAGCCACAGTTGAAGAGCAGATACTGGCTAATTTGGAGGTCAAAGTTATATGTTCAGTTTAGTTCAGTTCAGTTCAGTCGCTCAGTCGTGTCCGACTGTTTGCAACCCCATGAATCACAGCATACCAGGCCTCCCTGTCCATCACCAACTCCCGGAGTCTACTCAAACTCATGTCCATTGGGTTGGTGATGCCATCCAACCATCTCATCCTCTGTCGTCCCCTTCTCCTCCTGCCCCTAATCCCTCCCAGCATCAGAGTCGTTTCCAATGAGTCAACTCTTCGCACGAGGTGGCCAAAGTATTGGAGTTTCAGCTTCAACATCAGTCCTTCCAAGGAACACCCAGGACTGATCTCCTTTAGAAGGCACTGGTTGGATCTCCTTGCAGTCCAAGGGACTCTCAAGAGTCTTCTCCAACACCACAGTTCAGAAGCATCAATTCTTTGGTGCTAGCTTTCTTTATAGTCCAACTCTCACAACCATACATGACCACTGGAAAAACCATAGCCTTGACTAGACGGACCTTTTTTGGCAAAGTAATGTCTCTGCTTTTGAATATGCTGTCTAGGTTGGTCATAACTTTTCTTCCAAGGAGTAAGCGTCTTTTAATTTCAGGGCTGCAATCACCATCTGCAGTGATTTTGGAGCCCAAAAAGATAAAGTCTGACACTGTTTCCACTCTTTCCCCATCTATTTGCCATGAAATGATGGGACCAGATGCCATGATCTTCGTTTTCTGAATGTTGAGCTTTAAGCCAACTTTTTCACTCTCCTCTCTCACTTTCGTCAAGAGGCTTTTTAGTTCCTCTTCACTTTCTGCCATAAAGGTGGTGTCATCTGCATATCTGAGGTTATTGATGTTTCTCCGGGCAATCTTGATTGCAGCTTGTGCGTCCTCCAGCCCAGCGTTTCTCATGATGCACTCTGCATAGAAGTTAAATAAGCAGGGTGACAATATACAGCCTTGACACACTCCTTTTCTTATTTGGAGCCAGTCTGTTATTCCATGTCCATTTCTAACTATTGCTTCCTGACCTGCATACAGATTTTTCAAGAGGTGGGTCAGGTGATCTGGTATTCCCATCTTTTCAGAATTTTCCACAGTTTATTGTGATCCACACAGTCAAAAGCTTTGGCATAGTCAATGAAGCAGAAATAGATGTTTTTCTGGAACTCTCCTGGTTTTTCGATGATCCAGCGGAAGTTGGCAATTTGATCTCTGGTTCCTCTGTCTTTTCTAAAACCAGCTTGAACATCAGGAATTTCATGGTTCAGGTATTGATGAAGCCTGGCTTGGAGAATTTTGAGCATTACTTTACTAGCTTGAGATGAGAGCAATTGTGCAGTAGTTTGAGCATTCTTTGGCATTGCCTTTCTTTGGGATTGGAATGAAAACTGACCTTTTCCAGTCCTGTGGCCACTGCTGAGTTTTCCAAATGTGCTGGCATATTGAGTGCAGCACTTTCACAGCATCATCTTTCAGGATTTGAAACAGCTCAACTGGAATTCCATCACCTCCACTAGCTTTGTTCATGGTGATGCTTCCTAAGGCCCACTTGACTTCACATTCCAGGATGTCTGGCTCTAGGCGAGTGATCACACCATCGTGATTATCTGGGTCGTGAAGCTCTTTTTTGTACAGTTCTTCTGTGTATTCTTGCTACCTCTTCCTAATATCTTCTGCTTCTGTTAGGTCCATACCATTTCCTTTATTGAGCCCATCTTTACATGAAATATTCCGTTGGCATCTCTAATTTTCTTGACGAGTTCTCTAGTCTTTCCCATTCTATTGTTTTCCTCTATTTCTTTGCACCGATCACTGAGGAAGGCTTCCTTATCTCTTCTTGCTGTTCTTTGGAACTCTGCTTTCAGATGCTTATATCATTCCTTTTCTCCTTTGCTTTTCACTTCTCTTCTTTTCATAGCTATTTGTAAGGCCTCCCCATACAGCCATTTTGCTTTTTCGTATTTTTTTTTCCATGGTGATGGTCTTGATCCCTGTCTCCCATACAATGTCATGAACCTCCGTCTATTGTTCATCAGGCACTCTGTCTATCAGATCTAGCCCATAAATTTATTTCTCACTTTCACTGTATAATCATGAGGGATTGATTTAAGTCATACCTGGATGGTCTAGTTGTTTTCCCTACTTTTTTCAGTTTAAGTCTGAATTTGGCAATTAGGAGTTCATGAGCTGAGCCACAGTCAGCTCCTGGTCTTGTTTTTGCTGACCGTATAGAGCTTCTCCATCTTTGGCTGCAAAGAATATAATCAATCTGATTTTGGTATTGACTGGAGACCACTGAACCCAAGATTAACGAGGCTCTGTAGTCAAATCCTATGAGCTTCCATCAGCCCTGGCATTTCTTGATTGTTTCCAGCACTGCTTCTCCTGTTGACCTGCCAGCTTACTCACCCACGTGAGGTGGGTTGTATTTCTACATTTTGAATCTGAGGGCATTCAAAAGGGCATCCCTGATAACAAGGCTGACTTCCCAGGTGGCACAGTTGATCAAGAATCTGCCTGCAAAGCAGGAGACCTGGATTTGATCCCTGGGTCAGAAAGATCCCCTGGAGTAGGAAATGGCAACCCACTCCACTATTTTGCTTGGGAAATCCTATGTACAGAGGAGCTTGGTGGGTTATAGTCCATGGGGTTGCTAAGAGTTAGACACAACTGAGCACACACACACACATGAGACAAGGATATAGTGAGTGCAAATTTCCATGGCTCAGTAAGATGGGATTATACAAGCATTCAAAGAGAATACACATATAATATCTGTGTGTATGGGGTAAGGAGGTTAGGAGATATGTGAACAGATCAGACAGGATTCCCTAATCAATGCAATAACTGTAGAATATTTGTGGAACCCATTCACCTATTTCTGGCCTCTTGATCTGATGTTTATGAAGAATTGAACCCTCTAACTTTCCTCTAACTATCCACTCTTACCCCCTACAGCTAGATTCAAAATGACCTCCATCTCTTTATCTCAAGCATGACCCTTTTCCTTAGCAGACAGGATATCTGTCACCCACTCCTCCGACACCCACTCAATCCCAATTCTTATCTTTCTTTTTTCTCTTTACATTTTTCTTATTGTGTTAACATTTACATAGCAAAAGTACCATCTTAATCATTTATAAATATATGATTTAGTGGCATTCAGCACAGTCACACTGTTGTGAAACCATCATCACCATCCATCTGCAGGACATTTTCATATTCCCCAGCTGAAACTTTGTGTCCATTAAGAGGCCAAATAGCTTAACACCTGATATATATAAGTGAGTCACATTGCTGTACACTGGAAACCAACACAATATTATAAATGAAATATGTGTGCATGCTAAGTCGCTTCAGTCATGTCCGACTCTTTGCAACCCCATGGACTGTAGCCGTCCAGACTCCTCTGTCCATGGGATTCTCCAGGCAAGAATACTGGAGTGGATTGCCACACCCTCCTCCAGAGGATCTTCCCCACCCAGGGATCAAAATTGCTGCTCTTGGCTCCTGCATTACAGGCAGATTCTTTACAGCTGAGAGACCGGGAACGCCCACATGAACTATACTTCAGTGTAAGTGAAAAAAGAAATTCAAGGAAAAAAAAAAGAAATTACTCAAAGTTTCAAAAGCCAAGGTTAGCAGAAGCCAAGGAGCCAGGTGAGTGAGTGAAATTTGAAACAAATAATCCAAAAGTATTGTTAAGTAAAGGTTTGAGGGATCTGTTTTTCTTGGGTGCTGCCCATGAGACAGAGCCTTTGTCCTGGATCTAAGGATAGGACCTTGCTTCTGAATCTTATTTCTGCTGTTAAGGATGGGATAAAGTTACTACTGTGAATGCAAGGAACTCCAGAATAACAACTGCTCTCAAGCTTGACTCCAAAATTCCCACCACTACCTGACACTAGTCTTTAGTCCAAGAGTAGATTGGAACAGTTGACCTATTAGCATAATTCAATGTCAAGAAAGGGACGTGGAGTTTATCTCATTCACAATTATGTTACCTCTGTAGTCTGGACACTTTCAAACAAAACAGTTTCAAAATTATTCCAGACCAACAATACCCTGTGTATCTTGCAGAAACAAACGCAGAATTTCAATCTGGGCTACACAGGATTCCCACAGCCAACAGGTGATATTCACTGGATAATGGCTTGAGAGATTTTAGGAACCAAGGGAAACATTTCACTTTCACAAAGAGCAATGATATGTTCTACTATGTTGCTAGATGTTCCACCTACGACACCCACAAACCAATATAATCACAAGAGGAAAGTCACCATGCACAAGTTTAAACCAGTGGTTTTAGTCTTCTTTTTGTTTCAGTTTTGGGCTTCTCTGGTGGCTCAGAAGCTAAAGAATCTGCCTGCAGTGCAAGAAACCCAGGTTTGACCTGTGGGTCAGGAAGATTCCCTGAAGGGAATGCTACCTACTCCTGTGGTCTCGCCTGGAGAATTCCATGGACAGAGGAGCCTAGTAGGCTACAGTCCATGGGGTCACAAAGAGTCAGACAAGACTGAATGACTCACACTTTCACTTTTCACTTGTTTCAGCTACCAACAATTAAGACAAACTTCTTGCTCAATTATAGTTATTAGTTTGTATCAGGTAATAGTAACATCTATTAATTCTGCTCACTACTTCTTCTCTCACATATATTATGCAATTTTTCATGCAGTAAGCTGCTTTTGGAAGGAGGCAGGGTGGAGACGATGAAGGGAGGGGGATGTCATTGTAGGACTGATAATCCTGTCCCCTGTTTAAGGGACTAGTAACTCTGACAGTAGGATCTGGGACTTCAGTCTGGGTCTCAGGGAACCTCTCAAGGTTACCAGAGACCCTTGCTGTCATGCTCTACTGTCCTTGATCACCTCACTCAATGCTGCTTCTTCGCTTCAATTCTTCAAATCAATTGTTCAGTTGGACTTTCTGTACAGTTTTTGGTATTGTAAAGATGATCTTTTTCATATAATTCTGGGATCCATGATTCAATACCTCTTGCCTCAGCTCAAAATACTAATTTCCAGGTGTTTATCAAGAAGGAGAGAAATGACAAAATGAATAGATTTAGTACTTTATTTTTACATCTTAAAATTCAACATATTTGCAAAGTCACCCTTGTGATTATCAGGATCAGTCGCAGTTAGAACGGCATGATGAACTCACATTATGACTGGAGCTATAGATGAACACAATAGATCATCTCATCGTATAAGAAAGAGGACCCCATTCAACCGTGGTTTTCTACATACAGGAATCCTCCTTGGAAAGGAGCAGCCACTACAGGGGAATCTCATTAATGCTCAGCCAAGTGAGAAGAATCTATATCATGGGGAGGGAAATAGCTATAGAACACCAGATGTTTCTAATTATTTTCAAATGAAATGGACTAGGTTGAATTTTAAACAAAAATAATCTGGGAGGGTAAAATAATATAGATTCTTCCCTTGATTTTTATAAGGAAGGATAATAAATCCATCTAAGTACTCATCACTGCTTCTATTCCAGTCTTATCTCCAGTTATCAAGCCCTTTTTTTTTCCCATAGGAATCATATTCGGCATCTATTTATAAGCTTTTCCTCAGCCCCATCTTCTTGGTTTGCTCTGCTAGAATTCAGTGTAACATGACTGAGGACTTCCCACCTCAAGACTAACTGTCAGATCAGACAATGCCTCTAGGAATCTCAGAATTATCTGAAGCTGAAGGGCCCTAAAGTTTGGGGCAAGAACCCAGCAGTTTTGGTAGAATGCACCATCTACTCTTTTGGGGATATCAGCTAATTCTGGAAAAGCATAGACCTTCTTCTCTGTGGAGGAATAATTAGTAAAACCACAGAATATGGGCAAAATTAAAACTGCAATTCAAAGGAAATGGACCTCACAGAAAGGTGAGAATTGCTCTTCACCTAAAGCAGATGGATTGGAGGAAGCAATACATTAAAAACTGTTTCACCCAAGCTCTCAACACAACTCAAAATGGTGCTCTGTCTGTAAAACTAATATGAGACGAACACTGCTTCCTCTTCAGAACAGTTTATCTGACAGCGTATCTCCTGGGCCCACAGCAGATTTCCCAACCTCCTGCTGCTGCTGCTGCTGCTACGTCACTTCAGTCGTGTCCGGCTCTGTGTGACCCCATAGACGGCAGCGCACCAGGCTTATCCATCCCTGGGATTCCCAACCTGGGACCAGCAAAAGGACTGAGAACCCCTAGGGAATTTGACTTCAGAGATCAGTGGGATTTGATTACAGAACTTCCACAGGACTGCAGAAACAGACTCTTGGAGGGAACAACAAAACTTTATGTGCACCAAGACCCAGGAGGAAGGAGCTATGACCCCACAAGAGACTGAGCCAGACTTGCCGGGGAGTGTCCAGGAGTCTCCTGCGGAGGCGTGGGTTGACAGTGGCCTGCTGCAGAGTTGGGGCACTGACTACAGCAGTCCTGGGATGTTGGTATTTGTCCTTATGAAGGAAGTCACCATTACCACCATTACCCCTACCATAGTTTGGTCTCAGGCCAAACTACTGGGAGAGAACACAGCCCTACTCATCAACAGAAAACTGGATTAAAGATTTACTGAGCATGGCCTGGCCTGCAGAACAGGACCCAGTTTCCCCTAAACCCAGTCCCTCTGATTAGGAAGCTTGAACAAGTTTCTTATCCTTATCTATCAGAGGGCAGACAGAATGAAAACCACAATTACAGAAACCTGACCAAACTGATCACATGGATCACAGTCTTGTCTAACTTAATGAAACTATGAGCCATGCCATCTAGGGCCACCCAAGACGGATGGTCATGGTGCAGAGTTCTGACAAAACATGGTCCACTGGGGAAGGGAATGGCAAAGCACTTTAGCATTCTTCCCTTAAGAACCCCATGAACAGTATGAAAAATTTCCTTTGACTCTATGCTAAATACATCTTGTATCTGGTGTTTACCCTTACACCACACTTCCCCTTGTAGTTACAAATCAGAAAGAATGCTGCAGAGCCATCAGACTGCCAGACTCAGTTACTAGGTTACTGATGCCTGTCTATGACTGTCTTTGAAACAGTGCAAGAGGAAGAAATGAATATCCTAACACCTTTGCTTCTCATCACTGACCCCTGAAGGCAAGTCCTCATTTTATATAAGCCCCTAGACTCCTCATGGAATAGGGGTACAGTTCTTGATGCATAAGCCTACCGTGTTCCCCTCTCTGCCGCTGAGAATTAAAGCCACTTTTCTATTTCCTCCAAACTTTGTGTCCATATTTTTCATTCAGCTTCAGTGGGCAGAGAAGGCCAAGATTTTGGCTGGCAAAAAAAAAAGACATTTAAATAGTGTCAAATAGTTACAGTATGATGTAATTCTGGGGAAAAAACCTCAAATCTGTCTCTGTCAGGATTGCCTTGCCTTATAAAATCTGGCAAATCCTTTAAAGTCAGCTCAAATCCTGCTTCCCCCAAGAATCTCTAAATGCTCTGGTCAGCCAAACTAAACCTCTCTTTCAGCTCTCTCCTCCTCCAGTGGATGTATTAACTAATGTTCACATTTGTATCATTCTTCCAATTGCTTTTATATTCTTAAAGGACAGAAGCTCACATTAGCCATCTTTGTATTCTCCAATTTGGCCAGAATGTTTGTTGGGCTGAAATAAACTATATTACATTAATCAGATTCACTCTCATGAAATTTGCAAATACATGGTTCCTCTGATTTAGGAATAGAAAGGACAACAAGTTCAACATATTTCTAGTCAATAGTCTTAATTCTGATGAGACATTATTTGCCTGGAATCTAAAAAGGGTATATGAGGGTTTTAATTATAATATTTTAATAAGTATATTCTGCACAGAAGTTGAATCAAATTATTCTATAATGGTACTAACAATATTTCTACCAATTAATTATTATTGATTGTATTTAGAAAACTTTTACATAGGGATTACAGTGGAGGAAAGCAGGAGTGTCAGAGATAGGTGTTGAGATTATGGGAAATGAAGTTGGGGAAAAGGGGGTGAGAGACTTCAGAGAGCCATGAATGACAGGAAAAACTTAGCACTTCATGGGCTGTTGTTAACTTGTTCCTGTAAAGATTAACCAACTGTGATGATGGTCCTTTAATCTTACTTTTCTGGGCCTTCATTTAAAATGAGGTTTAGCTTGACAGTTCCATGAAGGAATCTAAAAACTTTTTTTGTTTGTTAATCTAAATTAACCATTTGAAAAACAGGATCATAAAATATGTTTGGGGGAAACAAAAGAGTTATAAGAAGTATTAGAGGGAAGAGATCTTGGAGACAGGAAATTCCTAATAGAGCAGCTGTTTTTTTTGTTTTTGTTTTGTTGTTGTTGTTGTTTTTCAGTAAAAGGAGGGGAAAGCAGAGATTGGAGTGGAAGGAAGGAGAAGGGACAGGATGTGAGAATCACAGGAAACTAAGTTGCTCCGTTTGCCAATATGTCTAGTTACCTCTGAAAGTCTTTTCATTTACTAATGATTCACTCTGTTTTGAGTTTTCTTTGGACTTCATTTTTTTTTGTCTGTTACTACTGATTACAATAATAAAGCACTGAATTAGCACTCTCACCATATGTTAAGGTCTTGAAAACAAATGTAAAGGACAAAGATGTTTCTTCTTTGAAAAATTCTTTGTGATTTTAATTTTTCAAGCACTCAGGAAATAAATCTGAAAGGGTTGGTGATTGAGATCATTTAGTATATTGTTTTCTGCCATGCTTCCTTGGCTACTGAGCATATTTTGACGGGGAGTGTGTTATTCAGAGTACTGAGGTGTAAAAGATTTCTTCAGTACTTTGCAATAGTTTCCACATAATGGTGAAAAACACGTTCCCCTGGGCCCAAGCCAAAGGCTTTTACTCTATTGCCCAGAAAAGCAACCTTGTCATATAATATAGTAGCTGAGGAACTGGATCTTACCTTCTAGTGAAAGTGAGGCAACAGGGACTAAAATTTTCTTGTAGTATTTTGTAAGTTTCACTTTTTAGTAACAAGTGGAGTTAACTTGCAAGAAATGTAGAAGTGTCTACAGTTTATTTGAGGTAACATTTTAGGATTTACTTTATTTCATTCCCTTCCTTAATTTTCAGAAAACAGAAGATATTGGAATACACAAATAAAATAAAAATATTCAAAACAAAAATAAAAACCAACCAGCTGCATTAATTTTGGAATTAGGGTTTTCAAAAAGACAAGCTGTTAAATTCTAGTTGCCCTTCTAGATATGATCTCGAGTGGTCTTGGCCTCAACAGCTTGGAACCGGGCTTGGATTCCCAGCCAGATATTGAGGCTGGGTCTTGGCAGTGAAAACGGCACACTCTAACCACTAGACAAGTGGTCAGTGACAAGTGTCCCGGCCTTTGGCTCTGCAGAAAAGAATTTCCAAAAAGATGGAAAGAAGTGAAGCAAGTAAAGCATTCATTAAGAAGAAAAAACAGTACAGTACGTGTGCATAGACAGGGAGAGAGTCATTGAGTCGTGCCCTTGTGGTAGCTTTGTTGGGGGTGTGTGCAATTTCCATGTTTCTCTCTCGCAGCAAATATTTGAAATGGGCAGACCAGTGTTACAGCTCAGTTACAACTCAGTTTTGTTCAGGAAACAAAGGATATTTCACCCTCGAGGTGTGAGGGTGCGCTGATCCAAAAGGAGAGGCCTCAGTCCGTCTTGGCTTCCGTCTTTTACATATTTGTCTCCTCCCCTCCTTGAGCCTGCCCTATGCAAATCCGGCTAGCCAAGAAGGGGTCATGTTTGTTTCACCTGAAGTTCTCACTCCAGTCCACAGATTATCTTTTGTTCCATTCTCACGGGCTTTTCTCTATCTTTGTCTTTTAGCCACTGCCATTTTGGACTCCTTTTTCCTGTTCTAACTACCTAACAGTTTGAGTTCCTTTTATGGGGTATTTCTTCTGGTTTTCCTTCGGTAAATCATTTGATTTGCCTGTTTCACAGTCCATATTTGGGGTGTCTCAGTATCCTCCCATGTGTGTGCATGGATCTCTTAGCCAAGATAGATTTTACCGAAAAGGCATCTGGGTAGAACATCATTTGACATAACTCACCTTTGACCTCCAAGGAGCCTTTTCCATGCATGTGTGGACACAGAGGTCTCCTGACTTCAACAATAAGAGATATGTGGTCTGAGCAGGGCCCAGCCTCCTCCCTTAATTATCCTGCAATTTTTGTTTTCAAATTTTGGTCAACAGAGAATGTCTTTCCAATTGCTTTACCCAGGGGGAGGGGCGTGTCCATCTGCCTCCTGCCTCATTATATATGTTGAGAAATGGAGTTTCTGGTTATTAAATCCAGAGCTGAAGTTATTTTCAAATAATTACTGTTTCACTCTTCACAGGCCAATGAAAACAGGCTTGAAAACCAACATTTCCTGAATATGATGCTGAAAGCTCAGCTTCTCATACACTAGCACCAAATGGAACCTCAGGGACAGTTTGGGTGAAGTAGAAAAGAATAGTTTTATTGCTTTGCCAGGCAAAGGAGGGCACAGCAGGCACCTGGCTCAAAAAGACTGAGTTTTCATAAGGAGTTTCACAGCAATAGTTCAAGCATGGAGTGCTGACAAGCTTTGGTTGTACGCAGGGTCTGCAGGCACACCCTTAATCTCATCTCAGGTGGTCTCCTAAGCTTGATGAGCTTCTCAGTTCAGTTCAGTTCAGTCACTCAGTCATGTCAGACTCTTTGTGACCCAGTAGACTGCAGCACACCAGGCTTCCTTGTCCATAACTAACTCTTGGAGCTTGCTCAAACTCATGTCCATTGAGTCAGTGATGCCATCCAACCATCTCATCCTCTGTCGTCCCCTTCTCCTTCTGCCCTCAATCTCTCCCAGCATCAGGGTCTTTTCTATGGAATCAGTTCTTTGCATCAGGTGGCCAAAGTACTGGAGTTTCAGCTTCAGCATCAGTCCTTCCAATGAATATTCAGGACTTATTTCCCTTAGGATTGACTCTTTTGAAATCCTTGAAGTCCAAAGGACTCTCAAGAATCCTCTGTTTTTGAACCACAGTTCAAAAGCATCAATTGCTGATGAGCTTCTCAGGTCCTTTTAATCTTGCCTCAGGTGGTTTATCAGTTGCTCTTCCCTTGATTAGCAACTGTTCTAATCTATCTTTTGGAATGCAGGAAAGATCACATAAGCTAGATTCTTGCTTACAAGAAATGGGGACAAAAATGTTTCCATGCCCTGGAGCCCCACAGGGTCTTCCTTGGTCTCAAATGAAGAAGGTAAAATGATAACATTCAATAAAATGTGACTGAGAAGTATCTAAACAGAAGATATTTGCTTGCAATTAAGAATTTCTTATCTTACACTGATACTTAGCAGGACCCTTCTGGGATTTCTGGGCCCAAAACCCTTTTTCTGTTTCTGTTTTCTTGTTAGCAGCAGATAAGCTTCATTCAGCTTCCATGAATAGGTTATCCCTACTCCAAGCCAGGCTTCAGCAGTATGTGAACCGTTAACTTCCAGATGTTCAAGCTGGTTTTAGAAAAGGCAGAGGAACCAGAGATCAAATTGCCAACATCTGCTGGATCATGGAAAAAGCAAGAGAGTTCCAGAAAAACATCTATTTCTGCTTTATTGACTATGCCAAAGCCTTTGACTGTGTGGNGCTTTTGAACTGTGGTGTTGGAGAAGACTCTTGAGAGTCCCTTGGACTGCAAGGAGATCCAACCAGTCCATTCTGAAGGAGATCAACCCTGGGATTTCTTTGGAAGGAATGATGCTAAAACTGAAGCTCCAGTACTTTGGCCACCTCATGCGAAGAGTTCACTCATTGGAAAAGACTCTGATGCTGGGAGGGATTGGGGGCAGGAGGAGAAGGGGATGACAGAGGATGAGATGGCTGGATGGCATCATGGACTCAATGGACGTGAGTCTGAGTAAACTCCGGGAGTTGGTGATGGACTGGGAGGCCTGGCGTGCTACGATTCATGGGGTCGCAAAGAGTTGGACACGACTGAGTGACTGAACTGAACTGAACTGATAACAAGGAATCCACTTTAGTCCCAGATTTGACCTCCTACTGAGAGGGGGAAACTATACAAATGATCTTCAAATCTGTTATTTAAAACAGCTTTGGACATCTTTATGTACCTTTTACATTCAGGCTTTCCAGGTGGCTGCAGTGGTAAAGATCCTGCTGCTAATGCAGAAGACTCAAGAGATGCAGCTTCCATCCCTGGGTGGGGAAGATTACCTGGAGTAGGAAATGTCAAACTGCTCCAGTGTTCTTGCCTGGAAAATTCAATGGACAGAAGAGCCTGGTGGGCTACAGCCCACTGGGTCACAAAGAGTTGTAAGTGACTGAGTGACTAAGCATGGACCCATGTATGTTTTTGCATTTAGGCATTATTTCGGGGCAGCGGGGGGGAGGGGGGTGGTGATTCCAAAGCAATTTTTAAAACATAAGAGTGCTCAAGAAAGAATAATTTTTGAGACCTAGTAAGATCAAATTATGATTTGGCTTCTCCCTAGCAGTTTGATCTTTGCCAATGATTTATCCTTTCTGCAACTCTTACATTCTCTAAGATGTAGAGGTAATATCCACCTCACTGGGCTTCTGTGAGAAACGATTGAGATAATGTCTGTAATACGCTGCACAGTGTTTTGAAATTTTCCAATAAATTGTAGATATTATCCAAAACAAAGAAAAAATCAGTCTCAGACAGAAGTGAGAGTTTGGGTTTCCCTGAAAGGGATCACTGTGTACCCTGGAGACAGATTTAAACACCTGGGGTCCCGGCCCCTACTCAGTTGAATTTTGCTTATGAAAATTTCAGAGCAGAGTGTCCATCCACCAAGAAAAAAAAAATCCTAATTGCTTTCATTTGATAACACAGTTACATAAAGGAGAAGTCCACCTAGGCTATATAAAGATTAGATCTTCAGCAGTCTCCGTCCCCCACCATTTCTGCCTCTAATGTGGGGCCAGCCCTGCTACACTTCTGGTCCATCACACCTTTATTCTGAGCCACCCAGCTACAAAGTCAAAGTCAGAGGAGCCCAGAGGAAGGGGGGGGCTGTAGATGCTTGTTCCCTTGGGGTCCCACCCAGTCACACTCAGAGGCTGTGATGCTAGACTCTGTACTGTTGACCAGGCCTATTGCAATATAGCCACCAAAGCAATCTCTGTCCAAGGACCTGAGGAAGGTTATTCAGGGAAGATAGAAATTTCAAGCTGGGAAAACTGTTGTACATAGCAGATGTCCTGGATAAGAAGGCATAGATTATCAACCTAAAAATTAATTTGTGGTTGACAAGTAGGAGCCAAGACCCAAGGGGACCTGCCTGGAAACTGTGCTGTGAGCACCCTGACTTCCTGCTGTGAGTGCAAGCCTTGCAGCACCACAGATAAGACAGGGGACAAACCTTGGGACTGTTGAGCCCCTGGAGAGGGCCCTGGCCAACCAAGCCCCCTGCTTAACATTCCAAATTTTACACTATAAAACAAACAGCATTAACATGAAACCAGAGCTGCAAATTGTTCACAGATTGATGATGATAACAGTTTGTGTCCTGGGATTATAATTGAGAACCCTGAACTGCAATCTTTGAAGTCTCACCCATAGAACGGGGTGCTGCCTGGAAGCTCTTTCCAACTGGGACTCCAGATGTGCTGTGACCCGGGACTTCCCAGTGCTGACTAAGTATGGATGCTTGTCAAAACTCAATTTGGTGATGTATCCTCTGCTCTATTTCTCTTTTTCTTTTAATGTTCTGTTCAGTTCAGTCACTCAGTCGTGTCCAACTCTTTTCGACCCCATGAATTGTAGCATGCCAGGCCTCCCTGTCCATCACCAACTCTCGGAGTTCACTCAGACTCACGTCCATTGAGTCCGTGATGCCATCCAGCCACCTCATCCTCTGTCATCCCCTTCTCCTCCTGCCCACAATCCCTTCCAGCATCAGGGTCTTTTCCAATGACTCAACTCTTCACATGAGGTGGCCAAAGTACTGGAGTTTTAGCTTTAGCATCATTCCTTTCAAAGAAATCCCAGGGCTGATTTCCTTCAGAATGGACTGGTTGGATCTCCTTGCAGTCCAAGGGACTCTCAAGAATCTTCTCCAACACCACAGTTCAAAAGCATCAATTCTTCGGGGCTCAGCCTTCTTCACAGTCCAATTCTCACATCCATACATGACCACTGGAAAAACCATAGCCTTGACTAGACAGACCTTTATCCATACATGACCACTTGACTAGATGCACCTTTGTTGGCAAAGTAATGCCTCTGCTTTTCAACATGCTATCTAAGTTATTCATAAATTTTCTTCCAAGGACTAAGCATCTTTTAATTTCATGGCTGCAATCACCATCTGCAGTGATTTTGGAGCCCCCAAAATAAAGCCTGATACTGTTTCCACTGTTTCCCCATCTATTTCTCATGAGTGATGGGACCAGATGCCATGATCTTCGTTTTCTGAATGTTGAGCTTTAAGCCAACTTTTTCACTCTCAACTTTCACCTTCATCAAAAGGCTCCTTAGTTCCTCTTCACTTTGTGCCATAAGGGTGGTGTCATCTGCATATCTGAGGTTATTGATGTTTCTCCCGGCAGTCTTGATTCCAGCTTGTGTTTCTTCCAGCCCAGTGTTTCTCATGATGTACTCTGCATATAAGTTAAATAAGCAGAGTGACAATATACAGCCTTGACATACTCCTTTTCCTATTTGGAACCAGTCTGTTGTTCCATGTCCAGTTCTAACTGTTGCCTCCTGACCTGCATACAGGTTTCTCAAGAGGCAGGTCAGGTGGTCTGGTATTCCCATCTCTTCCAGCGTTTCTCATGATGTACTCTGCATATAAGTTAAATAAGCAGGGTGACAATATACAGCCTTGACGTACTCCTTTTCCTATTTGGAACCAGTCTGTTGTTCCATGTCCAGTTCTAACTGTTGCCTCCTGACCTGCATACAGGTTTCTCAAGAGGCAGGTCAGGTGGTCTGGTATTCCCATCTCTCTCAGAATTTTCCAGTTTATTGTGATCCACACAGTCAAAGGCTTTGGCATAGTCAATAAAGCAGAAGTAGATGTTTTTCTGGAACTCTCTTGATTTTTGGTGATCCAGCGGATGTTGGCAATTTGATCTCTGGTTCCTCTGCGTTTTCTAAAACCAGCTTCAACATCTGGGAGTTCATAGTTCACGTATTACTGAAACCTGGCTTGGAGAAGTTTGAGCATTACTTTACTAGCATGTGAGATGAGTGCCATTGTGCGGTAGTTTGAGCATTCTTTTGGCATTGCCTTTCTTTGGGATTGGAATGAAAAGTGACCTTCTCCAGTCCTGTGGCCACTGCTGAGTTTTCCAAATTTGCTGGCATATTGAGTGCAGCACTTTCACAGCATCATCTTTCAGGATTTGAAATAGCTCCACTGGAATTCCATCACCTCCACTAGCTTTGTTCGTAGTGATGCTTTCTAAGGCCCACTTGACTTCACATTCCATGTTGGCAATTTATCTCTGGTTCCTCTGCCTTTTCTAAAACCAGCTTGAACATCTGGAAGTTCACGGTTCACGTATTGCTGAATCCTAGCTTGGAGAATTATGAGCATTACTTTACTAGCATGTGAGATGAGTGCAGTTGCGTGGTAGTTTGAGCATTCTTTGGCATTGCCTTTCTTTGGGATTGGAATGAAAACTGACCTTTTCCAGTCCTGTGGCCACTGCTAAGTTTTCCAGATTTGCTGGCATATTGAGTGTAGCACTTTCACAGCATCATCTTTCAGGATTTGAAATAGCTCAACTGGAATTTCATCACCTCCATCCACTAGCTTTGTTTGTAGTGTTAGTACATTGAAAGTAAGCTAGATAGCTCTCTAATAAATATTAGTAATATTTATTTGTATAAAACGAGTGGCTTATTTTGTTAATGAATCCTTTAAACCTGAAATGAAAGTGAAAACTTTCAGCAAAACAGTATGATGCCTACCTGTCCTTTCTCTTTTCTTGGACTGCTCAAACTAAATATTCAAGTGGGCATTAAAAAAAATCTCTTTTCCTCTTCATTGCCTCCCCTAAACTCACATACCCCAAAACTAGTGAATTTGAAGATCTCAGGTGAGGCCTGTAGGAAGCCTCAGCCACTGGCAATTGGGCAAAAAAGATTTGTAGAGCTGCTCACAAGCAAAACCTTTTACGTCCCAGAAAGTTACCATTATCTCATTCTCTAGGATAGACCTGGGAGGGACTGATCGAAGGTTTCTGTGAAAGAAACCTGTTGTTGGAAACTCTCAGAACCTCCCAGACTGCGAAAACAAAACAGATGACCCACATTCCCAGGAACTTTTGGGCTCAGAGCTGGATGTCTGCATTGAGAAGGGAAAAGCCAAGTGCAGGGGGTGACAGAGGAGAAACGGAAGCCCTACCGCCTGCAGGGGGCTTCCTGTTGTGGCTGTAAGAGGGAAGACCAGGCAGGGGATGGGCAGTCTAGATGCAAAGCTCTGGGGCTGAGTCAAGATGCTTCTAAAGTTCAAAGTCAGGATTTTTAAAAGTACAAGACCCTCAGAGAAATGTTCCATTTTAACTGATGCCTAATGTATCAATACTTCTGGATCCTAGAGCTAGAGCCTCCTAGATCGTACAACAGAGGCTGGAAATAAAAGAGGTACAGGGGACAAGCGCTGGGCTTATTTTGCAGGATGTCACAGTACCTCTGGTTTTGTGCTGTCTGTCCACAGCATAGCCAAGCCCAGACAGGCTGGATGTTATCATTTTGTTTCTGGAGGACTTGAAGGCAAGAGAATTTCTAGAACCTGGGATTGGGCAACACCCTGGAGTATGAGAAGGCTGGATGTTTAGAGGTGGATGTACAGAGCGGGGAAATTGGGGAAGAAAGACAGGAACTTCGGCTTCTGTCTGCAGATGTTGACGTCTGCTTTGTTTGGGTGAACAGCTTTGCTTGGCTTAGTGATGCCAGCCCAGCCTAGGAGTCAGGCCCAGCCTGCAGAGAGCCTGTAAATTAAGAGCGGAGACAGAGTTGACATGAAAGTATGCATTGCATCTAGTCACACTGCCCCACTGCCCTGCTCATCTACCTCCTCCGTTCCACTGTCCCTCAGGTGACACAGGATCAGTGACGGGGGAAAACACCTTGTGACAATCGAGGCAGAGATTGGAGGGATGCAGTCACCAGTGAAGGAGCGCCAAGGGCTGCCAACAGCAGCACAGGTGAGAGAGACATGGAACGTGGCCTTCAGAGTCTCCAGGAGCCCACCCTGCTGACACTTTTGTTTTATATATGTGTGTGTGTGTGTGTGTATATATATATATATATATATTTTTTTTTAAGGTAAATTTACTTATTTTTGCCTGGGCTGGGTCTTCACTGCTCTGAGGGCCTTTCTCTAGCTGCAGTGAGCAGGCGCTAGTCTGCAGTTGTGGTGTGTGGGCTTGTCGTGGCAGTGGTCTGTCTTGTTGTGAGCGTGGGCTCCACGGCACCTGAGCTTCAGCAGTTGCCCTGAGTGGACTCATTAGCTGTGGTGCCCAGGCTCTAGAGCCCAGGCTCAATAGCTGTGGCCCATGGGTTCAGTGGCTCCGAGTATGGAATCTGGGATCTTCCCAGACCAGGGATCAAACCTGTGTCTCCTGCATTGGCAGGCGGATTGTTTACTACTGAGCCACCAGAGAAGCCCTTAGGCGCTAGTCTGCAGTTGTGGTATGTGGGCTTGTCGTGGCAGTGGTCTGTCTTGTTGTGAGCGTGGGCTCCACGGCACATGAGCTTCAGCAGTTGCCCTGAGTGGACTCATTAGCTGTGGTGCCCAGGCTGTAGAGCCCAGGCTCAATAGCTGTGGCCCATGGGTTCAGTGGCTCCGAGTATGGAATCTGGGATCTTCCCAGACCAGGGATCGAACCTGTGTCTCCTGCATTGGCAGGCGGATTGTTTACTACTGAGCCACCAGAGAAGCCCTTAATATTTTTATTTATTTATTTGGCTGTACCAAGTCTTAGTTGAGGCCTGTGAGGCTAGTTCCCCGACCAGGGATTAAACCTGGGTCCCCTGCATTGGGAGCATGGAGTCTTAGCCACAGGGAAGTCCTGACACTTTAATTTTAGACTTCTGGCCTCGCAAACTGCTGAGAGAATAAATTTCTGTAGTTGTTAGCCATAGAATTTGTGATACTTTGTTACCACAAACTAATACAAGAGAAACTAATATAAGCTCTGTGAAACTAATACAAGAGAAATAAAAACACATCCTCACAAAAAGATCTGTATGCAATGTTCATAGAAACTTTATTCATAATAGCTCCAAACTGGAAACAGCTCACATGTTCACTGACAGGTGACTGGATAAACGTGATAAATCCACTCAGTGGACTCATACTCCTTAAGAAAAAGAATAAATGACTGAGATATACACCCATATAGGCAAATCTCAGAAGCAACTTGTTGAGAGAAAGAAGCCAGACACTAAAGAAAACATACTGTAACTCCATTTATATGAAACTCAAGAACAAGCACCCACTCCAGTATTCTTGCCTGGAAAATTCCATGGACAGAGGAGTCTGGTGGGCTACAGTCCATGCGGTCACATAGTCGGACACAACTGAGCATGCGTGCACAGGAACAAGCAATGCAATCTACGGTAGTTGTCTAAGGCGACATCATTAACTGGAAAGGGGCCCAAGGGAACTTTCTGAAGTTATAGCAATAGTCTATATCTTGACTGGGGTATGTGTTTCACAGGGGTACAAATTTGTCAAAACTCATCAAAATATACACTTAGGATCTGTGCATTTTACTGGGTGTAAAATTTACCTTAAAAATGGTAACTAAAAAATCCAAAAATGAAAAAAAGTGAGGAATACGATTATATGGACTTGAATGTATTTGAGAGTTTGTGTTTCCAGGAAAAAGGTAGAAGAGGGGAATTACTTAGGGTGAATTTTTCCAAGATCAGATTTCAAGTCTAATCCAAAGTAGTTCAGATAAGGATTTTATTCCTACCTGTAGGGTTGCCAGAATTAGCAAACAAAAATAGGTGTCCAGTTAAATTTGAATTTCAGATGAAAAATATATAATTTCTTGTATCACTGTATCCCAAATCTTGCATGAGACATATCTGTACCCTACCTATGATTCTGTCATATAGTGAGAATATGCTAGTAATCTGTGAGGTCCAGCCCAGGAAAGGCAGGTAAAGCCAGAGAAGAAAAGACTATCCTAGGAAAGTGAGTGGAAACTGTTCAATTCCTATAGTAGGTATAAGTTCAATGACTGATTGAATTTGTGAGAGCTGATTCTTGGTGACTAAAAAACAAAAAGGGCCTAGGCCATGCAGATTATGGTGTGTGGATGGATCTGAATCCTCTGTGCACCTAGCAATGGGCTTTGCCTATAAAAGACACCTGAAAAAAATCTGATTTTGGTTCACATAATCTGGAGGACAGGAAACAGAAACTATGGGTTTGGGATCACATTCACATTTATGCTATTTCCTGCAAAGCTTAGGCAGTCTACAAAGAAAGCTATTTGTTTAAACGGAGACTGCATGAGAGAAGATGATGCTTGCCTTCTAATAATCAAATCCCAGGGAAAACAAAAATGTTCTCATCGCTTTTTTAGAGGTCAGCTTTAAAAAGCCTTATTTCCTTTCCATTACTCTCTAGTTCCCAGGGCCATGGTACTTCTGGGAATGTTGGTGTGAGGACACATTGTTCTTCAGTGAGCCTTTTTTTTTTTTTCCTTTTCTATTTTTGGCCACACAGCACAGTTTGTGGGATATTAGTTCCCCAACCAGGGATCAAACTCAGGCCTCTGCAGCGAAAGCACCAAGCCCTAACCACTGGGAAGCCAGGGAATTTCCTCAGTGAGCGTTTCTTAACCTTCATACTCAGTAGGGTGAAGGAGCACAAACCAGATTATAGACGGAGTTTTCTAAAGTTATCTTTTTCCTTATTGAGAACTGTGATTTCCCGGTTTACTTGTGCTTTCTGCATCCAAGAAGGAGAGCAGATGTAAAAGGCTCAGGGGAGGGAGCAAGCCCTGGGGCTCTCTCTGGACAGCGGAGAAACCCACCAGGAGCTCAGGAAGCCTGAAGAAAAGAGGCTGCTTTCCAGGGCCCACCGGAAGTATACTTTGTGATCCCTGTGGCTCCTTGAGGGGCCTTACTGCAGAAAGACTGTTTCTTCATGAACAAGACCAGGCTTTTGTCTTAAAAAGCAAGCAAACAAATAAAAGTGAAGACTTCCCTGCATTAGGTGACTAGCAAGTACAATTTTGAAGGGAGGAGTGGATTTTAAGACAGAGATTTCCATTTATCAGGGAATGGTTTCTAAAATTCTGGCAACATTGTCATCTTCACTGAGAGCCTCCTATGTGCCTGGTATTGTACTTGATGTGGGGGATATGAAGATTATCAATAAAACAAAGTCCTGTCTTAGGGAATGAGACAGACCCAAGCATGCATCGTTATAATCAAAGCCAGTGGAAGTACCTGGAATTCCTTCAAACCTAGACATGTGCTTATTTGTTTAGAGGAGAGAGGGACTTAGCTGGCCAGGGAAAAAAGGCAGAGAAGATCTCCAGCTTTGAGACCTCGAATCCCTGCAGACAACAGTACCCAGCATCCTTAGAAGGCAATTTTGACATCATCAGTTTTTCTGAATGTTTCTTGGGAATCTTACACTTGTCTCCTAACTGTCCCCACAAGGCACTTATCCAAGTATTTCTTCCAGGCACATATGGTTGTCTCCACTGGAGAAATCCAGATATAAACAGTATTCTCATTCATACATTTTCAGTTAATTTTAACTTTCCTAGTGGATTAACTCCCTGGGAAAATGTTTGACTACAACTTCCCTTAATCCAGCTTTTATTATGATACAAAGACATACATGAAATTAGAGGATTATGAACACTGAGACATATTTGACATCATCAGTTTTTCTGAATGTTTCTTGGGAATCTTACACTTGTCTCCTAACTGTCCCCACAAGGCACTTATCCAAGTATTTCTTCCAGGCACATATGGTTGTCTCCACTGGAGAAATCCAGATATAAACAGTATTCTCATTCATACATTTTCAGTTAATTTTAACTTTCCTAGTGGATTAACTCCCTGGGAAAATGTTTGACTACAACTTCCCTTAATCCAGCTTTTATTATGATACAAAGACATACATGAAATTAGAGGATTATGAACACTGAGACATATCGATAGGGCCCTTAGTGTTGGGTTTAAATTATCTCGCATGGGGAATACTTCACAAATTGTTTTACAGAGCATGGGAGGGGGGTGCATTTTTGATGGAGAGGGCAACCTGCCTGCCTCATTCAGGTGATGGCCGAGATGCATTGCAAAGCCTGGCATCCAGACTGAGATCTGGGAAGGTGAAGATTTCCAGTAGCCAGGTGACCCAATGTGAATTTTCAGGATTTAAGTGACATCAGAAAATCTGATCTCCATGTCCAGCTATAGCAAATATCAGCGGGTTTTGCTGCCCAACATCCATTCATCCCTTTCCTGGAACCTGCTCTAGCAGTTTTTCTCTGGAGAATTGCTATCTCCCTAACTCCTTGTCCTATGTACTTCAGATGACATTGCTTTTGGCTCCAGGTGGCTCCAGCTTGACCAATCACAGCATTGCATTTTCCTAGTCAGAGATTTGGTTCAAGAATGGAGCCAATCAAAGCCAATAATATAGTTAGACTTTGTGGAGACTACTGAGAGACCTTTTCCACTAAGTTGATCCTGCAAGTGCCAGTAGGCAGCCTGAGAATGAAGCCAGTGTGGAGACAAGCAATGAGGAGGGCACAGGCACATGCCATGCCTAAATTCAGCCCTTTGCTTTTAAAAATTATTTTCAAATGTTAGAAGACATTTTCTTTAAGCAGTTCTAGTTGAGTTTTTTGATATTTGCAATAGAAAAGGTCTTGACCTGTACACTAGGTGACAGAGAACAAGTTTCCTTGGCCCAGGTGCCGTGAATGGAGCAGGTTTAGCGGGCTTCAGAGGTCCAGGTAACTCAGGAGGACTTGGTCTCCAAAGTCTACACAGTGAGTTCCAAACTTTGTTGATGAAAAATGGCCACNCTCCTCCATCCATGGGATTTTCCAGGCAAGAGTACTGGAGTGGGGTGCCACTGCCTTCTCTGATAGAATCCTCTCTAGCTTTTACTATTTTAATTATAATCTGTTTTGTTGTAGGTCTGTTTGGGTTCACCTGGTTTGAGATCGCTGTGCTTCCTATACCTGGATATCTATATTCTTCTTTGGGTTTGGATCATTTTCAGTTGTAGTTTCTCCAAATCTATTTTAAATCTCCATTTCTTATTATTCTCCTTCTGGGATCCCTAGTATGTATATATTGGCAGCTTTATATTATTCCATAGGTCTTGTATTTTTTTTTCATTTTAAATTTGTCCTCTGCTGTTCTGATTGGGTGATTTCCATTATTCTATTTTCCAAATCATTTATTCATTCTTCTGCATTAACCAGTTTGCTGTTTATCACCTATCATTCGGCTTTTGTTTCAGCAAAAGAGTTTTCTAATTTTACTTGGCTCCTCTTTAAATTTGTACCTCCTTTTTACAGTTATCTGCATTTCTATTGATTGCCTTTTCTTAATTCCTTCTGTGTTTTTATTACCTCCTTTTTGAACTCAGAGTGTAGTAGACTGCAAAGGTCTATTTCACTGTTTATTCTTTCAGGGGAATTCTCTTGATCTTTCGGGAGTGGTTCCATTGCTTCTTCATGTTACTTATATTTCTCTGACTCTGAGTTTAGGAGAAACAGTTACCCACTGTGTTCCTGAAGGGCTGTTTTTATGTAGGAGTGTCCTTCGGTAGCCTGCCTGGGTGTAATACTTTTGCTGTGGGAGTTGTTCTTGGTATGGATGCCTGCCGTGTCTTTGTGTGGTGTGTTCTGTTATTGCCTTGATAGAGGATGTGACTGGTGTCATGGTGGCCAATGCCTCCTCTTTGCTCTGTGGTAATCACAGACCCGTCGGGGACAGGGTCTCCCCAATTGTTGGAACAGAAGCCCCTGGATCTGTTTCTGAGCAGAGATGTGGAGTTGGCAGGACTGGAGCCGCGGGCTGAGTGTTGCTTGGCGAGAGCTGTCCCCCAGGGGTGCCCTCCTTGGTGTTGCCTGTCACCTGTTGTGTGGACTCATAGGGCTCACTGTTGCTGGCACTGCCCTCAGCTACACCTCAGCCATGGGAATGCCAGCAGTTGGCCTCGGTGTCCCTCAGCCTCTGTACTCACGAAGCCAGCGTCCCAGATCCACTGGCATCAGGTACTAGGACCACGCTGGTTATGCACTTAGAGCTGCTGTGGGAGCTGCAGAATTGACCCAGATGCCAGTGCCGCCAGTACACATGCACACAAGCCCGCTGGGCCCACTCCAGTCGCGGGAGCACCGGTAATCCACTCGGATGTCCTTTAGGCGCTGGGTTTACAAAGGCCTGGCAGCATAAATTCACGGATTGGCATGAAATCATGGATGGCCTAAATTCATCTGTGTCATCTAAGGGTTTATTTCTGTTGTCTTTTATTGTTTTGATTTTTAGCTAACTTTATGTCATGCCGTGTTACTTTTAGTTGAATGCTAGTCATTGTTTATAATATTTAGAGAGATAATTTCAGTCTCTGAATCATATCTTACTTGAGAGAAGATTTATATTTGTTTTTAGCTTGCAGGTAGCCTAGGAACATATAATCCCATTTAATCCATTCATTGAGCAGATTCAAGCTAGGCTTCAGTTTCTGTGAGGGTTCTTCAATTTGGAGTTCATACTCCTAAGTTTGAGCATCCCAAGTGGCACTAGCAGCAAAGAACCTGCCTGCAGTGCAGGAGACATAAAAGATGTGTTCCACCCCTGGGTCGGGACATGCCTGCCATACCCTGGAGGAGGGCATGGCAACCCACACCAGTATTCTTGCCTGGAGAATCCCAGGGACAGAGGAGCCTGGCAGGCTACAGTCCATGGGCCTGCAAAGAGTCGGACACGACTGAGGCGACTTAGAACGCATGCGCGCACTCCTCAGTTTCAGCACTTCTTGTTGTCGATCAGTCGTTCAGTCATGTCCAACTCTTTGCGACCCCACCGACTGAAGCACACCAGGCTTCCCTGTCCTTAACCATCTCCTGGAGTTTGCTCAAATTCAACTCAAAGGCTGGAGTGTTTACCTGGGCCCTTTCTCCTGAGTGGACTCTGAACCCCAAGTTTTCCCTTAGCCTATGAGACTGAAATAAATTATGTTGAACTTTAAAGACTTTTTAAGATATTATTTTCTGTTTGATTTTTCTTTTCTCTGAGCTGCTTCCTGAGAATTTACACGTATTCAAAGGGAAAAGTGAAAGTTGCTCAGTTGTGTCCGACTCTTAGTGACCCCGTGGACTATACAGTCCATGGAATTCTCTAGGCCAGAATACTGGAGTGGGTAGCCTTTCCCTTCTCCAGGGAATCTGCTTAGCCCAGGGACTGGACCCAGTTCTGCATTGCAGGCAGATTCTTTACCAGTTGAGCACAAGGGAAGCCCAAGAATACTGGAGTGGGTAGCCTATCCTTTCTCCAGGGGGTCTTCCCAACCCAAGAATTGAACTGAGGTCCCCTGCATAAGAGGTGGATTCTTTACCAACTGAGCTATCAGGGACGCCCTTCAAAGGGAAAAGTGGTACCAAATACCAGTTTACCTCACTGGGTTTCTTTTCTCTGTAAGATCTTAGCCTTTCACATCCTCACTGTCTCGGTCACTTTCTGATGCCTTCAAATAAATGTTTGTTTAATTTTATCCAGGTTTTATTGTGCTTTATGGCAGTAAGATTTCATCTCAAATAAACTAGTCTGCCATTTTTAAGAAGGGAAAAGTCGGTGCCACGTGGACTTATATGTTGTTTTTACTTTTGTTTTCTCATATTTTTATTTCTCTTTGATAGTAAAAGAGACTGGAGCATGCAGAGATTTTGCTTCAAGCCAAATCCCTAGTTAATGAGTCAATTGGGATTAGAACCCACATTTCCAGACTTCTGGTACTGAATATAGTGCTTTTCCCTGGTATGCACAACAGAAATATTGCAATAATAGTGGGCATAATATTCTTCCAGTATTGCGTATTATGCTTAGAAGCATTCTTTTCCATCAGTTTACTTGTAGATGAGTTAGGCTTTGTTGATTACAACATTCCTAGATTAATACCATGAATGTCCTAAAAATATTATATCTGTAAGTTAATTAATATTTCAAATGTATAAGTGCAATCTACTGTTTGAAGGATTTCTGCAGTGGATGCTTTTGTGAAGTCAGGAATAATTGTAGAAATGCAAATTACACCCCACTAATTTCTCTGTTTTATAAATTTGGCTTTTAATATTTCCTTAAAGTTGATTGGGTCTGATGTTGACTCCTCCATCCTCAAAATATCTTCGTGTTGATAAACTATTGTTACTTCAACTAATTGAAGTTGATAGTACTCTAAGGGACAGCTGATGTTAAAATCCTCTAGGGTAAATTGCTTTGAATGTCTGTTATAAGTAAAGGAACATGTAAAGCAATGAAATTGTGATACCAGAATTAAATTATCTTGAGACTGTTTTCTTCAAATGTATGATTCATTTGAACATTTTCATGTTTCATTCCAGAGAGACATTATAATATGGACATTACAGCTATGTCCACAGCTTCCCTGATAGCTCAGTTGGTAAAGAATCTGCCTGCAATGCAAGAGACCATGGTTCAATTCCTGGGTCAGGAAGATCCACTGCAGAAAGGATTGGCTACCCACTCCAGTATTCTTGGGCTTCCCTGGTGACTCAGCTGGTAAAGAATCCCCCTGCAATGCACGAGACCTAGGTTTGATCCATGGGTTGGGAAGATCCCCCTGGAGAAGGGAAAGGATACCCACTCCAGTATTCTTGCTTGGAGAGTTCCATGGATGGGCAGGCTACAGTCCATGGGGTTGCAGAGAGTTGGAGGTGACTGAGCAACTTTCACTAGGGTGCTGCAGTGATGAGGTACCTTGATGCAAGGGTAAAGTGGTCCCCTGGACAGGCAGGGGTGTTTTTGCTGACTGTTAGAGCTTCTCCATCTTTGCCTACAAAAAATATAATCAATCTGATTTCAGTATTGGCCATCTAGTGATATCCATGTGTAGAGTCTTTTCTTGTGTTGTTGGAGAGGGTGTTTGCTATGACTAGTGTATTCTCTTGGCAAAACAGTATTAGCCTTTGTCCTGCTTATTTCTATACTCTAAGGCCAAATTTGCCTGTTACTCCTGGTGTTTCTTGACTTCCTACTTTTGCATTCCAGTCCCCTGTAATGAAAAGGACATATTTTGGGGGCGTTAGTTCTAAAATGTCTTGTAGGTAGAACTGTTCAGCTTCTTCAGCATTACTCGTTTTGGCATATTGCTGACTGTTAGAGCTTCTCCATCTTTGCCTACAAAAAATATAATCAATCTGATTTCAGTATTGGCCATCTAGTGATATCCATGTGTAGAGTCTTTTCTTGTGTTGTTGGAGAGGGTGTTTGCTATGACTAGTGTGTTCTCTTGGCAAAACAGTATTAGCCTTTGTCCTGCTTATTTCTATACTCTAAGGCCAAATTTGCCTGTTACTCCTGGTGTTTCTTGACTTCCTACTTTTGCATTCCAGTCCCCTGTAATGAAAAGGACATATTTTGGGGGTGTTAGTTCTAAAATGTCTTGTAGGTAGAACTGTTCAGCTTCTTCAGCATTACTCGTTTTGGCATAGACTTGGATTACTGTGATATTGAATGATTTGCCTTGGAAATGAAAAGAGATCATTCTGTCGTTTTTGAGATTGTGTCCAAGTACTGCATTTTGGACTCTTTTGTTGATTATGATAGCTACTCCATTTCTTCTAAGATATTCCCACCCACAGTGGTAGATATAATGGTCATCTGAATTAAATTCACCTATTCCAGTCCATTCTGGTTCGCTGATTCCTAAAATATTGGCATTCACTTTTGCCATCTCCTGTTTGACCACATCCAGTTTGCCTTGATTCATGGGCCTAACATTCCAGGTTCCTATGCAATATTTCTCTTTACAGCATTGGACTTTGCCTCTATCACCAGTCACATCCACAACTGGGTGTTGCTTTTGCTTTGGCTCCATCTGTTCATTCCTTCTGGAGTTATTTCTCCATTGATCTCCAGTAGCATACTGGGCACCCACCGACCTGGGGAGTTCATCTTTCAATGTCCTGTCTTTTTGTCTTTTCATACTGTTCATGAGGTTCTCAGGGCAAGCATACTGAAGTGGTTTGCCATTCCCTTCTTCAGTGGACCACATTCTCTCAGACCTCTCCTCCAAGACCCCTCCATCTTGGGTGGCCCCACGTGGCATGGCTTAGTTTCATTGAGTTAGACAAGGGTGTGGTCCATGTGATTAGATTGGTTAGTTTCTATGATTGTTATTTTAGTCTGTCTGCCCTCTGACGCCCTCTCTCAGTGCCTACCGTCTTACTGGGGTTTCACAGAGTGTATTTACTAAGGGGTCATGAAAAAGCTTGGAGAATTTATTTATCACATGTATTATCTGGGCATACATATTTATTTTATATATCTTACAAATTCTAAATAGAATGTAAGTTCTGAGAGGACAGAATGTATCTCAAGTGTCCAGTACTGTATCTTGTGTATAAAAGGCATTCCATGAGTATTTTTAAAGTTAATTATTTATTTTAATTGGAGGCTAATTACTTTACAATATTGTAGTGGTTTTTGCCATATATTGACTTGAATCAGCCATGGGTGTACGTGTGTCCTGCATCCTGGACCCCCCTCCCACCTCCCTCCCTATCCCATCCCTCAGGGTCATCCCAGTGCTCCATGAGTATTTTTGTTTGAATGAGTAAATGAATAATTCATGAATTTCTAGTGCTCAGTCGTTATGAATACAGCATTTGGTTTTTAGTGATGATAGTATTCATACACATACACATATCTGAGAACTTTCTTTTTGTTCGTATCACTTCCATTTAGGCTTTGTTTCTCCAGATTATAATTTATCAATGAAGTATTCCTTGCTGATGACATTTTTCATTAGTTCTCTATAGAAATATGTTCACACATCATAAAGAGGAGCAATATGACATTTTATTACTCATATGGAAAGAGGAATTATCTTGAACTAAGCCAAACATTTAATACCTCTATATCTCTCGGATGGTTCTCATGAATCATTCACTATAATTTGGTTGCTTTATTTGTTCTTATATTGGTAAAGGAGAGAAAAGTAACATTTATGGAGAGCCTACTATGTGATAAGTGCTTGCCACGTATGTACCTATTTCATTAACCTCTACAACAACCCAGTGAAGAAGATACTGTTTGTATCCCCATTTTAGTAGACCAGGTAATTGAGGCCCAAAGGGAAGACTTAAGATAATCACAGCTGCCGGCGGTGGGTCTAGCCCTCAAGCCCCAGCATGCCTCTCGGCCACACTGGACTCAACTCCAGGTCATGTTCACTGCCCCCCATCCATTGCCTCTGCCTCACGCTCATCTTTTTCAGGTCTCCCTTATAGTACACTGGTTTTATTCCTTTATTCAGTTGATAAGGGACTGTTTTCAGTTATTTGATAGGAATGCCAGGATAAGCCATTTGGTGTTCAGTGAGTGGTTTTGTCACTGAGGATTTTTAGCAGAGGACTGGTTATCAGGGCAACGGAAAGGAGGGTGTATTACAGGCCCCGGAGCTGGGCATATATAGGCCAGGTGAGAGATGCCAGGTTGGCAAGATAACACCCCTCCAAATGTCCATATCCTAATCTCCAGAACCTGTGAATATTACCCTACATGGCAGAGGGGCTTTGCAAATATAATTCATGTTAAGGACCTTAACTACAGGAGAGAGTATCCTTCATGTTAAGGACCTTAACTACAGGAGAGAGTATCCAGGTGCATCCAGGTGGGCACAATCTAATCACACGAACTCTTGAAAGAAGACAGAGGGGTGACTGCAGAAGAATGACTAGAGAGATGCCACATGGCTGGCTTTCAAGATGAAGCAAGAGACCCAGGGGCCAAAGTGTGCAGACAGCCTTTAGAAACTGGAAAAGACAAAGAAAGGAATTCCTCCGTAGAGTCTTCAGAAAGGATGTCAGCCCTACTGACCCTTTAACTTGACCAGTAAGGCCTGTGTCTGCAGAATAAGAAATTGGTGTTTTATTGAACCCATCCAATCTTTGTTACAGCAGCCATAGTTCAGTTCACTCACTCATTTGTGTCCAACTCTTTGCGACCCCATAGACTGCAGCATGCCAGGTTTCCCTGTCCATCGCCAACTCCTGGGGCTTGCTCAAACTCATGTCCATCAAGTCAGTGATACTATCCAACCATTTCATCCTCTGTCATCCCCTTCTTCTCCTGCCTTCAATCTTTCTCAGCATCAGTGTCTTTTCTAAGGAGTCAGCTTTTTGCATCAAGTGGCCAAAGTATTGCAGTTTCAGCTTTAGCATCAGTCCTTCCAGTGAATATTCGGGGTTGATTTCCTTAAGTATTGACTGGTTAGATCTTGCAGACCAAGGGACTCTCAAGAGTCTTCTCCAACACCACAGTTCAAAAGCATCAATTGTTTAGCATTCAGCTTTCTTTATGGTCCAACTCTCACATATATCTATCCATACTGGAAAAACCATAGATTGACAAGGTGGAGCTTTGTCGGCAAAGTAACGTCTCTACTTTTTAATATGCTGTCTAGGTTTGTCATAGCTTTTCTTCCAAGGAGCAAGTGTCTTTTAATTTCATGGCTGCAGTCACCATCTGCAGTGATTTTGGAGCCCCAGAAAGGAAAGTCTGTTACTGTTTCCATTGTTTCCCATCTATTTGCCATGAAGTGATGGGACCAGATGCCATTATCTTCATCTTTTGAATGCTGAGTTTTAAGTCAGCTTTTTCACTTTCCTCTTTCACTTTCATCAATAGGCTGTTTAGCTACTCTCTGCTTTCTGCCATAACGATGGTGTCATCTTCATATCTGAGGTTATTGATATTTTCCCCAGAAATCTTGATTACAGCTTGTGCTTCATCCAGCTCATCATTTCACATGATATACTCTGCATATAAGTTAAATAAACAGGGTGACAATATACTGCCTTGATGTACTCCTTTCCTGATTTGGAACCAGTCTGTTGTTCCATGTCTGATTCTAACTGTTGCTTCTTGACCTGAATACTGATTTCTCAGGAGGCAGGTAAGACAGTCTGATAATCCCATCTCTAAAAATTTTCCACAGGTTGTTGTGATCCACACAGTCAAAGACTTTGGCATAGTCAATAAAGTAGAAGTAGAGTTTTACTGGAAATCTCTTGCTTTTTCAGTTATCCAGTGGTTGCTGGCCATTTGATGTATGGTTCCTCTGCCTTTTCTAAAACCACCTTGAACATCTGGAAATTCACGGTTCTCATACTATTGAAACCTAGCTTGGAGAATTTTGAGCGTTACTTTGCTAGCGTGTGAGATGAGTGCAATTGTGTGGTAGTTTGAGCATTCTTTGGTGTTGGAATGAAAACTGACTTTTTCCAGTCCTGTGGCCATTGCTAAGTTTTCCAAATTTGCTGGCATATTGAGTGCAGCACTTGAACAGCATCATCTTTTAGGATTTGAAATAGCTCAGCTGGAATTCCATCACCTCTGCTAGCTTTGTTCATAGTGATGCTTCCTAAGGCCCACTTGACCTTGCATTCTGGGATGTCTGGCTCTAGGTGAGTGACCACACCATCATGGTTATCTGGGTCATTAAGACTTCTTTGTATACATCTTCTGTGTACTCTTGCCACCTCTTCTTAATATCCTTTGCTTCTGTTAGGTCTATATTGTGTCCTTTATTATGCTGATCTTTGCATGAAATTTTGTTCTGGTATCTCCAATATTCTTGAAGAGATCTCTTTAAGAAGAGCCATAAAGAACTGCTAATAGTATAAGGAGAGTTTTAGATGGTAGTTGGGAAGTAGGGCTTTCATGCTTCTGCTCAGAAATCTTTTGCAGCCCTCTTTCTCATCACTTTAAATCTCACCTGTCTTATCAAACTCTCCAGGTTCTGTATGACCTGCCTATGTTGTGTATTTCTCAATAACGGCCCCTCCTTGCTCAGCTCTGGTCAGGCTTCATCAGCTGACCATGCTCAGTCTCCTATCTGCATATGATGTCTACATGTATGCAATGGAATATTACTCAGCCATAGAAAGGAACAAAACTGGGCCATTTGTAGAGATGTGGATGGGTGTACCTAGAGACTGCCATATGGTGTGAAGTAAGTCAGAAAAACAACCATCTTGTATTAATGCATATATGTGGAATCTGAAAAAATTGGTATAGAAGATCTTTACAAAGCAGAAATAGAGACACATAGAAAACAGATGTATGGATACCCGAAGGGAGAAGCGGGGTGGGGTGAATTGGGAGGTTGGGATTGACATATATACACTACTATGTATGTAATAGATAACTAATGAGAACCTATTGTATAACATGGGAAACTCTTCTCAGGGCTCTGTGGTGACCTAAATGGGAAGGAAATCCAGAAAAGAGAGCATGTAAGTATAGCTGGTTCACTTTACTATACAGTAGAAACTATTTAATAATACAGCATTATAAAGCAACTATCAGTTCAGTTCAGTCACTCAGTCGTGTCTGACTCTCTGTGACCCCATGAACTGCAGCACACCAGGCCTCCCTGTCCATCATTAACTCCCGGAGTTCACTCAGACTCAGGTCCATCGAGTCAGTGATGCCATCCAGCCATCTCATCCTCTGTTGTCCCCTTTTCCTCCTGCCCCCAATCCCTCCAAGCATCAGAGTCTTTTCCAATGAGTCAACTCTTCTCATGAGGTGGCCAAAGTACTGGAGTCTCAGCTTTAGCATCTTTCCTTCCAAAGAAATCCCAGGGTTGATCTCCTTCAGAATGGACTGGTTGGATCTCCTTGCAGTCCAAGGGACTCTCAAGAGTCTTCTCCAACACCACAGTTCAAAAGTATCAATTCTTCTGTGCTCAGCCTTCTTCACAGTCCAACTCTCACATCCATACATGACCACAGGAAAAACCATAGCCTTGACTAGACGGACCTTAGTCGGCAAAGTAATGTCTCTGCTTTTGAATACGCTATCTAGGTTGGTCATAACTTTTCTTCCAAGGAGTAAGCGTCTTTTAATTTCATGGCTGCAGTCACCATCTGCAGTGATTTTGGAGCCCCCCAAAATAAAGTCTGACACTGTTTCCACTGTTTCTCCATCTATTTCCCATGAAGTGATGGGAGCAGATGCCATGATCTTCGTTTTCTGAATGTTGAGCTTTAAGCCAACTTTTTCACTCTCCTCTTTCNCCTTTTAATTTCATGGCTGCAGTCACCATCAGCAGTGATTTTGGAGCCTAAAAAAATAAAGTCTGGCACTGTTTCCACTGTTTCCCCATCTATTTCCCATGAAGTGATGGGACCAGATGCCATGATCTTCGTTTTCTGAATGTTGAGCTTTAAGCCAACTTTTTCACTCTCCTCTTTCACTTTCATCAAGAGGCTTTTTAGCTCCTCTTCACTTTCTGCCATAAGGGTGGTATCATCTACATATCTGAGGTTATTGATATTTCTCCCAGCAATCTTGAATCCAGCTTGTGTTTCTTCCAGTCCAGCGTTTCTCAGGATGTACTCTGCATAGAAGTTAAATAAGCAGGGTGACAATATACAGCCTTAATGTACTCCTTTTCCTATTTGGAACCAGTCTGTTGTTCCATGTCCAGTTCTAACTGTTGCTTCCTGACCTGCATACAGATTTCTCAAGAGGCAGGTTAGGTGGTCTGGTATTCCCATCTCTTTCAGAATTTTCCACAGTTTACTGTGATCCACACAGTCAAAGGGTTTGGCATAGTCAATAAAGCAGAAACAGATGTTTTTCTGGAGCTCTCTTGCCTTTTTTATGATCCAGCGGATGTTGGCAATTTGATCTCTGGTTCCTCTGCCTTTTCTAAAACCAGCTTGAACATCAGGAAATTCATAGTTCACATATTGCTGAAGTCTGGCTTGGAGAATTTTGAGCATTACTTTACTAGCATGTGAGATGAGTGCAATTGTGTGGTAATTTGAGCATTCTTTGGCATTGCCTTTCTTGGGGACTGGAATGAAAACTGACCTTTTCCAGTCTTTTCAGTTCTTTATCCTTTCACCTCTGTTCTTCCTGTTTCTCTCTTCCTTCTTCCTCCCCTCAATCCTTCCAGTTTGTCTATTATTCTTTCTTTTCATCTTCATTTCCTAAATTATCTACCTTTCTTTCCATCACTTCTTTATTTTCTATATTCTTTTTCTCTTTTCTTCCTTCTCTTGCTTCTAGCTTGATTTTCCTTCTAACTTTATATATTTTTCCCACTCACATACACAGACCCAACCATTCTGAAGTTAAAGGCATGGTCACAGTATTGTGAGGAAGGGTAGGGATGGAGAGGTAAATAAGTCACTGAATACTTAGAGAATGCCAGTGATGAGAGAGGAAAAGCTATGAGAAGGACCCGGAAAGGGTAATAATATTATCTCATTTTGCTCACTTTCAGGCTGGCAGAAGACATCATTGTACCCTGGTAAGTACATGGCCCTGAAGAAAATGATTCTAAGATATAGAATTAAGCTCCTAAAGTCTATGGAATATTGTACTACTAATAGAAAAAAATACAGAACACAACTTCTTGTCCTTAGCAAACATAGCAAGAACAATAATTTTTAAAGTATTTTTTCTTTTCATCTTTTTCTCATATGCATCTTACAAGTTGATTAAAGCAGAAATTTAAAAATGAAAGTAAAATATAATTTTCTCTTTTGTGGTTTTTATTACTCTTACTAAATTACATCTTCAGTTATCCTTGCATAACAAGATTATTCAATTTTTTCTCTATTTTTTCTACTGAAAATTTTATATTTTTAGCTACTACCATTAGGTATATAAAACATTTTGAGTTAGTTGTTTTGTGTGGGTAGAGAGAAAGATCTAAACATATTTTTTTTGTATGTGGATATCCAACTGTGCTAACACCAACTCTTGAAAATAGTATACTTTTCCTCTTTGAGTTGCCTTGGTAACTTTTAAAAAGACATCACTTGATCATAAATTGACTTCTAGACTCAAAGTTCTGTTCTGTTGGCCTAATTTTGTTTATTCTTCTCCTTTTAGTCCATTTGGGGAGAAGTTTAGGTTACTGGTTTAAAATAATACTTTTTTCTGCTTCAAACATTTAAAGCTCTAAGTTTCCCTCTAAGCAATACTTTTAGCTGCATTCAATAGTTTGGTAGGTAGCAATTACATTTTTATTCAATTCCAAGTATTTTCAAAATTTTCTTTTTTATTCACAGATTATTTATAAATATATTGATTAATACCCAGATGTTCTGTATATCTAAAATTTGCTTCTTTTTTATTACTAATTTAATTTTATTTTAAAAAGAGATCATCCTTTTATTGTCATTCTTCAATTAACAATTTTAAATATTTTTTCATGAATGACTGCTTCTCACTATAAAGTGATCATTTTTCACAATTTCTCCAGTATCAGTTGTTGCCTTGGGAAAGAAGATTTGCTTAAGTTATTTACTCAGCCCTTCCATAAGTATTCTTCATGTTGATTTCAACAACATTCTTCTCCTAATTAAGTAGGTTCCTCATACATTTTCTTTCAGTTAGTTCATGTGTCAATCATTGTATGAAAAATACAACTATAGACTTATTTGCTAATCTCATTTTTTTCCTAAGGTCCCCCTTTATGGTTGCTCACTTGAAGCTCCCTGGTAAAGCTGTGAAAAGGCCATCATCTTGATTTCTGCTCACTCTTAATTTTCCTAAAACACTCTGTTCCATAAATAAATTGCACCATTCCCTTGTGCTGAGTGCACTTTTAATTTCATCTTTTATTTAGGTGGCCTACAACAGTGAGGGCCATACTTGTTCTGTAAAGGCCAAGACTGTAAATATTGTAAGGTTTGTGGGTTACATGGTCTGTGTCACAATTACTCAACTGTTCCCTTTTAGCACAAAAGCAGCCACAGAAAATACTAATAGGTATGGCTGTGTTGAGAAGGAAATGGCAACCTAGTCCAGTATTATTCTTGCCTGGAGAATCCCATGGACAAAGGAGCCTGGTGGGCTATAGTCCATGGAATCGCAAACAGTCGGACACAACTCAGCAACTGAACACACACATGCACACACACAGCTGTGTTACAATAAAACTGTATTTAAACAAACATCAGGTGGGCCGTATTTGGCTCCCAGGCCATACATAGCTTGTTGACTCTTGGCTAGAAAGTCACCTTTTAACTTTGAAAATTTACCCATTTTGGGAACTCATGTACACCCGAGATGGATTCATGTCAATGTATGGCAAAACCAATACAGTATTGTAAAGTAAAATAAAGTAAAAAGAAAAGTAATAAATAAATAAAAGTGAAAAAAAAAAAGAAAATTTACCCATTTTGGAAGCTTTTCATTTATTTTGATTTATGAGTGAAAAAAGGGGAACAATTGTTATTAAATGAATAGTTTTTTTTTTAAATAGGTTGTCAATAACAGACCCAGTGAATATCCTCTTCAAATTAGCTCCTTTAGTCCTGTGTAGTGCATAAGGTATGTTTCCTAAATAATCTTAGGAAACTGTCTTAGCAACTGTTTTGTCTCCTCTTATCATGGATATCTTGGGCTTCCCAGTTGCGCTAGTGGTAAAGGACCCACTTGTCAATGCAGGAGACATAAGAAGCACGGGTTATATTCCTGGGTTGGGAAGATCTCCTGGAGGAGGGCATGGAAACCCACTCCAGTGTTCTTGCTTGGTGAATCCCAAGAACAGAGGAGTCTGGTGGGCTACAGTCCATAGAGTTGCAGAGAGCTGGACATGACTGAAGCAACTTAACACACAGACATATCATGGATGTCTCTATATGCAGTCGGTTTCACTTTTTTCTTTTTGTCACTCCTGTTACCTAAGCATTAAACCAAGACCACACATTTCTTAAGTGTTGGTTACAGTATTTTGCTTTCACTTTACAATAGCACTTTTTGCAACAAGCAGTGTAATTAGCTTTGATTTTTTTTTAAAAAAAGCAATTCCTATTATCTCTACAGTTTAACCACACTCATATAAATTATATCATTTTGGTCAGTGGTTCTCCAGAGCAACTCTCTTAAAAACAGTAACTCTGAGGAATAGGGTTTTTTTCCCCATCTTCTCCATTTTTAGGGCCTTACAGTTTTGGGATTGGGTGGGAAAGTGTACAGTGAGAATGAAAACAAACAAACAAAAATCACTGAACTATTTTATTGTCAAATCTAGAAATGATATGGTCCTTTGATGAGAACATTTTATGGCCTACAACTCACTCACATAGTCTCAACTAAATTCAATCAAAGTGGTGAAAGGCAAGCATATAATTTAGCTATTTGTTTAAGAAGAGGGTAACTGTTTGGATGCCTATAATCTGTACTATATAAAGAATAATTTACAGGAATTCATTCTTATGAGAATATTTAATAAGAAAAGCAGTGAAAGCTTTAGTTCAAGCATAAGTTATAGAATACTTTTGGATCCTTAGCAAAAGAAGCATTAGAAAGAAGAAATTACCTCTTGTCCAGGGAAATTCAGGTACTAGGTCTGATAATGACTATTTGTTTTCTTTTTAGACTGGAGGAAAGAATTTTTCCAGGCTGGTGAGTTATTCCCTGATGGCAGAAGAGAGCTGCTCTTTATTCTCTCAGTATTAGTCTGAGGATCCTCTGGAACAGGGCAGACGAAAGAGTCTATGTGGGAATATATGAGTGTCCCACAAGCTCAAAAATATCTCAGGCTAATAATAGCAGTATGTCTGCTTCCTGATCCATCTTTTTCAGATATTAAAATGGTTATTGTCTTTGCAGTGGATATTACTCTGGATCCAGCCACCGCCCATCCTTCCCTCTTCTTGTCGGAAGGGAACAGACGTGTAAGCTGGGGAGAGAAGTCTCAAGATCTACCTGAGGACCCACAGAGATTTTGTTCTCTTCCCTGTGTCCTGGGTCATCAGGTCATCACCTCAGGGAGGTGGTACTGGGAAGTAGAGGTCGGGAGCCATGGCGCATGGGACCTGGGGATTTGTAGGCCTCATGTGATGAGAAAGGGCAGGGTTTGTATCAAACCTGAGGATGGTTTCTGGGCCCTCAGGTTCTATAAGCAGGAGTACTGGGCACTCACCTCTCCAGAAACAAAACTCACTGTAAAGGTGCACCCCGCCAGAGTGTGTATTTTCCTAGAATATGAAGAGGGACGTATTTCATTTTATAATATGGTAGATAAGTCTCACATTCACACCTTGTCTCAAGGTGCCTTTGGAGGGCCCTTAAAGCCTTTTTTCAGGCTTTGGCCCAGTGAGTCAGAGCATTTGACCATCTGTCCAATGCCTGGAGTATCCCAGAATCCCCTGTGCTAAGAGCATCATATAAGCTGCAGGTCAGTGTGGCTTGAAGCATTTGATCATGAGGTAATTTTTCCTAGATAGAAGCAAATTATTTTTCCTTATCCATTTGTATGGTTTTCTTTATCCTTTTATTTTCTTCATAAACAGCTTCCCCAAAGCATGGTGCAGGGTAGAAAACTATGTGTTGCTTGTGATCTGTGTAATGAAAAAAAGAGATCATAAAATATAATCATATCATCATTATAAATGTATGCAAAGCACTAGTGTATGTGATTGTCCATAGAGTGTTGCAATGTCTTTAAGATTACAAATTTAAAATGAAGGTGAAAATAAGGGGAGAAAAACTTTTCATTTTGTATTCTTTTGTACCTTGGGTTTTGTACTGCATTTATAAAGTGAAATGCAGAAAAATAAAATTAAGGCATTCAAATAAAAAATAATTGAGTTGTTCTCAGTTGTCCAACTTAGTGACATTCAAAGGGAAACAGATATATTCAAGCATATTCTTCAGCTTCCTCTGTGTGAGCATCTATATTCCATCTTTACAGTTTTTACCTTCCCATTCACTCTGAGGTATTGGTTCGTTTCTGCCTTTTCTTGCTACTATGTATAGCTTGGGAAGACAGTTTCTTAATGTACATGGAGTATGAATTATATTTTAGAACAATCTTGTGGGTTTTAGCACTTATACAGACTCATGTAGCCACTACTAGATTCAGGATAAAAGATAGTTCCATTACTCCAAAAAACTATTTTGTGATAGATTTGTGAAGTCAAACCTTTCATTAATACCTAACCTGGAAACAATTGATCAGATTAGTACTTCTGTATGTTTTATATTTTACCAGAAGTTCATATCAATAGAATCGTTAAATTTTGTGTTTGAGATTGGCTCCTTTCCCTTGGAATAAGGCTTGTGATATTTAACCATGGTATTAGAGGTATTAATACTTGATTCCTATATGTTAAGTAGTATTCCAGTGAATTAATGTACAGCATTTTGATCATCTAATCTCTAAGAACGTTTATGTTGTTTCCAATTGGGGTGACTATAAATTAATGTGGACTCCTGCCCCAAGGCCACAGAAGCAGAGCCCAGCACCAAGGTCATCTCGGAAGCTGACTGAGCCCCATTATAATCGTTGTCAAAAGCCCCCAGTAGGTGCATATCATGAGTAGGCTTCCTGACCACATATTAGGCAAAAATATACACACCCTATATCACCCTAATGCCAATTTGCAGCAGAAATTTTGTCTTGAAGCTATAAAAATTGGCTACTAACCCACAAAAAATGTTGACTTTCCACTGAGAGTGCAACCTGAGACACTAGCAGTGCCCACATTAACTCTGCTCTTTGTTCTTAATCAGCGCCCTCCTTTCTACAATATTCCATGTCTAGAAATTCTTTGCAAACCCACGGTTCAGACTGCCACAACAATCAAGATGTTATAAACGTTCATTTAAACATTTGTGTGTGAATATCAGTTTCCACTTTTCTATGGTAAATATCTAAGAGTGAAATGACTGGGTCATGTGATTAGAGCAGTTACAACTTTATAAGAAACTGCCAAACTCTTTCTAGAGTGGCCGTACCATTCTGCATTCCTACTAGAAATGATTGAGAGTTCCAATTGCCCCACATCCTTACCAGCACCTGGTATTGTTAGTTTTGATTTCTTGTTTCACATTCTATTTGTTATTGTAATTTAATTCTATCCATTACAATAAGTATAAGATGGTATTTCATTCTGTTATTATTTGAATCCATCTAATAATATTAATCTTGTGCTTATTTTGTGATTAGAGCAGTTACAACTTTATAAGAAACTGCCAAACTCTTTCTAGAGTGGCCGTACCATTCTGCATTCCTACTAGAAATGATTGAGAGTTCCAATTGCCCCACATCCTTACCAGCACCTGGTATTGTTAGTTTTGATTTCTTGTTTCACATTCTATTTGTTATTGTAATTTAATTCTATCCATTACAATAAGTATAAGATGGTATTTCATTCTGTTATTATTTGAATCCATCTAATAATATTAATCTTGTGCTTATTTTTCTTTGTGTGCCTTCTGGGCATTTTTAGTCCATTTTACAAACATTATAATAGATTTTAAGAGCAACCTTAGGTTTACAGAGGAGTTTTGCAGAAAATACAGAAAATTTACCTATATCTCTTATTCCCTGAACACTCCAGCTAGTAACAGCTTGCATTGGTGTGGTACATTCATTAAAACTGATGAACCAACATCAACTGGGCTCCACCCTCCACCTGTCCATTCCTACTCCCCTCCTAAATCCCTGGCAACTACTGATATTTTTACTGTCTCTAGAGTTTTGCCTTTTTCTGCATGTCATATAGTAGAAATCAAATAGTATTGTAGCTTTTTCAGACTGACTTCTTTCACTGAGAGAAATGCATTTGAGTTACCTCCATGCCTTTTTGTGGCTTGATAGTGCATGGCTTCTAATTGATGAATAATGTTCCTCGTGGCTCAGATGGTAAAGAATCTGCTTGCAATGCGGGAGTCTCGAGTTCGATAACTGGGCTGGGAAGAACTCCTGGAGAAAGGAATGACTACCCACTCCAGTATTCTTGCCTGAAGAATTCCCTGGACAGAGGAGCCTGGCAGGCTATAGTCCATGGGTCACAAAGAGTCAGACACAACTGAGTGGCTGTCACTTTCACATTCCATCGCAAGTATGTTTCGCAGTTTGTTTATCCATTCTCCTAGTGAGGATATATTGGTTTCTTTCAAAGAATTTTTAAGCCATAATCATCGTATTAGAAATGTTTTGAAAGAGCTAAAGTCAAGTTATTTGGCAGTGGCTTTGGCGGTGCTGGATGTGGAGTCAGCACTGAGGAACTTTGAGTTACCTGGAGAAGACCAAAACAGTACTTCACTTTCTAAAGAGAGTAGCTATCAGCTTGATTTTCTAGCTTGAACATGTATGGGTTCCATGTCCCAGATGTAGTGGGGCACAATGACCCCCTGAAGGCAGGTCTTGAGGGGAGGGTGGTAGTGGGAATGCTGTTCTCAACAGAGGATGCATCTTTTACCATATCCCTGTTGGTTGTTTACAGGGAGCCACTGAGATGCAGACTTCTCAAGGCCTCCTAACACAAACAATAATCGGGCAGTTTAGGGCTTTCAATCTCTTCTTATCACTCTCCACTGGCATCTAATCACTAGTATCTTTATCTATTTATGTGTGTATATATATACACACAAATATATAAATATAGATAGATAGATATTTTGCTATTAGTTTTCCTCTCAGATTTTCTTCCATTATTCTTTGATATATTATATTTTTCAGTGCTAATATTTCAAAATTTTATATGGCAAAACTGATCACCTGTCTGAATATGTGTTTAACCTCTCTGGAATTTATATGAATCTGTGTAGAGGAAGGTGGGAAAAGCATTAGGATTTGAAAATGGTCTACACAGGGATTACCTGAAGGAAAGTCAGGCTAAGGAGAACAAAGCTACCTCCAAAAAGTAGAAGGGAATACAAATACCCAAGAAGCCAAAAAAGCAGTCCTTAAAAGAGAAAAGTGAGTACTTGGAGCATTTAACATCTCGATGGTCTACTATAAATATTTAACATTCATAAATCTTGACTCTCTTCGTTTTAAAGTAGTTATAGCAGGGAAAGATTTGCATGTTTGTTTTTTAACAAAGAAATCTATTATCTCTATTTGGCATTTAAATTGCTTTTATATATATTAAAATTATAAACTTTAAAAATAAATTCTCTAATTTATTTCAAATTTTTTATATACAAAGAATGATCATGAGAGGTAGAGTTTGTCTTCTATTTCATGTGAAATTAAATCAAATTGAGAAGGGAAATTCACATTAAAATTTATTCTGCTTAAAGACATAGTTAACTGGTGACTTATGTTTCTGTGTAGAATGCGGTGGATAATACTCTTAATAAAAAAAAATGAGAATAAATGAAATGAGTAAGTTAAATCATAGATTTTAAACAAGTCAAAATGTTACTGGGAAGAGCCAATTTTGTCTTCATGTTGGATCTGCTTCTTTGCCTTTAACCTTGCCATTGCTTTTGTTCACTAAAAGGATATTGTTTATATATAATTGTTGGGAGCCGTGTTAGCCATTACTGACAAAATGGAGGCACAGCCCCAACCCCCTCTCCTCATCTTGCAGGCACAGCCCCTGGATGAAGGAGTTAGGTCTTGTGATTCTTACTTGTTCTTTCCTTTCTTTGGTTGAGTTGGCTGGAAAGAATGTTAAGGTGCTTGAGAGAAGCATGAGAAAGCACAAAGCCTTCTGCAGTTGTGCCCAGAAAATAACATATAAAATAACCATTGACATTTGTTCAAGGATCTTTACAAAGAATGTCCCAGGATGAACATGTAGGCTGCAGCTTACAGGAAGGATTGCTATCTGAGACCTGTTTGTGAGGGAAATATTTATGGCAAAAGAAGTTTGCTGAGTTTAAGGTTTAGGAATAATTAAGAATAGTTAGAAACCTTTTTAGGAGATAGTGATCTTAAGATGCTAGGGGCAAACAGGATTTAGAAAGATAAGAAATAAACTGAGGAATGTAGCAAGAGTTACAATGTAATCACAAGTTAAGTATAGGACACATAAGAAGTAGATAATAGATAGTAAAGCTGATTCTGAGAGAATCACTGTAGCAGGAACTCTGTTCGTAGGACAACAATGATTTCTGGAGACAGTAAATCTGGGTGAGGGAAACTGAAAATGTCAAACCTCTGACCTAATACTTTTGTCAAAGTATAAAAGAGAACCTGAAACTTGAAATAAACATGTAGTTCTGTACTATGAGTCAGAGGTTACATCATCATCCGCCGACACTGCTCACCCCGTCAGGCTGATTCCCTGGCTGCTGGAGCTGGACTCTGGCACATAATGGCCTACCTTGGGGAACTCTTTCACTGTAGCAGGAACTCTGTTCGTAGGACAACAATGATTTCTGGAGACAGTAAATCTGGGTGAGGGAAACTGAAAATGTCAAACCTCTGACCTAATACTTTTGTCAAAGTATAAAAGAGAACCTGAAACTTGAAATAAACATGTAGTTCTGTACTATGAGTCAGAGGTTACATCATCATCCGCCGACACTGCTCACCCCGTCAGGCTGATTCCCTGGCTGCTGGAGCTGGACTCTGGCACATAATGGCCTACCTTGGGGAACTTTGCCCCTCTGCGTGAATGTTAAACCAAAATGCCTTTGTTTGGGACCCTGTCCACCTGTGGGTGGCTACGAGAAGGAAGAAATGAACAACACCTTCTCCCTGAGGCTTGCCATTCTAGGAGACATCTGCCAGATTAATGGCATTTTAACTTCATTTCCTCACCTCTCCTCAACTCTGTTCTATGAAAGAATCTGATACCAGCCCCCAAGAAGATGGTTATTTTAAGACATTAGTCTGATTAGTAAGCCATCTTCTTGATCTGCTGGCTTTCCTAATAAAGTCATATTCCTTGCCTCAACCTGGGAGGCTTTCCAGGTAGCTCAGTGGTAAAGAGTCTGCCTGCCAATGTTGGAGACACAGGAGATGCGGGTTAGATCCCTGGGTTGGGAAGATCTCCTAGAGAAGGAAAGGACAGTCAACTCCAGTATTCTTTCTTGGGAAACCCCATGGACAGAGGAGCCTGATGAGCTACAGTCCATGTGATCACAAAGAGTCAGACAGACTCAGAAACTAAGCATGACATTTCTCTCAATATCCCATCTATATGCTTATTGGACTTTCATGCTGCAAGGAGAGTGAGCTTGGTCTCAATGACAAAAAGCTAAGGAATAAATACTTGAACATATGAGCTGATTCGCTGGGCAGCTTATTTCCTGGGGGTCACTTACTAATTCAGGAAGAGCTTAGTTTGAGCAGAGGGACACTGGTGTAGCCTTTGAAAGACAGGTCAATCTGTAGCAATGAAGTAGAAATTAGAGGCTCACAACTTGAGGGATATTTTTCCCCATGAGACATTTGTTAAGTGCTTGGGCAGTGCAGGAGGTTGACAGGGGTAGCAGGGGAAAAGAGGAGAGTAGTATAAAATTTCCCACAATTTTGAAGTGCTTGGAAGAAAAATTTTCCTAGAAGGAAAAAATCTCAACAGATAGATGTTTGCCAGGTTTTGAACAACATCAAGGCTGCATATTGTCACCTTGCTTATTTAACTTCTATGCAGAATACATCATGAGAAATGCTAGACTGGAAGAAACACAAGCTGGAATCAAGACTACCAGGAGAAATATCAATAACCTCAGATATGCAGATGACACCACCCTTATGGCAGAAAGTGAAGAGGAGCTAAAAAGTCTCTTGATGAAAGTGAAAGAGGAGATCGAAAAAGTTGGCTTAAAGCTCAACATTCAGAAAAAGAAGATCATGGCATCTGGTTCCATCACTTCATGGGAAATAGATAGGAAAACAGTGGAAACATTGTCAGACTTTATTTTTTGGGGCTCCAAAATCACTGCAGATGGTGACTGCAGCCATTAAATTAAAAGACACTTACTCCTTGGAAGAAAAGTTATGACCAACCCAAGTAGTATATTCAAAAGCAGAGACATTACTTTGCCGACTAAGGTCCGTCTAGTCAAGGCTATGGTTTTTCCTGTGGTCATGTATGGATGTGAGAGTTGGACTGTGAAGAAGGCTGAGCACTGAAGAATTGATGCTTTTGAACTGTGGTGTTGGAGAAAACTCTTGAGAGTCCCTTGGACTGCAAGGAGATCCAACTAGTCCATTCTGAAGAAGATCAACCCTGGGATTTCTTTGGAAGGAATGATGCTGAAGCTGAAGCTCCAGTACTTTGGCCACCTCATGCGAAGAGTTGACTCATTGGAAAAGACTCTGATGCTGGGAGGGATTGGGGGCAGGAGGATAAGGGGACGACAGGGGATGAGATGGCTGGATGTCATTACTGACTCGATGGACGTGAGTCTGAGTGAACTTCGGGAGATGGTGATGGACAGGGAGGCCTGGTGTGCTATGATTCATGGGGTCGCAAAGAGTCGGATACGACTGAGCAACTGAACTGAACTGAACCATGTTTTCAAAGGTAGTGTAAGACGAGTGCCGAGAAAAAGAGTGAGCTGGGCAGTCAGGCAAAAAAAGGAAATTTATTAGAGGGAAAAGAGAGGATGACTGGCTCTTAAGGAGAACCAGTGTTCTCCCTTTCTGACAGAGTCCTTCTTATACCCCACCAATGAAAAATTCTCTGAAGGGATGGTCACATAGCCGGAGGTCTGGAAGCTGGTGGTCTTGCAGCTTTGAGAAGTTAGGCTCCAGAGAGATAACAGGATGCCATTTGGGCAATTTGGTCAGTCTCACAGATCACTGTGATTTCTTCTTTGTTTGCAACACCATGTGAACTCTTATCATTCCAGCCTTTTTGATTTAGGATAAACACCAGACGTCAATCTTCTGTAACTGCTTCCTGGAAGACAGGGTCATTGTGAGGGTAAGATAAGAAAAAACTGTAATGAAGATCAAAGGGATTTGTGTGGGGTCAAAATTTTTGATAATCTGGGTGAGTTAGAAGTAGCTTGTGGAAAGTTTGGTTGGTGAAGGCTTGTAGGCGGTCCTGAAGAAATTTTGAAAAAAGACGCATTAAACATGAGCTGAAAGTTAGAACAAGGGTAAGCAGAAGGAGAAGGCCTTTAGAAAAGGTAGGACCCAGGGCATCCAATTCCAATTGTGTAACCAGTTTTCCCATGAATTACTGAGGTGTTGTTGGATTCTCGAGGCCCCATTTGTCAGATTTCTTGCTGTTTCCTTTTTCTGCTGTGAGAAGGTCTGATCTTCTTCTGTTTTGGAGGACCATGGCTGCCCGGGAATTTAGCTGGTTTTGGATAGTGATAAGGCTGTTAGCTGTTTCTTCTAGGCTGTCAGTGAGGTTAGAAAGGCTGTGATAGTAATTTAAAGGCGCTGTGAGTTCTGTGGTCTCTGTCCCAATCCCAGCAGCTATTTGTAAACTGATTAATAGAGGAATGAATTGAATTGCTGATCTGGGTTGGATATGAGTTAGTGGGATAGGAAGGGTCTGATTGTTAGGAGCAATAGAAATATCTGGGCCAGATATACCAGGGTGCATGTTCAGGTCCAGTTAGTGGGAAGATGTAAATCAGTAGTGGTTCCACATAAGAAAAATATTCCAGGAGTAAGAAGACAATAGTTGAAATCAATAACAAATAGGAGTCTTTCTGGGAACTTGTTAGTAGTCTCTGAAACTGACAGTGAACTCACCAGTGTAGCCCCTATAAGAAGAGTATTTACACCATATGCAAATCTGAAGAAAGTAGGGAAAACCACCAGACCATTCAGATATGACATAAATCAAATTCCTTGTGATTATACAGTGGAAGTGAGAAATAGATTTCAGGGCCTAGATCTGATAGATAGAGTGCCTGATGAACTATGAAATGAGGTTCGTGACATTGTACAGGAGACAGGGATCAAGACCATCCCCATGGAAAAGAAATGCAAAAAAGCAAAACGGCTGTCTGGGGAAGCCTTACAAATAGCTGTGAAAAGAAGAGAAGCAAAAAGCAAAGGAGAAAAGGAAAGACATAAGCATCTGAATGCAGAGTTCCAAAGAATAGCAAGAAGAGATAAGAAAGCCTTCTTCAGTGATCAATGCAAAGAAATAGAGGAAAAGAACAGAATGGGAAAGACTAGAGATCTCTTCAAGAAAATCAGAGATACCAAGGGAACATTTCATGCACAGATGGGCTCGATAAAGGACAAAAATGGTATGGATCTAACTGAAACAGAAGATATTAAGAAGAGGTGGCAAGAATATACAGAACTGTACAAAAAAGATCTTCATGACCTGGATAATCATGATGGTGTGATCACTCATCTAGAGCCAGACATTCTAGAATGTGAAGTCAAGTGGGCCTTAGAAAGCATCACTATGAACAAAGCTAGTGGAGGTGATGGAATTCCAGTTGAGCTGTTTCAAATCCTGAAAGATGATGCTGTGAAAGTGCTGCACTCAATATGCCAGCAAATTTGGAAAACTCAGCAGTGGCCACAGGACTGGAAAAGGTCAATTTTCATTCCAATCCCAAAGAAAGGCAATGCCAAAGAATGCTCAAACTACCGCACAATTGCACTCATCTCACATGCTAGTAAAGTAATGCTCAAAATTCTCCAAGCCAGACTTCAGCAATACGTGAACCGTGAACTCCCTGATGTTCAAGCTGGTTTTAGAAAAGGCAGAGGAACCAGAGATCAAATTGCCAACATCCGCTGGATCATGGAAAAAGCAAGAGAGTTCCAGAAAAACATCTATTTCTGCTTTATTGACTATGCCAAAGCCTTTGACTGTGTGGATCACAATAAACTGTGGAAAATTCTGAAAGAGATGGGAATACCAGACCACCTGACCTGCCTCTTGAGAAATCTGTATGCAGGTCAGGAAGCAACAGTTAGAACTGGACATGGAACAACAGACTGGTTCCAAATAGGAAAAGGAGTACGTCAAGGCTGTATATTGTCACCCTGCTTATTTAACTTATATGCAGAGTACATCATGAGAAACGCTGGACTGGAAGAAACACAAGCTGGAATCAAGATTGCTGGGAGAAATATCAATAACCTCAGATATGCAGATGACACCACCCTTATGGCAGAAAGTGAGGAGGAGCTAAAAAGCCTCTTGTTGAAAGTGAAAGAGGAGAGTGAAAAAGTTGGCTTAAAGCTCAACATTCAGAAAACGAAGATCATGGCATCTGGCCCCATCACTTCATGGGAAATAGATGGGGAAACAGTAGAAACAGTGTCAGACTTTGTTTTTTTGGGCTCCAAAATCACTGCAGATGGTGACTGCAGCCATGAAATTAAAAGGCGCTTACTCCTTGGAAGAAAAGTTATGACCAACCTAGATAGTATATTCAAAAGCAGAGACATTACTTTGCCGACTAAGGTCCGTCTAGTCAAGGCTATGGTTTTTCCTGTGGTCATGTATGGATGTGAGAGTTGGACTGTGAAGAAGGCTGAGCACAGAAGAATTGATGCTTTTGAACTGTGGTGTTGGAGAAGACTCTTGAGAGTCCCTTGGACTGCAAGGAGATCCAACCAGTCCATTCTGAAGGAGATCGGCCCTGGGATTTCTTTGGAAGGAATGATGCTGAAGCTGAAGCTCCAGTACTTTGGCCACCTCATGTGAAGAGTTGACTCATTGGAAAAGACTCTGATGCTGTAAGGGATTGGGGGCAGGAGGATAAGGAGACGACAGAGGATGAGATGGCTGGATGGCATCACTGACTCCATGGGCATGGGTCTGGGTGAACTCTGGGAGTTGGTGATACACAGGGAGGCCTGGCGTGCTGCGATTCATGGGGTCCCAAAGAGTCAGACACGACTGAGCGACTGAAGTGAACTGAACTGAACTGACAGAAGGCAGTCTCCCTGAAAAAGTAAGAGAATGTCCTCTAGTTTCTGATACGTGATAGACAGATCAGCCTGAAGGGAAGGAGAGATGTGAAGCGTGATTACAGAGGTGTGAAGTGTGATTACAGAGGTGTGGCGGTATAATTCCTAGTTGGGGCTAAGAATTGTTCTCAGAGTTTTGTCTGGAGAAACAGAAAGGATCCTGTTGTTGTAAATATAGTCAGAGGTGGTGGGTCATCCTATAGCTGGTCCTTTACGAGTAGAAGTGAGATCTGTAAGAAGGGAGGTCAGTATCTTGTTGGGATTGTGAATTTGATCAACTGCATATAAATGATGCATGTATGATAAAAAGAGAGATTCTCCTCTGTATGAGTGATAAAGAGAAGTGTTTATGTGAGTCCATTTATCTGTGGAAATGGCGAGTGCTGATCCTCTGGAGAGGAGATGGACAAGCAAATCCAGAAATCACTGGCCAAGGCCAGGTTTGGGGTATTGAGTAAATGATGGGCCAGCTTTAGAGTCCTGAATAGGTAGGCAAGGTTTGAGGCAGGGTGAGTTATAGGCAGGGTATTAATGTGAAGTTTGGACTGTAAAAGAAGAGAGAGTAAGAGTAAAATCATGATGTGATATCTCATGTCTAAGGGGAGAAATTTATAAAAATAAAAATCCAGGTGTAGAAATCAATTTGGGTTGGTATGAAATCTCCCTGAAGCCAAAGATCAGTTATAAAGTCAAAGAGTAAGCGGAGATCAGTGTCAGTGGTGTTTCAAGGAAAGGTAAGGGTTTGTGTTACTATGTGAAGGAAAGAGGAAAATGAACTCATCTAGGCTGATCACAGTAAGAAGAGAGCCACATCCAAAATAACAAGAACTATGGAGAAATAGGTAAAGCAGAGGGAAAGCTTTTGAATGATAGTCCACTCCGGCAGAGCACAGAGTAAAGTCCTGTTGTGAATAGGGTTCAGTTCAGTTCAATGCTCAGTCATGTCTGACTCTTTGCAAACCATGGAATGCAGTACGCCAGGCCTCCCTGTCCATCACAACTCCTGGAGTTTACTCAAACTCATGTCCATTGAGTCAGTGATGCCATCCAACCATCTCATTCTTTGTCATCCCCTTCCCCTCCTGCCTTCAATCTTTCCCAACATCAGGGTATTTTTTGAAAGAGTCAGCTCTTTGCATCAGGTGGCCACAGTTTTGGAGTTTCAGGTTCAGTATCAGTCCTTCCAATGAATATTTAGGGCTGATTTCCTTTAGGATTGACTGGTTGGAATGCCTTGCAGTCCAAGGGACTCTGAAGAGTCTTCTCCAACACAATAGTTCAAAAGCATCAATTATTTGGTGCTCAGCTCTCTTTATAATCCAACTCTCACATCCATACATGACTATTGGAAAAACCATAGCCTTGACTAGATGAACCTTTGTTGGTAAACTAATGTCTCTGCTTTTTAATATGCTGTCTAGGTTGGTCATAACTTTTCTCCCAAGGGGTAAGTGTCTTTTAATTTCATGGTTGCAGTCACCATCTGCAGTGATTTTGGAGCCCAAAAGAATAAAGTTTGCCCTGCTTCCACTGTTTCTCCATCTATTTGCCATGAAGTGATAGGATCATATGTCATGACCTTAGTTTTCTGAATGTGGAACTTTAAGCCAACTTTTTCACTCTACTCTTTCACTTTCATCAAGAGGTTCTTTAGTTCTTCACTTTCTGCCATAAGGGTGGTGTCATCTGCATATCTGAGGTTATTGATATTTCTCCCGGCAATCTTGATTCCAGCTTGGGCTTCTTCCAGTCCAGCTTTTCTCATGATGTACTCTGTATAGAAGTTAAATAAGCAGGGTGAAAATATACAGCCTTGACATACACCTTTTCCTATCTGGAATCAGTCTGTTGTTCTATGTCTAGTTCCAACTGTTGCTTCCTGATCTGCAAATAGATTTCTCAAGAGGCAGGTCATGTGGTCTGGTATTCCTAACTCTTGAAGAATTTTCCACAGTTTGTTGTGATCTACACAGCCAAAGGCTTTGGCATAGTCAATAAAGCAGAAGTAGATGTTTTTCTGAACTCCCTTGCTTTTTCTTTTTTTCTCATTTATTTCTGTATAGAAGTTAAATAAGCAGGGTGAAAATATACAGCCTTGACATACGCCTTTTCCTATTTGGAATCAGTCTGTTGTTCTATGTCTAGTTCCAACTGTTGCTTCCTGACCTGCAAATAGATTTCTCAAGAGGCAGGTCATGTAGTCTGGTATTCCTAACTCTTGAAGAATTTTCCACAGTTTGTTGTGATCTACACAGCCAAAGGCTTTGGCATAGTCAATAAAGCAGAAGTAGATGTTTTTCTGGAACTCCCTTGCTTTTTCTTTTTTTCTCATTTATTTATTTTTACTTTACCATATTGTATTGGTTTTGCATACATTGACATGAATCCACTACAGGTGTACATGAGTTCCCAACCCTGAACCCCACTCCCACCACCCTCCCCATATCATCTCTCTGGGTCATCCCAGTGCACCAGCCCCAGGCATCCTGTATCCTGTATTGAACCTAGACTGGCAGTTCATTTCTTACATGACAGTATACATGTTTCAATGCCATTCTCCCAAATCATCCCACCCTCTCCCTCTCCCAGAGTCCAAAAATCTCTTTTATACATCTGTGTCTCTTTTGCTGTCTTGCATACAGGGTTGTCATTACAATCTTTCTAAATTCCATATATATGTGTTAGTATACTGTTATGACCAACCTAGATAGTATATTCAATAGCAGAGACATTACTTTGCCGACTAAGGTCCATCTAGTCAAGGCTATGGTTTTTCCTGTGGTCATGTATGGATGTGAGAGTTGGACTGTGAAGAAGGCTNAATAGATGGGGAAACAGTGTAAACAGTGGTTGACTTTATTTTGGGGGCTCCAAAATCACTGCAGATGGTGACTGCAGCCATGAAATTAAAAGACACATACTCTTTGGAAGAAGTTATGACCAACCTAGATAGTATATTCAAAAGCAGAGACATTACTTTGCCAACAAAGTAATCAATCTAGTAATCCATCTAGTCAAGGCTATGGTTTTTCCTGTGGTCATGTATGGATGTGAGAGTTGGACTGTGAAGAAGGCTGAGCGCCAAAGAATTGATGCTTTTGAACTGTGGTGTTGGAGAAGACTCTTGAGAGTCCCTTGGACTGCAAGGAGATCCAACCAGTCCATTCTGAAGGAGATCAACCCTGGGATTTCTTTGGAAGGAATGATGCTGAAGCTGAAACTCCAGTACTTTGGCCACCTCATGTGAAGAGTTGACTCACTGGAAAAGACTCTGATGCTGGGAGGGATTGGGGGCAGGATGAGAAGGCGACGACAGAGGATGAGATGGCTGGATGGCATCACTGACTCGATGGACATGAGTCTGAATGAATTCCAGGAGATGGTGATGGACAGGGAGGCCTGGCTTGCTGCAACTCATGGGGTCGCAAAGAGTTGAACATGACTAAGTGACTGAACTGGACAGAAAACTATACTGTTTCTACTTTGCCCATTGAGAAGCTTGTCCATCTCTTTGAGGCTTGTCAATAACTTAATACTTGTCCAGAAACCTCACATCTCATGACACATGTACAGAATAAGCCTGTGCTTAAGCAGAGATCTTGCAAACCAGTAACTGCAGGGTTCATTCCAAAAGTGGAAAGATAGAAATCAAGGTCTCTGTAACCTCCAGCATAGAAAAGGGGAGAAGAGGATGCCAACAATTGGGAACCAATCAATTTTCTGTGTCCAGCTCCATTTATATGCTACAGAGAGAGAAACAGCAAAATACTGTTGCAACAAAGAAAAAATTGCATCAATTTTTAATTATGCACTTAACCGTCCCCTTCCAGAAGAGCAAGCCATCTTTCATGACATTTTTACATATTTGAAGGCAGCACTGAGTAAGCCCAGGGCAGGATGCTGGGTTTATTAGATGTCAAAGACAATTTCAACTGACACAAGTGGGTTGATTCAAGGGACAAGAGCTTTTAAAGCCCTGTGAGTGCCAGACATTAAGGAGACATGCAATGCCCAGCCTCAGAATTTATTTTCCTTCATATAGTCACTCAATGAATTTGCTAAGACTAATTCTATGAGGTATAATATTCTAAATGAAAGAGATACAGACATGAAAGATAGTACCTACTTTGAGAGAGCATGCGTGTAATTATTGAAGCAAACATGCCAATAATAAATTAAAAGATTAATGCAGGCATAGGGCAGGCTGAGAGTGCCCTGTTCTGGGGCAAGTAATTGTGAATGTTTCTGGTTTCTCAGAAAAGATTTGGAAAGCTACTTAAAGTAGCATTTTGAGGGTTTTCAACAGACAATATGGTTTTGTATGTCTGTTTGTATGTTTTCCCTAAGAGTGCATTTCAAAAGAGAAGGGGTGACTTCCAGTTAATGGAAAAATTACCTTTGAAAGCCTGTAGATATTTGTTAAAAGGTAACATATTAGCTTTCAGGCTAGAGATGGCCAAAGGCAGATGTACTCTACAGATGTTGAATTACTTTCCATAGTTCTTTCGACATAGAATCTTTGTTTCTGTGATGCAATTGAATGCAATCAAGGTAAGACAACAGGACAAAGCCAGAATTCTTATTGTTGACTATGGTTACACTCTTGAAATGTGTTAGCTTTAAGCTGCCTTAACATTTTTGAAGTTCCTAGTCTGGTATGTTTTTTTTTAATTGTGGCAAAACATATGTAACATAAAACTTACCATCCCAGTCCTTTTTAAATGCACAGTTCTGTGGCATTAAGTATATCCACATTTTGTGCAAGTTTTACCAACATCCACTGAACACTTTGCACTTCCCAAAACTTAAACTCTATCTTTTAAACAGTAACTCCCCATTACCTCTTCACTCATGTCCCTGGCTACCACAATTCTTTCTGTCTCTATGAATTTGACTACTTTTAAGTACTTCATAGAAATGGAATCTTATAATATTTGTCCTTCTGTGACTGACTTCTTTGGCATAGCATACCTTCAGAATCATCCCCTTCTCCTCCTGCCCCCGATCCCTCCCAGCATCAGAGTCTTTTCCAATGAGTCAACTCTTTGCATGAGGTTCATCCACGTTGTACAATAGCACACGTCAGAATTTCCTTCCATTGTATGTACACACCACATTTTGTTTTTCCATCACACATCCATGGATATTTGCACTGCTTCTACCTTTGGTTATTGAAAATAACACTGCTATAAAAAATAGATATAACAAATACCCTTTGAGACCTTGTTTTCAATTCTTTGGGATACATACCCAGAAGTGAAATTGATGGATGATATAGTTCTTTTCACTCTAACAGTGAAATTTAGGATTTAGGACTAAACTAGTATTTAGGATATCTGACTCTGCCCTGCGGGGAAATGTCTTGGTACACAAGTCACAAAACATGGGCTTTCGCCAAATTTGTATCATTAGCTTGCCACATTATCTTGAATAAGTTTTTTGCCTATTGGGAACTTAGTTCTCATGTTAAAAGAAGAGGAGGGACTATATATCATCTGAGTCCACTTTCACCCTGACATTCCAAGGTTTTACACTTGTGACAGTTGTGTCTTCTCTCAGACTGCTAAAGAAACGAAATTTGGTTTATCCATTATGACGTTGCACACCCACGCTCTGCCTTGCCCTAGACAGTGGAATGTCCTACAGTGAATACTCACGAGGGCAGGGATGGGGAGCAGTCTAGTTAGAAAACCAAAGACTAAAATCAAGATTTAAATCACACTATATTAGGTAGCCTGATTATGAGCTAGTACATTATCCAAGAGGTCCTTTGGCTGTGGCAATCTAGTGATGGGGAGTGCAGTTTATGGAACAAGACAACCTGGGTTTGAGTCCTAGATTTTCACTTATTAGCTGTTTGATCTTAGGCAAGTTTTTTAATTATCTTGTGCCTCAGTTTCCAAATTGTGAGACCAATACACTATGGTACTGTTGTGTGGCTACAGTTCATGGGATCACAAAGAGTCAGACATGACTGAACATGCACACAACACAGTCCTAACCCTACCTAGATTAAGTACCATGGACAGTGCTTTTCTACCCTTCAAGTGCATGCGTGCGTGCATGCTAAGTCTCTTCAGTTGTGTCTGACTGTTTGACACCATATGGACTGTAGCCCGCCAGGCTTCTCTGTCCATGGGATTCTCCAGGCAAGAACACTGGATTGGGCTGCTATGCTCTCCTCCGGGGATCTTCCTGATCAAGGGACAGAACCTGCATCTCTTATGTCTTCTGCATTGGCAGGTGGGTTCTTTACCACTAGCACCACTTGGGGTGGTGCTATCCTTCAGGGGGACTTTCAATAAATACTATAGAATTGGGTGGGTGGATAAACAAGCACTTTCCTTCAGGAGTTGCCTCTCTCTTTAGAGAAGGTCAGCAATGATGCTATCATGTTCGGAGCATGCGCAATGTCAAAAACTAATCTATACACTTACCAATCTTAAGCCATTTTGGCAAACAGTAGTTATCCATACTTTACAGAGGAGAAATCTGAGGTACAAAGAAGTTAATTAATCTGCCAAGTTCATACAGCTGCAAATTGGCAGTCGTGAAGTTAAAAATTCAAGCAGGGTAGTTTTAAAGCCCCACTCTCCACCATCCCCTCCTCTGACCTCAGTTTCCACACAAGCCATCTCAAATCTCACTTTTTCCTGGTAGACAGTCTTGAATATTCTAGTCCTTTCTATGTTCCACATGACAGAATGAACACCTACATTACAGAATGTTCTATGTTCTTCATTCCTATGCAGCAGCAAGTGTAAGCCACCCAAAGTATGAGATGTAGACCCAGGAGGGAAAAGTGTATTTTGGGTTACCATATTCTAGCTGTTTGTCTTGGTTGAATTTGACCTCTGGATCTAGTTTTCTGCCATAACAATAGTTTTCTCTTGAGGTTCTTTCAAACATCCAATGAGGAAGCATAAAAGAATTCTGCAATTTTAAGGTGCTGTCCCAATATTTTTTACACTTCTCATTCACTCTGTGTCTGTTCCAAATTAGATTATGTCTCAAATTCAGGGCTATTCTTGTCTCTCCCTCTATTTCTTCTCTCACAACTTTCAAAATTTTTCTTTGTTTATGACCTTTGCTCAGATATCAGTTGCAAAGCAGACTTGCTGAATACTCAAACATTGAGGGCCCCAGTTCTTACTAACCTCCAAAGCTTTATTTCTCAATAGATTCTCCAGCCCAAAGATGACTCAGGACCCAACAGGTCTTCCAGCTCTGAGATATGCCTAGCCTAGCACACTGATTGTATTACATAGGAGGCACAGAACACCATTTATGTTAGTCATATTGGTTTAGATTCTATTTAGTTACATCATTCAGACATAGTAAATGTACTTCTAATTCAGAACCAGCCTTGGGCAACATCATGAGGTTCAGAAGTTTCTCTTTAGTGTCTAACCCTTTCATTCTCCCCTCCAAATCTGCATGTAGAATTCCTTTGATCCTTGGATCTTCTTTAGTGTAGATTAATCTTTTGATTTATGTGAATGTGTGTTACTGTGGAGCTTCCCTGGTGGCTCAGACAATAAAGAATCCACTTGCAATGCAAAAGACACAGATTCAATCCCTGGGTAAGGAAGATCCCCTGGAGAAGGAAATGGCAACCCACTCCAGTATCCTCGCCTGAAAAAAATGGAGGCTTAAGTTTTATTTATTTCTAGTGCAGAGGAGCAATTTAATTGAAGTCTTTGGATGACTATAATTTTGCATAAGGCATTAGCTCTGACAGTGGAAATGTTAGGCATTCCACTGGTGTTAGGGTCAAAGATAAAGGGAATTTGAGACAGATAAACATTTCAAAAATTTGTCAGAGCAACTAGGAAACATATTCCACCTGTTAATCTATAAGGCAAGTTCATTCTTGATTTAAATATTGAGAAGTTGTGAATAATTATTTCTCTTGTGAACTTTCAGAAATTTTTCTATTCTTCAAAAATGAACTGATCCTACTTTGATGCTCATTGCTGCATTGCAATTTGAATAAAGCTTCTAAAGGTTATAATTTGAGTCTTAAGCTTGATAAATGGCATACTTAGTTGCTGTGTGTTCACTGGAGTCAATTTCACAAGACTTAGTGAGCATTTACTTTGCACAATAATTCACTTACGCTGACAAAGATGTGAACTGTCTCTCTCTAGATAGGTATGCATATGCAGAACAGTGGGAATGGACACATCCGAATTAAAGTTTGGAAGGAAATCTTACTAATTAAATTATTAACCTCTCACACTTCAATTTCTTTCTCTGTAAAATACAAATTATAAAACAGGATATCCTGTATTGCGAGTCACTTATATGAGACAATATAAGAAAGTGCAGGATATATCATGGTCTCTCAAACAAATAACAGTTCCATTTTTGTATATAATACATGGCTGCTGCTACGTCACTACAATCACGTCCGACTCTATGTGACCCCATAGATGGCAGCCCACCAGGCTCCTCCATCCCTGGGATTTTCCAGGCAAGAACACTGGATTGGGTTGCCATTTCCTTCTCCAATGCATGCATGCACACTAAGTTGTTTCAGTTGTGTCTGACTCTGTGTGACGCCATAGACAGCAGCCCACCAGGCTCCTCTGTCCACAGGATTCTCTAGGCAAGAATACTGGAGTGTGTTGCCATTTCCTTCTCCATAATACACATGGCAGATTATGATAAATTTTATAACATAAGTGCAAAGTACCACAAACCTATGGGACAAGATTAGTCTCAGTCGAGAGATGTTTTCTTGTCAAGCTATATCATTTCATCTAATGGGATCCTTAACTTTATTTGCTAGAGTCCATTAATCTCTCAACTTCAAATAGGTAGAGGGCTTGGTTTTAGAAAAATATCTTCAAAGACATCAATTTCCAACTCAGACTCTCCACCATGTAAGAGAATCTATGTTTGTAAGCCATATCCAGCCAGCTTGATGGGATCCTTGGGCATTATTCCTACCTTTATTCCTACTACCATGTATCTCCCACAATCAGGGCCCCTGCAATTTATAAGTTAGCCATGTTTCAAAGAACATACACACACTGAGTTCTTAGGGGAGGGGTGTGTGTGTGTGTGTGTGGTGGGAAACAGAGATCATTAATTCAAACTCCTGGACTCTCAAATGGTGTTTACTATTCGGAAGACAACATAGATTATATAATATCCCCTCATTCATTCCTTCTTGTGCTTTGGGCTTTTTTTTTTTTAAATTGTTGTTTTCCTTTCCTGTTTTTCCTATTACTTTTGGATTAAACTGATCTTACTGAATACTTAAGTGCCCACTGTATTTTCCACACTGTTCAAGCATAACCAGGTACTTTCCGTATTTTGTCTTATTTTCAGAGAAATGAAGGGCTGGCTGGCTGAAGTACATGGAGTCCACACATCAAAAAGGAGACTTCCAAAAAGCTTATGTGGATTCTCAGAGCCAAAGCCACATTGCCAGAAAAGGCCCGTCCTCATTCACATGCATACAGTTGTTAATTTATCCCTTACAATAAAGAAGATACATGAACACTGGATTTCCCAGCAGATTCTGTGTAAGGACAGATCTAAGCATATGCAATGGGCGGACTTGACACTATTTTGAAAAGCTTTGCTTGGGTAGACCAGAATTTGCGCTTACAAGGCTATGCACTGAAAGATACATGTGTATCTGAAGTAGGGTAACTTTTTACTTCTGTCTTCAGCTATGTTGTTTAATGTATGCTGCCATGTATGTTTTACTAATTTTTGTGACTATTAAAGTGGTTTTCTGCACACAGGACCTTGTACCAAGTAACCAAAAAACAAGTTTTTACATTTTCTTTAATTATTTGATTAGTTATTGACTTACAAATAGATATGCACTACAGGATTTTTTAGAAAAATCTTTCATTGCTACTTTGTGTATTTCTTGCATCTAACTGACTGTCTGCCAATAAATCCACTGAGTAACATAATCTTACCTCTGACCCTTCCCAGCCCTGAAAAAGGCAATAAACTACCTAATATACAGAATGCTTGCTTGACATTTGCTCAGTGTACGTTGACCCTCTCTCTGTATCAGACCCTGCGCAGAGGCGACTATGATGCAGTGGGATTCACATAACATTCTTGAGCCATAATGTTCTCCACTATATCATGGAAATAACTATTTTGAACACTTAAGAGTTAGAATGGAGACTTAGGGAGAGTTAAACAGTTTTTTTTTTCTTAAGCCTCACATTGGTGTATAAATATTAAATTGATATCATGTTCTTTCCCAGCATATTTTTACCTCTTCTTAAACTCATATATTTTTGAAAGGGCAAGGTTCTGAATACTTTTCAAATTCAGATATGAATACCTGCAATGACAGTCTAGAGGCTTCATGGCCTAAAAAATAAAATATAGTATTTATAATAATTTCTGCTTAATGTATTTTTGATTGCAAATGAAGAAGTGATTTCAAGGAAGTTTAAGCAAATGAATAGACTTTGTGCTTATGTGTTAAAGATAATCTCACAAAGCCCAAGGACAAAGAATACTGCTGGCCTAAGCAAATAACTAAGACATGGAATGGAAAAGATATCATAAACCAAGCTGCAGTAGCTTCTCAGCTTCACATTTGGGTCTGTGGTCTGTGCTTCTGTATGTCTGCTTCATTATTCTCTCTCCTCCATTACCATGGTGGAGAATAATGCTGTACAGATCCCAAGTATATATAATTCTACTATTGAAGTAAGCACATTTCAGAATTCCAAAGTGATAAATTCTCTAACAGCTTGGTTCAATATCCACTCATGGCCAATGTATATGGCTGAACCTGTTCATCCCTGTTGGTAGATGAGGTGGACTCAGGGTGTGGTAGGACTGTTTTTCTAAGAAGATAGATTCTATAAGCTTCACAGATATCTCAAAAGTTGTCTGCAACAACTATATTTCCTTCTGTTATATTTTCTAATAACTTTAACTTCCAAGAAGATTCTAAGTACTTACATAACCATGTATGAAAGTCACTAAGCCAGAAAGGAATATCTCTTAAGTGTACCCCACAACCATCACAGTGCACATTAGTACTGGAGAAATACTACAAAAGACACATGGACATGCACTCTATACAGGTAAACTAGAGCAAAATATATAAATATATATTAAATATCTCATATGTTTGGGCTTCCCTGATAGCTCAGTTGGTAAGGAATCCAACTATAATTGAGGAAACCTCAGTTTGATTCCTGGGTTAGTAAGATCCCCTGAAGAAGGGGTAAGCTACCCACTCCAGTATTCTAGGGCTTCGATTAAGGCTCAATTGGTAAAGAAACTGCCTGCAATGTAGAGACCTGGGTTTGATCCCTGGGTTGGGAAGGTCCTCTGTAGGAAGGCATGGCAACCCAATCCAGTATTCTTGCCTGGAGAATCCCCATGAACAGAGGACAAAACCATGACAGTTCACACTGGTACTGAAGAAATGCTACAAAGACACACAGCACGCATTCTATACAGGAAAACCAGAGCAAAATATATAAATTTTTATTAAATATCTCATATGTTTACAAATAACATATGCAAGTATATAAGCTATATATAAATAATATTTGTATGTTTATATAATAAGCAGTGGCTGCACAGGCACAGGCAGGCCGAGAGGAGCTACTACATGTTCAAGGTCAGGAGAGGAGACCTCATCCAAGGAAAAGAGCAGCAGCTGCACTTTGCTGGGGCGCCATGAAGAGATACCCCACGCCCAAGGTAAGAGAAACCAAAGTGAGATGATAGGTGTTGCGAGAGGGCATCAGAGGGCAGACACACTGAAACCATAATCACAGAAAACTAGCCAATCTGATCACATGGACCCAGCCTTGTCTATCTCAATGAAACTAAGCCATGCCATGTGGGGCCACGCAAGACTGACAGGTCATGGTGGAGAGGTCTGACAGAATGTGATCCACTGGAGAAGGGAATGGCAATCCACTTCAGTATTCTTGCCTTGAGAACCCCATGAACAGTATGAAAAGGCAAAAGGATAGGATACTGAAAGGGGAACTCCCCAGGTCAGTAGGTGCCCAATATGCTACAGGAGATCAGTGGGGAAATAAGTCCAGAAAGAATGAAGGGATGGAGCCAAAGCAAGAACAATACCCAGTTGTGGGCGTGACTGGTGATAGAAGCAATGTCCGATGCTGTAAAGAGTAATATTGCTTAGGAACCTGGAATGTCAGGTCCATGAATCAAGGCAAATTGGAAATGGTAAAACAGGAGATGGCAAGGGTGAATATCAACATTCTAGGAATCAGCATGCTAAAATGGACTGGAATGGGTGAATTTAACTCAGATGACCATTATATCTACTACTGTGGCAGGAATCCCTCAGAAGAAATGGAGTAGCCATCACGGCCAACAAGAGAGTCTGAAATGCAGTACTTGTATGCAACCTCAAAAATGACAGAATGATTTCTGTTCATTTCCAAGGCAAACCATTCAATATCACAGTGATCCAAGCCTATGCCACAACCAGTAATGCCAAAGAAGCTGAAGTTGAATGGTTCTATGAAGACCTACAAGACCTTTTAGAACTAACACCCAAAAAGAGTCCTTTTCATTATAGGGAATAGGAATGCAAAAGTAGGAAGTCAAGAAACATCTGGAGTAACAGGCAAATTTGGTTTTGGAATATGGAATGAAGCAGGGCAAAGGCTAACCGAGTTTAGCCAAGAGAACACACTGGTCAAACAAACATCCTCTTCCAACAACACAAGAGAAGACTCTACACATGGACATCACCAGACAGTCAACACTGAAATCAGATTAATTATATTCTTTGCAGCGAAAGATGGACAAGATCTATACAGTTAGCAAAAACAAGACCGGGAGCTGACTGTGGCTCAGATCATGAACTCTTTATGTCAAATTCAGACTTAAATTGAAGAAAGTAGGGAAAACCACTAGACCATTCAGGCATGACTTAATCAAATCCCTTATGATTATACAGTGGAAGTGAGAAGTAGATTTAAGGGCCTAGATCTGATAGATAGAGTGCTTGATGAACTATGGAATGAGGTTGCTGACATTGTACAAGAGACAGGGATCAAGACCATCCCCAAGAAAAGAAATGCAAAAAAGCAAAATGGCTGTCTGAGGAGGGCTTACAAATAGCTGTGAAAAGAAGCAAAAAGCAAAGGAGAAAAGGAAAGAAACAAGCATCTGAATGCAGAGTTCCAAAGAATAGCAAGGAGACATAAGAAAGCCTTCTTCAGTGATCAATGCAAAGAAATAGAGGAAAACAACAGAATGGGAAAGACTAGAGATCTCTTCAGGAAAATTAGAGATACCAAGGGAACATTTCATGCAATGATGGGCTCAATAAAGGACAGAAATGGTAGGACCTAACAAAAACAGAAAATATTAAGAAGAGGTGGCAAGAATACAAAGAGGAACTGTACAAAAAGGATCTTCATCACCCAGATAATCACGATGGTGTTATCACTTATCTAGAGCCAGACATCCTGGAATGTGAAGTCAAGTGGGCCTTAGAAAGCATCACTACAAACTAAGCATCACTTTGACTAGCCATGAAATTAAAAGAAGCTTATTCCTTGGAAGGAAAGTTATGACCAACCTAGATAGCATATTGAAAAGCAGAGATATTACTTTGCCAACAAAGGTCCATCTAGTCAAGGCTATGGTTTTTCCACTGGTCCCGTATGAATGTGAGAATTGGACTGTGGAGAAAGCTAAGTGCCAAAGAATTGATGCTTTTGAACTGTGGTACTGGAGAAGACTGTTGCAAGTCCTTTGGACAGCAAGGAGATCCAACCAGTCCATCCTAAAGGAGATCAGACCTGGGTGTTGATTCGAAGGACTGATGCTGAGGCTGAAACTCTGATACTTTGGCCACCTCATGCAAAAAGTTGACTCATTGGAAAAGACCCTGATGCTGGGAGGAATTGGGGGCAGGAGGAGAAGGAGATGACAGAGTATGAAAAGGCTGGATGGCATCACCGACTCGATGCACATGAGTTTGGGTGAACTCTGGGAGTTGGTGATGGAAAGGGAGGCCTGGCATGCTGCGATTCATGAGGTGGCAAAGAGTTGGACATGACTGAGTGAATGAACTAAAATGAACTGATAATATATATACAACATTCATTTTAACTTAAACAAAGATATAATGGAAGTAAACCATAACTTATATATACATCAATGTTTTCAAAAGAGGAAGAAGGGTTTTTTGAGTGCCCTTTAGTCCAGATGAAAAGGATAAGCAATGGAGGAATCAACCTGCCTGACTTTAGGCTCTACTACAAAGCCACAGTCATCAAGAAAGTATGGTACTGGCACAAAAACAGAAATACAGATCAATGGAACAAAATAGAAAGCCCAGAGATAAATCCATACACCTATGTAGGGGACGACAGAGGATGAGATGGCTGGATGGTGTCACTGACTTCATGGGCAGTGGGTCTGGGTGAACTCCGGGAGTTGGTGATGGACAGGGAGGCCTGGTGTGCTGCGATTCATGGGCTTGCAAAGAGTCGGACATGACTGAGCGACTGAACTGAATGGTTGCCACATATTTTTTAAAGACATTTATTTGTGCTTCTCATAAATGCTGAAGCTCCATTTTAGCTTATTATTTTTCTTTGATGAAGATGGCAAAGATGATGAACCAGTGACATCTGAACTTCGCAAAGCATGGCAGAGTTTTAAAAAAATAAAGTGGCTTGTCCCATTTGTCTAGATTATTTTCCAAATACCCACTCATATTCTCTCATGCCAGTGTAATTTTGCTTTAAATGCATGTCTGTGGAGAGCAAGTAGGAGTGGCTATAAATGGGATTATGGAAGGCATGTTCCCCAAAGAGAATTGGTGGGTCAGGAGTGTGGGGGGTGGGCGGTGTTGTGGGAGGGTGCCCGGGCTGGAAGAAGGCGAGGACTAATGGAGAAAGAAAACCCTAGATAGACAGGAGAAGGTGGTAATTTATTGATATATGCTGATTAATAGAAATTTTATTTATCCATGAAAAAGAGAAAGAGATAGTGTTAGTCTCTTAGTAGTGTCTGACTTTTTGCAACCTCATGTAATCTGCCAGGCTTCTCTGCCCATGGAATTCTCCAGCCAAAAATACTGGATTGGGTAGGTAGCCATTCCCTTCTCCAGGGGATCTTCCCAACCCAGAGATCAAACCCGAGTGTTCTGCATTGCAGGAAGATTCTTTAATGTCTGAGCCACAAGTGTTTTGTTTATCCATAAGCAGAACCAACTTTTGCACTCCAGTCCCAAATAATGAAAAGGACATCACTTTTGGGTGTTAGTTCCAGAAGGTCTTGTGGGTCTTCATAGAACCATTCAACTTCAGCTTCTTCAGCATTACTGGTCAGGGCATAGACATGGATTACTGTGATACTGAATGGTTTGCCTTGGAAACAGAGATCATTCTATCATTTGTGAGACTGCAACCATGTACTGCATTTCGGACTCTTTTGTTGACCGTGATAAGGGATTCTTGCCCACAGTAGTAGATATAATGGTCATCTGAGTTAAATTCACCCATTCCAGTCCATTTTGGTTTGCTGATTCCTAAAATGTCAACATCACTCTTGCCATCTCCTGTTTGACCACTTCCAATTTGCCTTGATTCATGGACCTAACATTCCAGGTTCCTTTGCAGTATTGTTCTTTACAGCATTGGACTTTGCTTCTTTCACCAGCAACTGGATGTTGTTTTTGCTTTGGCTCCATTTTTGTTGACCGTGATAAGGGATTCTTGCCCACAGTAGTAGATATAATGGTCATCTGAGTTAAATTCACCCATTCCAGTCCATTTTGGTTTGCTGATTCCTAAAATGTCAACATCACTCTTGCCATCTCCTGTTTGACCACTTCCAATTTGCCTTGATTCATGGACCTAACATTCCAGGTTCCTTTGCAGTATTGTTCTTTACAGCATTGGACTTTGCTTCTTTCACCAGCAACTGGATGTTGTTTTTGCTTTGGCTCCATCTCTTCATTCTTTCTGGAGTTAGTGCTCCACAGATCTCAAGTAGCATATTGGGTACCTACCAACCTGGGGAGTGCATCTCTCAGTGTCCTATCTTTTTGCCTTTTTAATACTGTTCATGGGGTTCTCAAGGCAAGAATAGTGAAGTGGTTTGCCATTCTCTTCTCCAGTGGACCACATTTTGTCAGAACTCTCCACCATGACCCATCCGTCTTGAGTGGCCTTCCACTGCACAGCTCATAATTTCACTGAGTTAGACAAGGCTGTGGTCCATGTGATTAGATTGCTTAGATTCCTGTGACTGTGGCTTTCAGTCTGTCTGCCTTCTGATGGAAAAGGATAAGAGGCTTATGGAAGCTTCCTGATGGGAGAGACTGAAGGGGAAACTGGGTCTTGTTCTGATGGGTGGGGTCATGCTCAGTAAATCTTTAACCCAATTTTCTGTTGGAAATCAAGACCTTCTAGAACTAACACCCCAAAAGATGTCCATTTCATTATATGGGACTGGAATGCAAAAGTAGGAAGTCAAGAAACACCTGGAGTAACAGGCAAATTTAGCCTTGGCATACAGAATAAAGCAGGGCAAAGGCTAATACAGTTTTGCCAAGAGAATGACTGGTCATAGCAAACACCCTCTTCCAACAACACAAGAGAAGACTCTACACATGGACATCACCAGATAGTCAATACCAATAATGCTCAAACTACCACACAATTGCACTCATCTCACACACTAATAAAGTAATGCTCAAAATTCTCCAAGCCAGGCTTCAACAGTATGTTAACTGTGAACATCCAGTTGTTCAGGCTGGCTTTAGAAAAGGCAGAGGAACCAGAGATCAAATTGCCAGTATCTGCTGGATCATTGAAAAACCAAGAGAGTTTCAGGAAAACATCTATTTCTGTTTTATGGACTATACCAAAGCCTTTGACTATGTGGATCACAATAAACTGTGGACAATTCTTAAAGAGATGGGAATACCAGACCACCAGAGCTGCCTGTTGAGAAACCTATATGCAGGTCAGGAAGCAACAGTTAGAACTAGACATGGAACAACAGACTGGTTCCAAATAGGAAAAGGAGTCTGTCAGGGCTGTATATTGGCACCCTGCTTATTTAACTTATATGCAGAATACATCATGAGAAATGCTGGGCTGGAAGAAGCACAAGCTGGAATCAAAAGATTGCTGGGAGAAATAACCTCAAATATGCAGATGACACCACCCTTATAGCAGAAAGTGAAGAACTAAAAAGCCTCTTGATGAAAGTGAAAGAAGAGAGTGAATAAGTTGACTTAAAGCTCAGCATTCAAAAAACTAAGATCATGACATCTGGTCTCACCACTTAATGGCAAATAGATGGGAAACAGTGGAAACAGTGGCTGAGTTTATTTTTTTGGACTCCAAAATCACTGCAGATGGTGACTGCTGCCATGGAATTAAAAGACACTTGCTTCTTGGAAGGAAAGTTATAACCAACCTAGACAGCATATTAAAAAGCAGAGACATTACTTTGCCAACAAAGGTTCATCTAGTCAAGCCTATCGTTTTTCCAGTGGTCATGTATGGATGTGAGAGTTGGACTATAAAGAGCTGAGTGCCGAAGAATTGATGCTTTTGAGCTGTGGTGTTGGAGAAGACTCTTGAGAGTCCCTTGGACTACAAGGAGATCCGACCAGTCCATTCTGAAGCAGATCAGTCCTCAGTGTTCATTGGAGGACTGATGTTGAAGCTGAAACTCCAATACTTTGGCCACCTGATGCAAAGAACTGACTCATTTGAAATGACTGGGAAAGATTGAAGGCAGGAGGAGAAGGTCACGACAGAGAGTGAGATGGTTGGATGGCATCACCCACTCAATAGACATGAGTTTGAGTAAACTCCGAGATTTGACGATGGACAGGGAGGCCTGGAGTGCTGTAGTCCATAGAGTTGGGATGAGTTAGATATGACTGAGAGACTGAACTGAATAATACTTTTATTTTAATAACTAGGAAACTGTGGCAGAAGGAGGTTCAGTAAGTTGCCTTGTTGTTGTTTATTTGCTAAGTGGTATCTGATTTTTTGCAACCCCATGGGGTATATAGCCTGCCACACCACTCTGTCCATGGAATTTTCCAGGGTAGGGTACAGGAGTAGGGTGCTATTTCCTCCTCCAGGGGATCTTCCTGAACCAGGAATTGAACTGAAATTCCTATGTCTCCTGCACTGGCAGTTGGATTCTTTACCGCTGAGCCACCAGGGAAGCAATAAGTTGCCTTGCCTTAATAAGTCTCCTTTCTTCAAAAAGGACAAAAATAGACTTACATGAGTTTGAGTAAACTCCGAGATTTGACGATGGACAGGGAGGCCTGGAGTGCTGTAGTCCATAGAGTTGGGATGAGTTAGATATGACTGAGAGACTGAACTGAATAATACTTTTATTTTAATAACTAGGAAACTGTGGCAGAAGGAGGTTCAGTAAGTTGCCTTGTTGTTGTTTATTTGCTAAGTGGTATCTGATTTTTTGCAACCCCATGGGGTATATAGCCTGCCACACCACTCTGTCCATGGAATTTTCCAGGGTAGGGTACAGGAGTAGGGTGCTATTTCCTCCTCCAGGGGATCTTCCTGAACCAGGAATTGAACTGAAATTCCTATGTCTCCTGCACTGGCAGTTGGATTCTTTACCGCTGAGCCACCAGGGAAGCAATAAGTTGCCTTGCCTTAATAAGTCTCCTTTCTTCAAAAAGGACAAAAATAGACTCTGGAATCAAGCGGCTGGGTTTCAAGACAGTAGTCTTAAATACAGATGTGGGCCCACATGGTGGCTGTTTCCTTCCCCCAGCTCTCGGTTAGTATCTCTAACTGATGAGGACAGTCCCTCTTTCCAAGTCCTGACACACAGTTCCAGGGACCCATTAACATTTAATTAAGTGAAGCATTCAGGTTGCAAGCTATGTCCCTCTAGATTCTGAAGCATCATAATCAAGAAAAGGCTGCTGGCTGCTATCACTGCTTTTTGCATTGTTACCCAAATAGAGGCCAAATAACTGAATTATAAGCAGGGCTGTGTGGAATGCTGCTTGTCCCAGCTCTAGGAGCCATGCGTGCTTCTTTTCCTAATTCTGGGCTGGTGATATTGTTGGGGGGTGGTGTTTAATTTCCTCGGTTCTATATTGCTGCAGCAAAAATTTGAAGGGATGGATGGGCCAGTGTTATAGCTCAGTTTTATTGTCAAGCAAAGAAAAATACATCCTCATGGGGGAAGGGCATTTTGGCTCCTCTTTTTATATGTGTTTTTCTCCTCCCTCTGGGCCTGCCGTATGTAAATTGGGCTAGCCAGGAGGGCTGTTTGTTATACCTGAGGTCCTCACACCGGTCCTCGGACCTTCTATTTTTGAGGACTTTTCTCTTCTTTGTCTTTTAGCCACTACGATTTTGGACTCCTTTTTCCTATTCCAACTTTCTAACAATATCATGATGTTGATATCTTTCTGTTTTTTTTGGAGAATCTGTTAAGCATTTATCAGCACAGCACTAATTATAAGCTAGTAATAAAGCTAACTATTGCAAAGAGATTAAAACTGTCATAACTTAGAGAACATGATTTCGTATATTGAAAACTTTAGGGGGGGAAAAGCTTCTAAAAATTAAGGAGATTAAAAAATATATATACAGGCCAGACTGCTGATCCAGGCTTTGGAGACAGACCATGCCTCCTTTGTTGCTGACTGAATTTACAAATAGAAAGATTGGAAACGACATCATTGATGATTTCTGTATTATGGAGATGACCAATCCATATCAAGAAAGGGAAAAAAAGTCAGTGTCTAGTGAGATGGTTGGATGGCATCACCAACTAGATGGACATGAGTCTGAGCAAGCTCCAAGAGGTGGTGATGGGCAGGGAAGCCTGTCATGGTGCAGTCCATGGGGTCTCAAAGAGTCGGACGTGACTGAACAACTGAACTGAATGAGAGAAGGCATTCGAGGCAGTTGTCCTGCTGGTTTCAAGTCCCTGGTTCAGAGACCCAGGCCTGGCTGCATCTCAATTTAGTTTGCTCGCCGTGCTGTCGTGAGATGCTTCCATGTCCTTCTCCTAAACTCCACTTTTTGTCTAAGACACTTCAGTTTGGGGTTTCTTTCATTTCATTTCTAAACCAGATTACCTAATGAAATAACCTGTTGGTTTTAGTTGCTGATTGTGTCCGACTCTGTGACCCCATAAGCTGCAGCCCTCCAGGCTCCTCTGGCCAGGGGATTTCCCAGGCAAGAATACTGGAGTGGGTGTCATTTCCTTCTCCAGGGAATCTTCCTGACCCAGGGATTGAACGTGTGTCTCTTGCTTGGCAGGCAGATTCTTTACCACTAAGCCACCAAGGAAGCCAGTAAAATCAAATATTCTTATGTAATCGATGAAGGAAAAACCTCTGTGTTCCCCACACTCTTTTTGCAGAGACAATTAACATTTTGCATAAGAAGACTTTACCTGTCTGAGATCAATAAGGCCTTCTATCACCCTCAGTGCAAACTATTTCCCCAAGTTTTCTGGCATTGTGTCTCTCAGTGTTATATACAATTATTGATTTGTGGTGAGAAGTTTTACCAATGAACTTGGGGGACAATGCTCTGATGCTAAAAAGGAGCCTGGTTTTAAAAAATACAGATACTGTGTAGTGATGATAAATGACTGGCTGCTAGCCAATCACTCTTCATCAGCACTTTGCTGAAAATAATGCAATTTCTTCTTTCTGGTTCTCATTTCATTGTTGGCAATTATACCTTCCCTTCCTTCACCATAAGTACAGGTCTATGACATCAAAGAATTTCTTCTCCACATCTTGCTTCTTGGTACTGGATCTAAATAAATCTCAGATGCATACAAAGGCTTCTGGTTCAAGTTCATGGGCCCAGAGCACATGTTACCTTCTCTTGGAAAGATGAGAGGGAAATAACAAAAGGGGGAATTTGTAAGAAATTTGAGAATGTGGAGCTGGAAACTGATGAAATAAAATTTGTTTTATAGCAGTTCAGTTCAGTCGCTCAGTCGTGTCCGACTCTTTGCGACCCCGTGAATCGCAGCACGCCAGGCCTCCCTGTCCATCACCATCTCCCGGGGTTCACTCAGACTCACGTCCATCGAGTCCATGATGCCATCCAGCCATCTCATCCTCGGTCGTCCCCTTCTCCTCCTGCCCCCAATTCCTCCCAGCATCAAAGTCTTTTCCAATGAGTCAACGCTTTGCATGAGGTGGCCAAAGTACTGGAGCTTCAGCTTTAGTATCATTCCTTCCAAAGAAATCTCAGGGCTGATCTCCTTCAGAATGGACTGGTTGGATCTCCTTGCAGTCCAAGGGACTCTCAAGAGTCTTNAGGGTCTTTTCCAATGAGTCAACTCTTCGCATAAGGTGCCCAAAGTACTGGAGCTTCAGTTTTAGCATCATTCCTTCCAAAGAAATCCCAGGGTTGATCTCCTTCAGAATGGACTGGTTGGATCTCCTTGCAGTCCAAGGGACTCTCAAGAGTCTTCTCCAACACCACAGTTCAAAAGCATCAATTCTTCTGCGCTCAGCCTTCTTCACAGTCCAACTCTCACATCCATACATGACCACAGGAAAAACCATAGCCTTACTAGACGGACCTTAGTCGGCAAAGTAATGTCTCTGCTTTTGAATATACTATCTAGGTTGGTCATAACTTTTCTTCCAAGGAGTAAGCGCCTTTTAATTTCATGGCTGCAGTCACCATCTGCAGTGATTTTGGAGCCCAAAAAAACAAAGTCTGACACTGTTTCTACTGTTTCCCCATCTATTTCCCATGAAGTGATGGGGCCAGATGCCATGATCTTCGTTTTCTGAATGTTGAGCTTTAAGCCAACTTTTCCACTCTCCTCTTTCACTTTCAACAAGAGGCTTTTTAGCTCCTCCTCACTTTCTGCCATAAGGGTGGTGTCATCTGCATATCTGAGATTATTGGTATTTCTCCCAGCAATCTTGATTCCAGCTTGTGTTTCTTCCAGTCCAGCTTTGATTAGAGGGACCTTTGTTGGCCAACAAAGGTTAAACATTTACTGGGACAAAAATGCCTATGAATTAAATTTAATGTTAACTACCAACAACACATTAATAAGTCTTTTTAAATATGAGTTAAAACAAATCCCAAAAGATTAGATACAAGATGATAGTCTTTTAATAAAGTTAGCAGTCATTTAAAAACACTTTTGAAAGAAAACATACACTGATGTCTATTCATATTAAAAAAACTTTTTTCTTGAGTCGTAAGAGCTCTTTATATATTCAAGGTGCTAGACTCTTAGCAGATTTGGAAACATTTTCTCCCATCCTGAGTTGTATTTTCACGTCCTCCATGCCTTGATATTTTGCCTTGTGCTCTTTGAAACTTAACTAGGAATCTCCCTGAAAGGAGATTTTTTTTTCAAGTTTCATGGCTTAAGGAAGCCAAGAGTCTCAGTGGGGAGGAAATGGTTAACCACTTAGTCTGAGGGAAGCGGCAGTTTTCAGGTGAATTATAATTAATTAAACAAAAGTTCTGAATTCAATCAGGAGCCAATTTTGAATCTGCAGTGATTCAATTAGCTGTGATTACAGCTAGAGACTGGAAATACTGTGCCCTCAGGCCCTCTGTCTCCTGCCTTAGGGTCCAACGGCAGTGTCTGGAGTGCCTGGTGTGGGCAAGGGGCCTTTGCCAGCAGCTTCAGTGGTGCTGAGGCAGGAGCAGCAGGAGCCTCAGGGCCACAGTAATACTGCTGCAGGCTGTATTTCAACCCTGAAAAGGCACCACTTTCCTTTTTTTTTTTTTCCAGTCTGAGTAAGTCTCTGAATGATCTGCGGCCAAGGTTTTTCCTCTGATTTGCCAAAGGAACTCTTCTGCTAAGCACAATCAATCTATTTCCCTTTGGCAGATTGTGTTTTTTAACACCTACCAGCTTCTCCTGGGTGAGTGGGAGTTTCAGGAGGGCTTCCTTTTAATGGATTATCTTGAAAACACGAGAAAGCGCAGGGCAGAGCTGGAAGAGAGTGGAATCCTGCAGAGGGGGTGCTAGAGGGTCTTTTTGTGTCTATGCTTCTGTCTTTTTTTTTTTTAATTGATTTTTGTTTGCGCTGGGTCTTTCTTGCTGTGTGCAGGCATTCTTTAGTGTGGCGCACGGGCTTTTCATTGGTGTGGCTTCTCTTGTTGCTGAGCCCAGGCTCTTGGCATGTGGACGTCAGCAGTTGTGGTCGCGGGCTCCAGGGCCTGGGGTTAGTAGTTGTGGCTTATGGGCTTAGATGCTCCACAGCATGAGGAGTCCTCCTGGACCAGTGATCGAACCCGCCTCCCCTGCACTGACAGGCAGATTCTTATTCACTGTACAACTAGGGAAGTCCCTCCAAGCTTCTTTTTTAAAACATGTCTTAAGTACCATATATCATGGCCTGTCATAGTAGGTACATATATACTGAACAAATGAATGATTCCTTAGATGGTGACTATCACAGTCTTCATCTTATATATGAGGAAGCTGAGGCTCAGAAATCTTAAAACCACATGGATGCTAAGCAGAGGAGCTAGGTCTGTTTGACTTTAGATCTTGAGCTTTTTCCATAAAAAGCCTCCTTGTGGAGTAAGGTGAGCTTGTGAGGCTCATGTGGCAATCACGCTTGAAGCACAAAACTGTCACCCTATCCTGACAGTCCAGTCTATATTCAAGCAAGTACAGATAAGGCAAGTTTGATCTTTCTCAAGTCAGTCTGGAATATTTTCTCTTTATTTCTTACCTTCTACCCATCAGCCCTTCTCACTTTGCTTCTCTCCTCCTTCTCACTTTGCTTCTTTCCTCCCTTTATCCAAACAGCTTTTAAAAGTAGCACAAATGTTGCCTCCTCCAGGAAGTCTTCCCAGACTGAGCCTCCTAAACTCCCCTGTTCCCTAGCTGCCTGTCAGTCCTGCTGTACCTGTTGCAGGGCTGTGATATAAGCATATGGTCTCTGTCATAGTACTCCTATGCACGCCCAAATATGACTGTTCATAGTAGTGTTATTCGTACGTGGGAACAACCCAGATATCCATCAGCTGATGAATGGATAAACAAAATCCAGCACACTCATGAAATGGAATATTCTTCGACCATAAAAAGGAATGAAATATTGATTCATATGTGGGGATGTTGCATTTCATCCCTACTGTGACAGCCCCAAGAGCAGGGCCTGAGACTTCTTTGTCTGTGTTTCCCTTCTATTCCCAGCTCTGCGGTTCATGAAGTCTGAGGGACAAGAGCCAGTCACTAGGGAAATCCCTCCTGACTTGGCCACCTGTAAGGTCTACCACAATATAGTCGGTACAGTAACAGCGAGAGAGATCCTCCAATAGAACTTAGGTCCTCAAAGAGGTTTAGCAATTGTGTCCACAAAATACCTCAGGAAAGGGAAGTCCTGGTGCAGCTTGTGCCAGAATCCTCTTCACCATAAAGTCTAGCCGAGGGTCAAAGTGACATGCTTACCTGCTCTTCATTCTTTCCTCACTCTTCCCTCTTTTGCCTCCCAGTCCATACCCCTTTAGACAGAGCTCCTGAGAACCTATGACTCTTTGGGAACAGTGTGTGTGTGGAGGGGACACTGGAGGGGAGTGTGAGGACCCGAGTTCTGTTTCCCACTCTGTCATCTCTTAGTGTGTCCTGTGGCAGGAACTTTGGCCTCCTCTCTACAGAATACTAGAATGTAAGATCCTTAGTGTCTGTCTTACAGTGTTTAGCAGGGGGCCTGGACCTAGCAGGTGATTAGCATGTTCTCACCTATTTGAATGGTGCCTAAAACCCACCTTATCCACCTTACAGGGTTGTATTGGATATCTAATGAGGTCATGCCAGTGAGACCTTGAGAACTCAAAAGGCTTGCAAAGATAAGGGTAGAAGAGATCATCCCTGACCTGGTCAAAGAAGAGTCAAAGACTGGCCTAGTTTTACACACTCCAGTGATATCTTTTATATCTCAATTTCTGTAGTCACCAAAAATTAAAAACAACCCTGCTGCTAAGTCAGTTCAGTCATGTCTGACTCTGCACGACCCCATAGACAGCAGCCCGCCAGACTCCCTCGTCCCCGGGATTCTCCAGGCAAGAACACTGGAGTGGGTTGTCATTTCCTTCTCCAATGCATGAAAGTGAAAAGTAAAAATGAAGTCGCTCAGTCGTATTCGACTCTTAGTGACCCCATGGACTGTAGCCTACCAGGCTCCTTCGTCCATGGGATTTGCGAGGCAAGAGTACTGGAGTGGGGTAAAAACAACCCAATGGCCATCAATAGGTGAATGGATAAACAAAATGTGGCATATCCATACTTGTGGTGTTGGATGCTACTCAATAATTAGAGAAACACACTACTGATTCCGAATACATACTCAATAATTTCATTCATGTAAAATTCTAGAAAAAGGAAACTATTCTGTAGTGACATAGAACACATCAGTGGTTGTCTGGTGGAGACAGAAGATGGAGGTAGAAGAAGGAAGAATTACAAAGGGGCATGAAGAAAGTTTTAATAAGTGTATGTTCAGTTCAGTCACTCAGTTGTGTACGACTCTTTGTGACCCCGTGAGTTGCAGCACGCCAGGCCTCTCTGTCCATCACCAACTCCCGGAGTTCACTCAGACTCACGTCCATTGAGTCCGTGATGCCATCTAGCCATCTCATCCTCGGTCGTCCCCTTCTCCTCCTGCCCCCAATCCTCCCAGCATCAGGGTCTTTTCCAATGAGTCAACTCTTCGCATGAGGTGGCCAAAGTACTGGAGCTTCAGCTTTAGCATCATTCCTTTCAAAGAAATCCTAGGGTTGATCTCCTTCAGAATGGACTGGTTGGATCTCCTTGCAATCCAAGGGACTCTCAAGAGTCTTCTCCAACACCACAGTTCAAAAGCATTAATTCTTTGGCGCTCAGCCTTCTTCACAGTCCAACTCTCACATGCATACATGACCACAGGAAAAACCATAGCCTTGACTAGACAGACCTTAGTCGGCAAAGTAATGTCTCTGCTTTTGAATATACTATCTAGATTGGACATAACTTTTCTTCCAAGGAGTAAGCATCTTTTAATTTCATGGCTGCAGTCATCCCTCATAATCAACAAAAGAGTCTGAAATACAGTACTTTGGTGCAACCTCAAAAATGACAGAATGATCTCAGTTCATTTCCAAGGCAAGTCATTCAGCATCAGAGTTATCCAAGCCTTGCCCCAATCCAACAATTCAATCCAATCCAAGCTGAAGTTGATCAGTTCTATGAAGACCTAGAAGACCTCCTAGAACTAACACCTAAAAAAGATGTGTTATTCATCATCAGGGATTGCAATTCAAAAGTGGAAAGTCAAGATATACCTGGAGTAACAGGCAATTTCAGCCTTGGAGAACAAAATGAAGGGCAAAGGCTAAATGAATTCTGCCAAGAGAATGCACTAGTCATAGCAAAGATCCTTTTTCAACAACACAAGAGACAACTTTATACATGGACATCATCAAATGGTCAATACTGAAATCAAATTGATTATATTCTTTGTAGCCAAAGATGGAGAAGCTGTATACAGTCAGCAAAAACAAGACTTGGAGCTGACTGTGGCTCAAATCATCAGCTTCTTATAGCAAGATTCAGGCTTAAACTAAAGACAACTGGGGAAAACACTAGGCCAGTCAGGTATGAATTAAATCAAATCCCATATGAATTCACAGTATGAATAGATTCAAGGGACTCACTTCGTTCAGTCACTCAGTTGTGTCTGACTCTTTGCAGACCCATGGACTGCAGCATGCCAGTCCATTACCAACTCCCAGAGCTTACTCAAACTCATGTCCATTGAATCAGTAATGCCATCCCAAACATCTCATCCTCTGTCATCCCTTTCTCCTCCTACCTTCAATCTTTCCCAGCATCAGGGTATTTTTCAATGAGTCAGTTCTTTACATCAGGTGGCCCAAATATTGGAGTTTCAGCTTCAGCATCAGTCCTTCCAGTGAATATTCAGGACTGATTTCCTTTAGGACGGACTGATTGGATCTCTTTGCAGTCCAAGGGACTCTCAAGAGTCTTCTCCAACACCACAGTTCAAAGCATCAGTTCTTTGGTACTAAGATTTCTTTATAGTCCAGCTCTCCCATCCATACATGACTACTGGAAAAATCATAGCTTTGACTAGATGAACCTTTGTCAGCAAAGTACTGTCTCTGCTTTTTAATATGCTGTCTAGGTTTGTCATAACTTTTCTTCCAAAGAGTATGTGTCTTTTAATTTCATGGTTGCAGTCACCATCTGCAGTGATTTTGGAGCCCAAGAAAATAAAGTCTCTCACTGTTTCCATTGTTTCTCCATCTATTTGCATGGAATGATGGGACTGGATGCCATAATCTTAGTTTTTTGAATGTTGAGTTTTAAGCCAACTTTTTCCACTCTCCTCTTTCACTTTCATCAAGAGGCTCTTTAGTTCCTCTTCACTTTCTGCCATAAGGGTGGTGTCATCTGCATATCTGAGGTTATTGATATTTCTCCTGGCAATCTAGATTCCAGTTTGTGCTTCATCCAGACCAGCATTTTGCATGATGTACTCTGCATATAAGTTAAATAAGCAGATGACAATACACAGCTTTGACATACTCCTTTCCCAATTTGTAACCAGTCTGTTGTTCTGTGTCTGGTTCTAACTGTTGCTTCTTGACTTGCATATAGATTTCTCAGGAGGAAGGTAAGGTAGTCTGGTATTCCCATCTCTTGAAGAATTTTCCACGTTTGTTGTGATCTACATAGTCAAAGGGTTTGGTGTAATCAATAAAGCAGAAGTAGATGTTTTTCAGGAATTCTCTTGCTTTTTCTATGATCCCACAGATGCTGGCAATTTGATCTCTGGTTTCTCTGCCTTTTTTAAATCAAGTTAGTTAACAGTGTGCCTAAAGAACTATGGACAGAGGTTCCTTTGTACAGGAAGCAATGAACAAAACCACCCCAAAGAAAAAGACAAGCAAGAAGGCAAAGTGGTTATCCGATGAGGCTTTACAAATAGTGGAAGAATGAAAAGAAGTGAAAAGCAAGGGAGAGAGGGAAAGGTACTTCCAATTAAAGCAGAGTTTCAAAGAATAGCTAGAAGAGACAAGAAGGCCTTCTTCAATGAACAGTGCTTAATAATGGGAAGTGCTGAGCTGGAGGAAGCACAAGCTGGAATCAAGATTGCTGGGAGAAATATCAATAACTTCAGATATGCAGATGACACCACTGTTATGGCAGAAAGTGAAGAGGAACTAAAAAGCCTCTTGATGAAAGTGAAAGAGGAGAGTGAAAAAGTTGGCTTAAAGCTCAACATTCAGAAAACAAAGATCATGGCATCTGGTCCCATCACTTCATGGCAAATAGATGGGCAAACTGTGCAAACAGTGACTGACTTTATTTTGGAGGGCTCCAAAATCACTGCAGATGGTGACTGCAGCCATGAAATTAAAAGACACTTACTTGTTGGAAGGAAGGTTATGACCAACCTAGATAGCATTTTAAAAAGCAGAGACATTACTTTGCCAACAAAAGTCCATCTAGTCAAGGCTATGTTTTTTCAGTAGTCATGTATGGATGTGAGAGTTGGACTATAAAGAAAGCTGAGTGCCAAAGAATTGATGCTTTTGAACTGTGGTGTTGGAGAAGACTCTTGAGAGTCCCAAAGGAGACTGCAAGGAGATCCAACCAGTCCATCCTAAAGGAGATCAGCCCTGGGTATTCATTGGAAGAACTGATGTTGAAGCTGAAACTCCAATACTTTGGCTATTGATATGAAGAGCTGACTCATTTGAAAAGACCCTGATGCTGGAAAAGATTGAGGGCAGGATGAGAAGGGGACGACAGAGGATGAGATGGTTGGATGGCATCACTGACTCAATGGACATGAGTTTGGGTGGGCTCTAGGGGTTGGTGTTGGACAGGGAGGTCTGGCCTGCTGCAGCTCATGGGGTCACAAAGAGTTGGACATGACTGAGTGACTGAACTGAACTGAATAATAGAAGAAAGCAACAAAAGGGGAAAGATTAGAGATCTCGTCAGGAAAAATGGAAACATCAAGGGAGCATTCCATCCAAAGATGGGCACAATAAAGGATAAAAATGATAGAGATCAGGTAGACACTGAAGATACCAAGATGAGATGGAAAGAATATATGGAATAACTGTATAAAACAGATCTTAATGAACCAGATTACTACAATGATGTGGTTAGTCATCTGGAGTGTGAAGTCAAGTGGGCCTTAAGAAGCACTGCTGTTAATAAAGCTAGTGGATGTGATGAAATTCCAGCAGAACTATTCAAATCCCTTAAGGATGGTGCCATCAAGGTTTTACATTCATTATGTCAGCAAATCTGGAAGACCCAGCAGTGGCCACAGGACTGGAAAAGGTCAATCCTCATCCCAGTTCTCAAGAAGGGTATTACCAAAGAATGTGCTAACCATCTGACAATTTCACTCATCTCCCATGCTAGCTGGATGGCATTACCGACTTGAAGGACATGAGTTTGAGCAAGCTCCAGGGGTGATGGACAGGGAAGCCTGGGGTGCTGTAGTACATGGGGTCACAAAGAGTCAGACAAGACTGAGTGACTCAACTTAACTGAACTGAACCCATGTTAGTAAGGCCATCTTTAAAATCTTGCATGCTAGGCTTTAGCATTATGCGAACCTAGAACTTCCAGATGTCCAGGCTGGGTTTAGAAAAGAATGAGGATCTAGAGATCAAAATGCCAACATTCACTGGATTATAGAGAAAGCAAGGGAATTTCAGAAAAACATCTTTCTCTGCTCATCAACTACACTGAAGCCTTTGACTGTGTACATCGTGGCAAACTGTGGAAAGTTCTTACAAGGATGGGAATGCCAGACTATTTTACCTGTCTCTGAGAAACATGTATGTGGGTCAAGAAGCAACAGTTAGAACCCTGTATGGAACAACTGATTGGTTCAAGATAAAGAAAGGAGTACAACAGGGCTGTCTGCTGTCACTGTGGTGTTTAACCTATACACTAAGCACGTCATGAGAAATGCCAGGCTGGGTGAATTACAAGCTGGAATAAAGATAGGTGGGAGAAACATCAACAACCTCAGATATGCAGATGATACCACTCTAATGGCAGAAAGTGAAGAGGAACAAAAGAGCCTCTTGATGAGGGTGAAGGAGGAGAGTAGAAAAGCTGGCTTAAGACTAAATATTAAAAAAACTAAGATCATGGAATCCAGTCCCATTACTGCATGGCAAATAGAAGGGGAAAAGGTGGGAGTGGTGACAGATTTCCTTTTCTTGTGCTCCAAAATCACTGTTGATGGTGACTCTAGCCATGAAATTATAAGATGGTTGTTTCTTGGCAGGAAAGTGATGACAAACCTAGACAATGTGTTGAAAAGCAGAGAGATTACTCTGCCAACAAAGGTCCATTTAGTCAAGGCTATGGTCTTCCTAGTGGTCACCTATGCTTGTGAGAGCTGGACCATAAAGAAGGCAGAACACCAAAGAACTGATGCCTTCGAACTGTGGTGCTGGAGAAGACTCCTGAAAGTCCCTTGGACAGCAAGGAGATCAAACCAGTCAATCTTAGGGAGATCAACCCTGAATATTCACTGGAAGGACTAATGCTGAAGCTGAAGCTCCAGTACTTTGGTCATCTGATGTGAACAGATGACTCATTGGAAAAGTCTCTGATGCTGAGAAATATTGAGGGCAGAAAGAGAAGAGGGCATCAGAGGATGAGATGGCTGGATGGCATCACTGATACAATGAACGTGAACTTGGCCAAACTCCAGGAGATGGTGAGGGACAGGGACGCCTGGGTGCTGCAATCCATGGGGTTGCAAACAGTTGGACATGACTGAGTGATTAAACAACAACAACAACCCTAACAAGACATCCCAAAGATAGAAAAGAGGTGGAGAAGGTGACTCAGCAATGAGGAAGGTCTAGTGTCAGAACAGAGTTTGAGATGGTAGGGATTTCATCCTGGGTTTGGAGGGCACCCTTTGACTCTCAATGAAGGGGCAGCAGAGGAAATCCTATTTTATGCAGTGACTCAGAACAAGTGGATCTTGTCACTGTGATTTTTGTGCAAGGTGAAAATATAGTCAAAGTCCTAGAATCTTAAACCTGAGTGGGCCTTCTGGACATAATTAGAGGTCAGATGAATTGTGCATGGGAGGTGAAGTAGCTGAAGGGATATTGTTCTGAGTTGGCTGGTGGGAGAAGGACCCCACTTATTCAACAAAAATGATCAGATCTGGGTACCAGAACCTGCTCTGACCTTAACTTGCTGTGTGTGAACTCAACTGAGTGACTTAGACCCTAGTTTCCTTCTATGCAAACTAAGGATGTTAACTACATAATATTTAAGGGGCTTTCAACTCTAAGAGTCTGTGGTAGAGAGAGATAATCAGAGGGGCCAAGGTGGCTAATGAATGATGTGGGTGATGTCAGAAACAGTTTAGAGAATATCTTTCATGAGAGTAGCTTCTCCAGACAATAACCAATAGGGTGATCTTCAGATCATTTTTCCCAAATGATCTTGAAATCATTTGGGAAAGACCAGGGTCTGATCCAGTGTAGTCCTTTATAGGCCTATTTAGTGGTACAGATTGGAAAGCAAAATGGAAGGTTACTAGTGGAATAAATAAACTTTGGAACAAGACAAATCTGTGTTTGAATCCAAGCTCTGAAATTTCCTCATAGTGTATCTTTGGGTAAGTTACATAATGTTTCTGTTTTCAGATTCCTCACCAGTAAAACTGGGAAAATATACATGCCTCCCAGAGTTGATGCAAGAAAGAAACCAGATAATATATATAAGGCACTCAGAACATTTCTGGTAAGTTATAAATCATCATATCTGGTTATTTCTCCTCCTCTGTCTTCTTCTTATTATTATTACTTCAGAGCAGGTATGATGAGAAGAGGATACAGTCCAGCTCAGCCAGGACAGGCTGTGCGATGCTCCCTTTCCAGCTTGGCCAGTCTCCCTGGACATTGTAGGTTTCTATCAAACTAGAATTCAGAGCCTGTCAAGTAACAAGATGGTTATTTGGCTAATTGATGGTCTACAAAAGAGCTGAGAGGCAGAGACAGGCATTCTAGAATAGGAGAATTTTCCAACTAATCCAAGTAAATCCATGGAGCAATTGAAGTGTAATTATATTTTTTGTTGCAATATTTATGGAGATCTTTTATTCTTCAGTAGAGTTCCATTTAAGTTCAAATGACTTAAACAGTTGGGGGAATAGTAAATGTTCTAACTAATTAAATGATGCAACTAACTCTAATTATGCAATTGACATCCACTGGGCTACGGAAGATGTAGCTGAGGAAAAAAACAACCACCAACAATACTGATGCCATTTCTGATTTCCTTAATAGAGCTGGACTATTTGTAAAAAGAAAGAGAATATCAATAATAAATGACCTGAGTGAAACTAGCTCTGAAAATCGTTGAAAGCTGTTGCCATTGTACATCCTAGAAATTTTATTTGCGCCTCTGTAAAACAGAATTTCAGGAAGAAATGAACACTTGATCTCTTTCTATGTTGAAAAGCTTATTACCCCTGGTATGTCTCTGATGTTGGCTTGGAGAGTTGTGGTTGTGTTGCTGGGGAAGTAATCCCCGAGAATAGCAGGCCCACTGACCTGGAGCTCCTAAGAAACTCAGAACATGAAAGACACTGGTGACAGCAGAACCAGGCTGGGGTTACTGATCTCAGCATAGAATTTGGCTACAGATTGAAAGACAAAAGAAGACACAACCAGTTGCATTCTACTGCCTAAAGTACAAAAACATATTTTGCTGTAAAGCAGGGATCAAGTCTCCAAACAAAAGGATGACACTGCACCAAGCTGGAATCATAAACCAAGGGAAACTGAGGCTGCTGAAGGTCTAGGCCTCAAGAATGCCACACACCTATCACCCTTTGTAGTCCTCCTGGCTCCTAGGCTGTCCTAGTGATCTTGACAGGGAAGCAGTGAATGTTGGCATAAAGCAAGATCTTAATTCCTTGCCTGGGAATTGAACCTGGGTGGCTTGGATGAGAACCAGGAATCCTAGCCGCTAGACTAGTAAATCTAGAGGCTGCTGCTGCAGCTGCTAAGTTGCTTCAGTCATGTCTGACTCCATGCGACCCCATAGACGGCAGCCCACCAGGCTCCCCCATCCCTGGGATTCTCCAGGCAAGAACACTGCAGTGAGTTGGGGTTGCCATTCCCTTCTCCAATGCATGAAAGTGAAAAGTGAAAGTGAGGTCACTCAGCCGTGTCCAACTCTTAGCGACCCCATGGACTGCACCCTACCAGGCTCCTCCGTCCATGGGATTTTCCAGGCAAGAGTACTGGAGTGGGGTGCCATTGCCTTCTCCAAATCTAGAGGCTAGAAACTGTTTTTCCCTGGATCTTTGCCCCCAGTGAAAAATGCATTTATTATGGAGGTAGAAAGTGTGAAGGCAGGTATAAACTTTATTATGAGACACAGCACAACAAGTGAGAGAGGACATAGAGAAGCAGCTTGTTTAGTTAAGACAGAAGCAAGGCAGATATGCACACATGGAGAGAAAGGGTGTAGGCATCCTTCCTAGTGAGGGGGAGGGGAGTACAGAGGCTGTTAGGACATTTATACTGGCCAGTTCTTCCTGGTTTTTGCCTTCCTTCAGGCCAATTATCTGGTTTATTTTTCTATGCCTGACATACCCTGGGACCCTCCTCTGGGTGTGGATGGATCTCGAAGTGAAGGCTTTTGGGATGAGCAAGACTCATGCGGCCTGGAATTATCTCCTGACTTTTGACCCACAAGGAGCCTTTCAGTGCATGTGTAGTGTCTCCCTTGTCCCAAAGAGGAGGGAGCAGAGATGCCTTAATCCTTTACTCAACAGTAATCCTTTACTTGCCATGACTATTACCTTGACTATTGCTGTGACTATTACCTTGAGGTGTTTACAAGAGACAAACACTGGCTATTTACCCTGTTTCTATGTTACTTCCATTTTGGAGGGCAAACAGGAGGCTGATTGTAAATGCCATAACTGGAACCCACTTATCTCTTGTCTCAAGAAATGCTAACATTTGTAAGTAACCAGCCTGAAGCCCACTTCATGCCTCATGAAATAACAGAAGGCCAGTTGTAAATGTCTAACCTGGAGCCCGTCTATCTCCTATATCACTAGGTCAGCTTCTGGCTATACTTTGTTATTTTCTAAACTTTTTGTGCTGACCTTGTGAATTTTTTTAGCTTTGGGAAAGAAAAGGGAGGGAATGGGACAAGGAGTCAGATTCTCCCTATCTTCACACACAGACCTTCCTTTCTGCACAAAGGAGCCATTATGGGAGAGGCTGAGTATTTCTGGGCTCCAGAATCCCAGGTCCCAGGAAGTCCCTTATTCTCTGAGGGTTGTGGTTGGAGTGGCCATCAGTCAACCCCAGTGACCTGCATCTCAAGAGGGGCAGAGGAAACTCTGAAAGAGGCCCAGTCATCAGAGGCCCTGCCAGTCTGAGATTTTTGAAGGCTGTGGCCTGCAATATCCTGGAAGGTGACCTATCTTTTGGTAAGAGCACAGGTTTTGATTCAAATTCTTGAGTTTAAATCCTGATAATCATATTACTTGACTCAGGCGCAGTTGCTTTATTTGTAGAATGAACACAGCGTCACTGAGTCCAAAACAGGCCAACAAAATCAGAGACAAGGTGCTGAGGCAAGGAAAATAACCGGAGAGCCCACAGACCAAGAAGCCAGACTAATGTCTTAAAATAACCATCTTGGTGGGGGTCTGGATGCTATATTCTATTATAGAACAAAGATGAAGGAGAAGGTGAGGAAACAAAGTAAAAAAAACCATTAATCTTGTAAATTTCTCTTAGAATGGCAAGCCTCAGGGAGGGGTATGTTAATTTCTTCTTCCTGCCATCCACAGGTGATAGGGTCCTGAACAAAGGCACTGAAGGGTCAGATAGACAGGCAGTGTTTTCTGAGGCAGGTCATTATGTACAATTATAATCACAAAAGCAACAAAAAAGCAAGTCAAAAAAACAGTTCCAACACACAGTCAGAATTGGTTCTTCCCTGCAACAATTGGTTCTTCTCCTTGCAGGATTGTGGGAGGAGACAGTGGGGTCCTCTCTATGCAGTCCCCGGCTCACAGTGAGTGCTTAGCATAGGGTATCAATTGCTACTATTACTCAACTAATCTACCCAGCATCCTGTGTAGTACCTGGTACATAATCAACTGTCAAGGTATGTTTGTTAGCTTATTCCTGGGACTCAGGATACATCGTGGGGAGAATGGTGGTGGGACATGGGCATCGGGATGATGGAGGAAGAGCAGGCTCCCTGTAGAGCCAAGAGATCCATCCCTGCCTGAAGCTGCCAGCTAGAAGTGGCTGGCAATCTTAATGGATCCAGGTGTAAATTTCCCTGAGAGACACACTGGAATACTAGCTGAAGGGGAGTCTATCAGCATCCACTTAGTTTACAGATGAGAAAACAAAGGCGCAGGGCTTTGTGGGTCCATGTTAGACAGCGAGGGAACGGAGATTTCAGAGCCAGGTTCCCACTCAGTTTATTGCGCATGGTGTGGCTCATTAAGGTACAGGACAACTCTTGAACCCGAGGTCTGAACAGCTTTAGTTGTTCATCTGACCCAGTCTGCTGACTGCCTTAGTCCCAAAGCCCTCCAGGATCTCCAGCACCTGTTCCCAGCATATTTCAGAATCTCTCTGAAGCAGAGCCTTCCATGCTGCAGGCTCCTACAGGGGCAGTGCAAGGCAGCCCTGGGTCTGGGTGCAGCATCCTGAAATGTGCTCTCTCCCTCTTCCCCAGTCTCCCCATTTGGGCTGTCCTGGTATGTCTTGCTGAGCACGTGAGGTGCTGCTGAGGCTGTGATGTGAGTTCTTTAAAGTTCACTTTGGAAACAAGGACATAAGTTCCTAGGAACGTCGGCTCCCAGCTTGCTGAGCTCTGCAGCTCTCTGTGGGACTGGCTGCTGCCGTCAAAAAGAATAGAGCCGTCATTCTGCAGGAAGGTTTCTATGATAATAGGGTTTTTGCCTCCCAGTAATTGGAAAGGTGCTAATCTAGTGACTCATGAGCTACTTATAAGAAAAAAAACCCACCTGGAAATGAAACTGCATCATGTTTCCTGAGTGCTTCATCTTATTTCATTGCAGAGGGCAAGCTGGGGCTTAGCTGTAGGGAGCAGAGCCTGGTTGTCCTGGCAACCCTGCTGGAGTGACCTTACACCCCTGCCTCCCATCTAGGTAGTCCAGTGAGACAGAAATCAGAGGAGAGATGCACCTAGCCCCAGGCCATTGGGAAAGGAGCTGGCATGTGCATGGATTTGCAAAGGAGATAGTCATTGACGAACTAGTGTTAGAACCTCCCAAGTTCTGGTCGTGTGCAAGTGTGAGGGCACATGTGTGCATGTGTGGGTCTCTGTGCACATGTGGGCTGGTTGACTGTGTGGGTTTGTAGTGAGTGTGTGAGAGCAAGTATGTGTGTGTGCAGATATGCCTGGCCTGAATGCTGCTGTTTTTGAGGGGCTTGGGCTCTAATGATTTTTGCTTTCTCCATTCATGTCTCTGTCCAGCTTTAGGGACCTGAGATCCAGCTCTCTGTGTCTTGGTACCTGGGCGTAGATGACAACTTTGCTGTGTAGTTGGAGTTTCAATTGGGCCCCACTTGGAGAAATGCAACCGCTTTACTCTCAGTGGGGCAGGCAGCTAGACTCTGACCCTGCTTAGAAGGCATCTGGGCCTGCCCAGTACCTGGACCCCTCTCCAGGGCCTCAGGGATAAGGCACCTACTCCATACCCAGCCTTGCATCCCCCTCTATCACCCTACTGCACTCCTTTTGCTTGGGGACGTCCTACTCCTACTTGGGATTCCTGTCCCCTTCCTGTGGGATCCTGCCTCGGTGGAGACCCTGACCTTGGGGCAACCCCTGGTGGGAGCCCTGAAGGGCCAAGAGTCCTTCCAGCCACGGCAGCTCCTCCCTGCACCCTCCGAGCCTCCTCCCAGCTGGCAGCTCCCAGCCTTAGTCACAGCCTCCCTGAGGCTCTCAACTCCTCCCACCTCCCACTCCTTTCATTAACTTCATTGAAGCTAATAATCCTGCCAGCAATTCCGTTGTCTCCTCTTAATTCCAATTTCCTTTTGTCTCTAGGGGCAAATCAGCAGAGTGTAATGGTGAAGTGGTAGGCACATTCTCCCAGTATTAATTAGGAGAACATTAACAAGGTGAAATAAACACGCCTCTTCAGCATCAGGGGCTGCCCGTGGCTTACCTCTCCCCTTGCGTCTTCCCCTCCTGAGCTCAAGGCAGGTCTGGAAGAGTGTCCCAGGGTTGGAAACCTGCCAGTTGTCCCACCTCCACTCTCTCCCTCACCCCCTTATCAAATCAGTCACCATGTAGGTTTACCTCCCGATTATGCCTCAAATCCTTCCAGAGATCCTCTCCGCCTCCCCTTGGGCCACTGCCGCAGTCCATGCTGAAACTGAGCCCCCGCTGTGGGGCTTCTGGGCAGGGAAGCCTTTCTGTGTCCCCAGTTTCTTGTTTGTAGGGCATAGGTTCCAGCCTCCATGACCTTCCTTGAGTTCCAAAGGGCAGATTCAAACAATTGCTAAGTAGGGAAGGGAGGGAATACAGAGATAAGAAGTCATCAAGAGACCATCAAGAAATGAGACTGCAGACTTGACCTGTTTCCAGCTCAAAGGATAGACAAAACAATATCTTTGAGTTCTTCTGTAGAACTAACCGCCCCCGCACAACCCAAATGGAAGATGGACTGCTTGATGAAGCACCTTTCATTCCAGAGAGAAGGTCATAGTCTGATAATCTTGAGAACCACAAAAGTTCACCTGAGGCCACGTTAAGGAGTGAAGGCCCTGAACACAACCCTGATCCTTATGACCAACCCCACTCTTGAACCATGGCTATAAAGCTCACCAAATCACTCCCCCCACCCCACCTCCATTGGTACACTCAATTTTTGTGGGCACAAGCCTGCTGTGCCCCCCTTTGCCTGGTAAAGCAATAAAGCTCTTCATTTCTACTTTACCCAAAACTCTGTCTCTAACAGTTGATTTGGCACTGTTGCACAGAAGCCAAATTTTCGGCATCAACACCACCACTGGCTCCCACCCAGGTAATGGTGACAGCGTCCTATCTGGCCTTGCTTCCTCCACGCTTGGCCTCATCAAATCCTTTCTCCATCCTACATCCAGACGTATGCAACACATGCCGTTCCTTTCCGGGTACCCATCCTGAGGGGGTACCGTGCAGCCATCCCCTGATCCCCCTCCCATTTCTTGAGCATCCTTTCTTCCAGGAAGCCTTCTCTGCCCTGCAGGACTGGGCTGTGTCCACACAGTGTGTGCGCTGATCCCCACCATCCCATTGGTTCTGCTGGATGACTACACTGGGCTGATCTGGCTTTCCTGCCAGCCTGCCTTCCAGGAGAAGGAAGGGTTTTGGAAAGGGAGGTGGGGTTGGTGGCAATGACAGTGATTCAGGCCCTCTAGCTGGGAGTTTTGAATTGAGAAATAAGCATAAGAGTCAGTTAGGCTTTAATTAATTACTAGGCTTTTTATTATTGCTAATAAAACTATTCTGCTGCTGCTGCTGCTAAGTCGCTTCAGTCGTGTCCGACTCTGTGCGACCCCATAGACAGCAGCCCACCAGGCTCCTAAACTGTTCTAGAGAAATTAAAAAATTTCTCTTTTTGAAGAGAGTGATATGGCCCAGAGACAAATGACCTTTCTACCCCTTCCTTCCTGGGTAGAGACCACCCTCCTGTCAGAGCAGCACAGCAGGACAACCATGGGCCTCGATGCAGAGCAGTTGGCAGGGAAGATCTTACTAAAAGGAGGAAGGAAGGGTGTTCTTCTCTAGCAGCAGCATCTCCAAAGGAGCAGCAGAAATGGACGGTCACGTACCTATTTGACCCTTTTCCAGTCTCAACAATCCCTGCCACTGCTTCTTCTGAAGGGAAATAAGTTAAGGGAGCCAACAGTGGTTTCTGGCCAGTGTTAAAAGGTAAAGTGAGGCATATTAAAAATTGTAAGAGTTTATGTAGGCAAACACTGATTAGAATTGGGCAATGCCCAACTGGAAATGGTTAGGAGCTCCACTGGCATAAACTGGGGCAGGACTTCTATATAGAAGAGGCAGGAACAAGAAAGGAAATGATTTGATTGGCTCATAGCTTAAGTATTGCGTTGTTTAGGAAAGCCCAGGTGGCTGTTTGTGATTGGTTGGTTGGTTATCCTTAGGATTCCCAGGTGGCGCTAGTGGTTAAGAACCTGCCTGCCAATGCAGGAGATAGGAGAGATGCAGTTTCTACCCCTGGGCTGGGAAGATCCCCTGGAGGAGGGCATGGCAACCCACTCCAGTATTCTTGCCTGGAGAATCCCATGGACAGAGGAGCCTGGCAGGCTTTGGTCCATAGTTTCACAAAGAGTTGGACACGACTGAAGCAACTTAGCACACACATCCTTAGATCTCAGTTTCTTACCCTTGAAGCATGATTGCTTGGGTTTTGGTTTGTTTACACAGGCCACCGAGGCATAAAATCACCTCAACCTAATGGCCTCCTTGTTTGATTAGTTTAACAGCGAAGCTCAAGGGACGAGTTTCTCTTTTACAGGCTGGCAGGAGTGTGCAGAGAGGTAAAGAATGTTTCTTCCTATGTGCGTTGTCTCTGGTTTGCCACGAGATCTGGGGACCCAGCCCAGAGCCTGGTATGTTGCAGATCACCTACCTAAATGTTTGCCAACTGGAGGAGAGGTTTTACATTTATTGGCTTCATCTAGAAGGAATCATATCTGATGAAGAAACTGAGTCCTGGGAACCAAGGTGACTCACCCAAGGGCACAGAGATGTCAGTGTCCCTTGCAGCCTTCTTGCTCCAGGAAGATGTTTCCTGGTCCAGCTTTGGTTGCAGGCTAAGGTCACTAGGTGGTTTGAAACAGGAAAGCTCAGAGGGAGTTCTGAGTAGAACCAGGCACAAACATATCCCAAGTATGCCACGTGGACACACCTGCATGGGATGGATGAGGGCTTGAGCTGGGCCAGGTCAGGAGGCGGGAAGGCTGGAAGCCAAAACTGGAGGAACAGGGCTGGTTAGCCTGGGAAAGAAGAGTATTTTCTGATGGGCTGTTAGGTGGGAGGAAACTCAAGCTTGTACTGAATATTCCCAGAGGAGAGAGCTTGGATCAATGAGAAGCATATTTGTTTAGTGCACTAAATCCCACAGACACTTATAAACACTAATTTGTGTGCACAATGGTGGACCCTGCTGTTGAGGAGAATTTGGTCTTGTTGTATCTTAATACCGTGTCAGACATGCCCAGTACTGGTATTCACTGTGGGGTAGAGAAACACCTGCCTTGGGCCAGGGGAAAGGTAGGGTGGTCAGAGACAGTTCAAGGAAGCATTTTGGCTCAATACAATTTTCTAACAAGTAGTGCTAACCAAAACAGAAATAGCAATCTGGAGGGATAGTGGCTAACCAATGGCAGATCCCCTCCAACTTGGCTCCACATGGTTCTCAGCAGGGAGTAGGAATGGCTGGTGGCAGGTCTAATTGGCCCAGGCCCCGCCCCACAAGCCAGATCAGATGCTGCCTGGAGCTCGCTTGTATCTGCTTCCTTATTTGGTCCAATACTACTAAGTCAGGCTGTGCAAGCCCACCACGCTTGCTGAAGTCCAGCTGGTGACCTGGCCTTAGACTGAATTCTTTACCTGCTTCAGTGTCTTCCAGGATTGAGGAGTGGTGGTTAGAGGGGACAATCCCTGCTCTTTCAGAAATTTTCAACTCACTTGTGACCCAGAGCTTCCCTCTGAGCTCCAAGGTTCTGTGACTGTCTATGGAGAGGGTGGAGGGGGTGATGAGAAAGATGGATGGACTCTGAGCACCTGGAGAGGGTGGTGTGATGCACACCCGTGTGCGTAACTTGTCTGCTCTGCTGCCTGTTTCTCCCTGTTGCCACTTTCCCGGAACTGGAAGTACAGCTTCGCTTCCTGCACTTCTCTTTCTCCTTTCCCTGCTGCTCCCAGAGGCCCTTCATCCCAGCAGTCCTTAGAGCAGTGCACTCAGGGGATGATGAAGAGTGCAATCTGAAAAGGCTGTATGATTCCAACTACATGACATTCAAGAAAAGGCAAACGTATGGAGACAGTAAACAGTTCAATGGTTCCCAGGAGTTGAGGACTGGGAGGGAAGAATAAGTGGAGCACAGAGGATTTTTTGGACAACTACTCTATGAGATACTATAATGGTGGATGCATGTCATTTTGTGCTGTGCTATGCTAACTTGCTTCAGTCGTGTCTGACTCTTTGCAACCCTATAAACTGCAGCCCGCCAGGCTCCTCTGTCCATGGGATTCTCCAGGCAAAAATAATGGAGTGGATTGCCTTGTCCTCCAAGGAATTTTCCTGACCCAGGGATCAAACCCATGTCTCTTATGTCTTCTTCATTGGAATGCATGTCCTTTACCACTAGTGCTATCTGTCCCAATCCATAGAATATGCAACACCCAGAGTGAACCCTAATGAGAACTGTGGGCTTTTGGTGATTATGGTACCTTGTTAACTAAGGTACCATTCTGATGACTGATGTTGATAATAGGCAGGTTATGCATGAGTGGGGGCAGGGGTTATATTAGAAAAATATCTATACCTTCCCCTCAGTTTTGCTGTGAGCCTAAAACTTCTCTGAAAAATAAAGTTTGCCTTTTTAAAAATAGCCTCAAATTCTTACAGGCTAATTCTCTTTCTATTGAGAAGTAGTCTCCCCCCGTTGAATCTGGGTGGGATTTTTGATGGCTCATAGAATACAGAGGAAGCGATGCTATGAGGCTTCTGAGACTAGGTCATAAAAGGGCTTGCACCTGGTTCTCATGGAACATTCACTCCCAGAGGATGCTCTCTCTGGGAACCCAGCTAACATGCTTCAGAAAGTCCAAGCCAGATGGACCCAGGCAGGCACCTGGTTGGTGGGCGCAGAGGAGCCCAGCTTTACATCATCCCAGCCCATGTATCAGACATTAGAGAAAAGCATCCAGATGATTCAACCCTTGCTGTTTGAATTTCTCAGATAAGGCCCCAGACATCACAGAGCAGAGATAAGCCATTAATACTGTTCTCCACCCAAATTCCTGTCTCTAGAATCTGTGAGCATAGAAAATAATTTTGTCTTATTCCACCTAGTTTGGAGTGGTTTGTTACACAGCAACAGATAACCAGGACATCATGCCACATCAAAAGGTTATGAGAACACACTTTCTCAGACTCTCCCAATATTAAGTTTCTATTTCCTTGCAGGCAGACAAACAAGGTGTAGGCTGCTGGCGAGTAGGCACAGGTTCGTTGGTACATCGATTGCCAGGCTTGTATGTGATGGCTGGGACACTTTATCCTTCCTTCTTGCCACTTACTTGGCTAAACAGGGAAGTAGATGGTGACATTAATCACCTGTTACCCTCTTTCCCCACTCCTGTCTGAAAGGAGCTGCTCACAGGTCTGAGAGCTCAGCTGGGGAGGACGTTGGTCTCTGGGGCCGAATCAATATCTGCCTTGGAGCCAGCTCTTAGGGGCTATTAGTATGTCATTTACAAAATGACTGTATTGACCACAGGAGAAGATAATTGCCAGAGACAAATGCCCACTTTGACACGTAGCTCTCTCTGGGGCCCTGGAAGGGCTACTGAGCCTCCTGTGTGGGTGTGGAGTTGACGTGTCTGGCTGTGGGGAGGCGGGGCTGGTATACAGCAGTCCGGGACTGGATGTGGGGGATGCCAAAAGGTGTGTGTGTGTGTGTGTGTGTGTGTGTGTGTGTGAAAGAGAGAGAGATTGGGCTCTGAGCTACTAGGCCATCCTACCTCTAAGTCTTGTGTGGGCATCAGATGAGGCTGTGAAATATGGACAAGGTCAGGGCTGCTTTGGGATGCTGGCTTTTTTCCTTTGCCTCTTTTTCCTGGGTCCTGGGGATGATGGAGAGGCTTCCTTCCCAGTTCCTTTCTTTAACCATCTCCTCCAGGAGCTGAGTAAGATGAAAATGAACGGTCAGTGCCAACCCAAGCACCAGAGAATGTGAAGGAGGAAGATAACCGACGTCACTGGTGCCAGAGTAGAATCTGGGAGACCAGTTAGGTCACCAGTTAGGTCGTGGCTGCGTAGTTCATTTTCAAAATAAAGTACAAACAGGAGCATATCACAGTGCTGTTCTGCCTCACTTTTTTTTTTTTTTCATTTTACATTAAGTCTTGTGGATTGTTCTATGTTGGCACAAGCAGAGGCCCCCTCATTTTTTAATGAGCATATATAACATTTTATTTTATAGATATATTATCATTGATTCAATTAGCTTCCTATTGATGGATATTTAGACAAGCATTTCTCACACTTTAAAGTGCATGTGAACCAGTCATCTAGCGATCATGTGGAAATGCAGATTCTGAATCCATAGGTCTAAGATGGGACCCTGAGTCTACATATTTGACAAGCTCCTGGATGGTGCTGATGCTTCTGTTCCATTGCCCACCCTTTGCATAGAGAGGATTCAGACAGTATTCAGTATTTTGTCATTATAAACATAGACAATAAATATTTTTAAAAATAATATTTATTTAGTTATTTATTTTTGACTGCACTGGGTCGTCTTCACTGTGCGCGGGCTTTCTCTCGTTGTGGCAGGCGGAGGCTACGCTTCACTGAGGTGGGTGAGCTTCTCATTGCAGTGGCTTCTCTTGTGGAGAACAGGCTCTGGAGCACGCTGGCTTCAGTAGTTGCAGCACACGGGCTTGGCTGCCACATGGCATGTGGGATCCTTCCGGACCAGGGATCAAACACATGTCCCCTTGCATTGGCAGGTTCTTAACCGCTGGACCACCAGGGAAGTCCTACGATAAATGTTTTCCTAGGTGCCTTTCATAATGTGCAATTCTCTCTGTAGGATACATGGATAGAAATAGAATTTCTGGACCAAACATATGGCTGTGGCCTGGTGATTCGTTAGATTTTGCAAATTGCCCTTCATAGTCTGTCCACTCTGACAGCCTGCAGGGGTTGCCCCTAAGCCTTTGCCAGTAGGAAGTATTTGACACAGATGTGCTTCCATTTCGCCTTCATGCCTTTAGTTGGTATTTTTATCAATTTAGGTATTATATTATTAGTGTGTAGATGGTGACTCAGTGGCAAAGAATCTGCCTGCCATGCAGCAGACGCTGGTTCGAGCTCTAGGTCGGGATCTGCTGGAGGAGGAAACGGCAACCCATTCCAGTATCCTTGCCTGGGACACACCATGGATAGAGGAGCCTGGGCTACAGTCCAGGGTATCGCAGAGAGTTGGACATGACCGAGCATGCAAGCACCGGCATTCAGGACTGGTAGAAGTTTATGGTGAACTGTGCCCTTTTTTGTTTTAGCACTTTGTCCTTCCTCCCAACTTCAAATCTGCTTGTGTCTGCTGTGTCTCTGCTCTTGCTCGCCTGTACATTCCTGTGTATTTTTAAGATTTTTTAAACTTAATTTATCAATTAGTTCACTTGCTTATACATATTAAAATGTTATATATTATGTATAATATAATGGTGCTTCATTTAGAAGCACCATTTCCTCCACCCTCATTATTTCATGAAATCATTTTGTTCAGCTTCTTCACATGCATTTTTAAGATTATGCTTCTCTTCTCCATCATTAGAGATAATGTTCTCAGTCATTTACCCCAATTTTCCAGAGCACATCATTTTCTCCTCCTTCTGAAAGTTGACATACCACAGTTTTTGTATCTATGTGTGCCAATTTCCCTGACAAAGTTATTCTGAGCTATTTGCTCCTTAATAGTCATTTGTTTTATCTGTTTGGCCTGTGGTGTCTATTTATGAATTCCGCAGTGGAGCTATTTACTGTTTTCTTTTCCCCTTTCATTTATGTTTTTTATAAAATCACATTGAAATAGATGCAAATGTACAGATATAGGTGTCAAATGTTCTATGAAGCTTATATTTTAAAATGCTGAGAGAAAAATTTCTCAGTCCTCTGCATCCACAGCTTCTGCACTCAGACAAGGCACCTGCTTCAAATTCTTTTGACTTTCTTGGCATTTTCTCTATATTTCTAATAACACACATATATTATTCTTTTGTCAATGTTGTAAAGTTTTAGATTCTATTGACTTCCTATGACAGAAGAGGTGGCTCTAACCCTTTCACTCTCATCATCCCCATTTCCCCCTCAATTCTTTTAATACAGCTATAGCAATTTTTTAACTAAATAAATATAATGTACATAGTGTTGTGGTTATATGACTGTTATTTAGAGTTGAGGCCTGTGGTGAATCATGTTAAGTTTCCTTTTTGCACAACATTCTATTTCCTTTGCAGTTCCTATTCAGCTTTTTTTTTGTGTGTGGTCATTCCTCTGTATGGATCATTCATTTACTCTCAGCTCTCTGAACAGAAGTATAATTCCCATCTTTGAATTCACAGCTTCAGTAAGAGCCCCTCCTGGAGGCCCCTGGCCTCTTGTTTCTCATCCCGATTGGTCCCTCTCTTGGCCCCTTCACTGCCCCCTGGGGACTCCCTCTGGGCTCTCCTGTGTTGGGTCCCCTACCTTCTGGTTTTCTCCTTTTGGTGGAAACATCTTTTAATAATTTGCAGAGAAAAGATGCTTGGGGGATCAAATTTTGGAGGATTTTCATCTCTGAGAATGTTATTCAGTTCAGTTCACTTCATTTCAGTTCAGTTCAGTTGCTCAGTCGTGTCCGACTCTTTGCGACCCCATGAATCGCAGCACGCCAGGCCTCCCTGTCCATCACCAACTCCCAGAGTACACTCAGACTCACGTCTATTGAGTCAGTGATGCCATCCAGCCATCTTATCTTCTGTCGTCCCCTTCTCCTCCTGCCCCTAATCCCTCCCAGCATCAGAGTCTTTTCCAATGAGTCAACTCTTCGTATGAGGTGGCCAAAGTACTGGAGTTTCAGCTTTAGCATCATTCCTTCCTAAGAAATCCCAGGACTGATCTCCTTTAGAATGGACTGGTTGGATCTCCTTGCAGTCCAAGGGACTCTCAGGAGTCTTCTCCAACACCGCAGTTCAAACGCATCAATTCTTCGGTGCTCAGCCTTCTTCACAGTCCAACTCTCACATCCATACATGACTACTGGAAAAACCATAGCCTTGACGAGATGGACCTTTGTTGGCAAAGTAATGTCTCTGCTTTTGAATATGCTATCTAGGTTGTTCATAACTTTTCCTCCAAAGAGTAAGCGTCTTTTAATTTCATGGCTGCAGTCACAATCTGCAGTGATTTTGGAGCCCCCCAAAATAAAGCCTGACACTGTTTCCACTGTTTCCCATTTATTTCCCATAAAGTGATGGGACCAGATGCCATGATCTTCGTTTTCTGAATGTTGAGCTTTAACCCAACTTTTTCACTCTCCTCTTGCACTTTCCTCAAGAGGCTTTTTAGTTCCTCTTCACTTTCTGCCATAAGGGTGGTGTCATCTGCATATCTGAGGTTATTGATATTTCTCCTGGCAATCTTGATTCCAGCTTGTGTTTCTTCCAGCCCAGTGTTTCTCATGATGTACTCTGCATAGAAGTTAAATAAGCAGGATGACAATATACAGCCTTGATGTACTCCTTCTCCTATTTGGAACCAGTCTGTTGTTCCATTTCCAGTTCTAACTGTTGCTTCCTGACCTGCATACAGATTTCTCAAGAGGCAAGTCAGGTGGTCTGGTATTCCCATCTCTCTCAGAATTTTCCACAGTTTATTGTGATCCACACAGTCAAAGGCTTTGGCATAGTCAATAAAGCAGAAATAGATGTTTTTCTGGAACTCTCTTGCTTTTTCCATGATCCAGCAGATGCTGGCAATTTGATTTCTGGTTCCTCTGCCTTTTTTAAAACCAGCTTGAACATCTGGAAGTTCATGGTTCACGTATTGCTGAAGCCTGGCTTGGAGAATTTTGAGCATCACTTTACTAGTATGTGAGATGAGTGCAATTGTGCAGTAGTTTGAGCATTCTTTGGCATTGCCTTTCTTTGGGATTGGAAAGAAAACTGATCTTTTCCAGTCCTGTGGCCACTGCTGAGTTTTCCAGATTTGCTGGCATATTGAGTGCAGCACTTTCCCAGCATCAACTTCCAGGATTTGAAATAGCTCAACTGGAATTCCATCACCTCCACTAGCTTTGTTTGTAGTGATGCTTTCTAAGGCCCACCTGACTTCACATTCCACGATGTTTGGCTCTAGACGAGTGATCACACCATCATGATTATCTGGGTCGTGAAGATCTTTTTTGTGCAGTTCTTCTGTGTATTCTTGCCACCTCTTCTTAATATCTTCTGCTTCTCTTAGGTCCAGACCATTTCTGTCCTTTATCGAGCCCATCTTTGCATGAAATGTTCCCTTGGTTTCTCTAATTTTCTTGAAGAGATCTCTAGTCTTTCCCATTTTGTTATTTTCCTCTATTTCTTTGTATTGATCACTGAAGAAGGCTTTCTTATCTCTTCTTGCTATTCTTTGGAACTCTGCATTCAGATGTTTATATCTTTCCTTTTTTCCTTTGCTTTTCACTTCTCTTCTTTTCACAGCTATTTGTAAGGCCTCCTCAGACAGCCATTTTGCTTTTTTGCATTTCTTTTCCATGGGGATGGTCTTGATCCCTGTCTCCTGTACAATGTCATGAACCTCATTCCATAGTTCATCAGGCAGTCTATCTGTCGATCTAGATCCTAAATCTAATTCTCACTTCCACTGTATAATCATAAGGTATTTGATTTAGGTCATACCTGAATGGTCTAGCGCTACTTTATATCTATCCATGGCTGAATGATAGTTTCACTAGATGCAGAATCCTGGGGTTGATGTAATTTTCCCTTAGAATCTGCAGGGTCTTTGTCTGCTAGCTTCCAGTATTGATACTGGATCCTTTGGAGGTGACCCCAAGTTGTAATTTTCCCTTAGAATCTGCAGGGTCTTTGTCTGCTAGCTTCCAGTATTGATACTGGATCCTTTGGAGGTGACCCCAAGTTGCCTGGTTCCCTTCCCACCAGCACATCACCTCTCTGGATGCCTTTCGATCAATCACCTCTTTACCCTGGTGTTCTCAGGTTTCCTGATAATGTGCTTGGAAACCCATTTTGCATTATGCTGAGCTCTTGATGATAGGGCTATTCAATATGAAAACACCACCTTCAAATCTAGGAAATTAACTTGCACAATGTTACATTTTAAAAATTCCTTCCTTTTGTTTTCTCTTTTCCCTTTCTGAAACTTGTTTCATGATTATTGGACATTTGACCTCCAGGGGAAAAAAAAAATCTTTAAATATTTTTTCTTTCCTGTTTTTAATCTCTTTAACTATTTTTTTCTTCTTTCTTCCAAGGCTTCTATTGATTTTTTAGTTCATGCTATTCTGTGTCTTCTTGTTTCCTCAATCCTTCCCCCACCCCAATATACATTTTTGTGAGGAAGGGCATCCTGTTCTAATTTCCATGGATGCAATATCTTCTTCTTTTTTTAAAGTCTCTTTGAGAATATTAACTATAATATTTGCTCCCTACCTTAATTCATTTTTTGTTTAAAGTTGTTTTTCTATTTGTTTCATGTCTGCGTTTCATGTTTGGAGACTGTCTGATATGTGTTGATCTTTGGCTAACTCTTAATGTTTAAGAGTGAAGCATTACAACGTGACTTGGAAGTTCTGGTACGAGGGCCCGATTGCCTAGAGATGGGTTTCATTGGGGCTTACTGGGCAGGGACCAATTTGAGCCACTGAGGACTCTCCTCCTGCCGTGACATCCTCTTTTCTCTTGACCAGTTTCCACATCGGGGAATCTGCCTGTCTCCAGGGAACTAAGTGGGGAAGAAGGGTCAGGGAAGCAGGGGTGGGGAGCGGGAGGTGGGGTCTCATCACTTATCTTCAGCTGGGCCATACACAGTGTGGCATCCCCACTTTCAGGGTGCCTGTTCTGAACCTAGACCTCCTTCCTATCTGCCTGTCGTGGTGGGGGAAGCTGCTGCTGCTTACACAGACTCGGGGACAGCCCCGCTATTTTCAGCCACAGCCACACACTGCCATGAAGGTCCTCGGCACCCCTCCCCGCTGGGCCTTCCTGGACTCCGTACACGAAAACAGCTGCTTCTGTGTCTCCACTTCACTGCCCTCCATGCTGGCGGCTTGGACCCGGCTCTTTTTAGCCTGCTAGGTTTCCTCATGCCTCTGCTTTCCACCTCCCCCCAACTCCACCCAAGAATCCTAAACTTCTGTTTACATCTTCTCTGATCTCCGCTCTTGTTATTTATTGTGGTTTTATGCTCTGTTCTCTTTTATGTGACTTTCATCCTGCGGCTGTCACGTTTTTAACCAAAAGAAAGAAACAGAGATAAATGTTGGATTGAACCTAAAAGTTCCTTTGAGTTTTTCCATAAGCTCTTATGGGCCAGCCCAATAGATTTATAACTCCATGTTTAGCTGGAACCAGTCTGTCCTCTAATTTCCACTTTTTCTGAATCCTTTTGTTTTAGGTGTGTCTTAATCTAATCATTCCAAATAGCAAATCTGCTCTTGTGTGTGTATGTGTTAAGTCACTTCAGTCATGTCCAACTGTTTGCAACCCTATGGACTATAGCCCACCCACAGGGCTCTTCTGTTTGTGGGATTCTCCAGGCAAGAATCCTGGAGTGGGTTGCCATGCCTTCCTCCAGGGGATCTTCCCAACCCAGGGATCAAACCTGCGTCTCTTATGCCTCCTGCATTGGCAGAGGTTCTTTAGCACTGGTGCCACCTGAGAAGCCCCTAAACCTGCTCTTACCTCCCTTTAATTTAAAATCAAGGTACCCGATGTTTTCTAGGATGGCCCAAAGTCTTTGACACGGCTTGAAGGCCTGACTGCTCTGCCTCACCTCCCCAGGACCTCACTTCACTAATGTGCTGTTCCCTCTGCCTGCATGCTTGTCCCTCAACTGCCCTTCCCTGGTTAGTGTCCGTGGCCCTTCAGTGCTCATCTCAAATCTCCCTTCTTCACAAAAGCCTCTCTTGCTTCTAGCTAGGTCAGGCTCCCTATTATACACCCTAGAAGCCCTCTGTACCTAAGTTTAAATGCCCAAGGACTTGCTGGATTTCTGTGCTCTTCACTAAGCTGTAAGCTTATAGCTTTAGTGGTGAGTTTAGCTGCAAGGTGGGGGGTGAAAGTGGGGGAGCAGGTAGAGCTGGGTTCTGTGAGGCCAGGAATTGCCTGTGTCTTTTCCAATATTGTTATCCCCATAGCCAAGCACAGTATTTGCACAGAAAGGCTGCTCAAGTACAGCTGCTGGATGGATGAATGAATGAATGTGAAGGTACCTGGGCCTTAGAGGTGGCCTGACTCAGCATCTGCTTGTTATAGCTCAAGCATGGGTGCTTGCGTTTTCATGTGTAATGCTAACCACAGTCCTCCGAGGTGGTTACTGTTAGTATCATCTTATAGAGGGAGAAGTTGGCATTCAGAGAGTGAAAGTAACTTGCCTAACATCACACAGCTAAGTGACAGAGCTGAGATTAGCGCTCATGTCTATCTGCCTCCAAAGCCGATCAGTTTCTTCACTTTGTGTGCCCTGGATGATAACATTTGGCTCACGTTGCCAGGAATGAGGGGAGTGAGTGGGTGAGTCAGCCTGTACTATTGTAACAACCCCTAAACCTCACAGCTGACAAGTAGTGGTGATCCTTATGGATCTGCAGTGTGGCTATGTTTCTTTTAGGCCTGGCTCTGCTTGGCTCTGGGTGGATGGTCAAGTTTTTAGGTCACTCCTGCTTCTCCTTCTAGGATTATGCACAAGAAGCCTCCATGCTCTGTGGAATTTTGTTCTCATGGTAGAGAGAAGAAGCTCAAGAGGTCTGCCATAAATGTACAGACCTTCTCTAAACTTTGGACCCGTGTGCCACATTGACTCACACGCCACTGGTCAAAGCAAGTTGGCAAAGCCCAACATCCAAGGTGTGGGAAGTGTCTCCTTCCATGGGGGTGGGGGCTCTAGAGAATGAACATTTGCTGAACAACAGTACAACCTTGCATAGTGATAGACGAAGTGACCTCCATGGACAATGACAACTCTGGAACCCATCTCGTAGGGGCTTCCAGCCCGACAGTGATGCCCTTTGAGAAGACTTTTCACGGCAGCCCACAGGTTAAGCCCCCACCATGTCTAAACGCATCTTGTCCTTGCGGGCACCCCAACCCCACTGGCGAGGAGGGAGAGGATATTAGAGCAGGCATCTGTTTTGGTTGGTTGGTGCTCATGCAGTTACGAAATATATGTATAAATGTAAGTGACATATTTAAGCCTTTTTCTGACCTGGCCCCTCACCCTCTTCTCCAGGACTGGATGTTTCTGTAAACAGGATCTCTTTTGTCCACTGAGAACTCCAAAGGGGGGAAAAAAAGAAGAACTCCAAAGGGGAAAAGGCATGAATTAAAAGCAGTAGAGTTCAGTTAAACACAGGGAAGAACTTCCTGTCTGCCTAGGTCTCAGATTAAAAAGGGAAGTTCTTTATTAATTTCATAAACATTTTTTAGCTACCTTACAATACTGGGCAATTGAAATGCTGGAGGGAAGGGTGGGGACGGTGATGTAATACAGCACAGCCCCTGGTTGGGTTTTCGAGAAGCCTGCTTTCGTTCTGAGCAACTGTTGCAGTTGATGAAGCCCTTACGGGCCTTGCAGGTCAACCTTTCAGACAGCCCCTCTGCCACTTCTGAACAGCCACTCCTGCAGGACACAGGGCCTGGTGTCCTGCTCTCCTCCAGTCTGTGCCCAGGACCCCACATTGCCCACCATCATGGGCTTAGTGGAGGGGCAGAGCTGGGGATGAGTTCCTGAGCAAGTGCTTGTTACTGCCTTCAGAAGACAGAAAATCAGTTTTGAGAGTAAACCCCTGGGTGGTGAGCGGACAGACCGTCGGTGGCTGCTCTGGAGTTGACATTGTCTGTCCCTGGTTGAGCATCTGTGGGTCAGCCTCCCTGGGGCCTGGAGGAGGCCTGGACTCCAAGCCCCTGTGCAGAGGCTGAACTCACCACCCACCCCACTGATGCCCCCCTGCGGGCTGAGAGGTGGGCCAGGGGAGCGGGGCTAGCCGACTGTGTGGCTGGTTTAATCACACCAGTGCGTGCGGGGGAGCCCGTGTTCCTTCTCGCCGCTTAATCCAAACCATATTAAACACAAGCCTCTCTCGGGGCCTCTGTTAATAATAAGTGGCTGGTGCTGCTGCCTCGAGTGGGGGGATTTGTTCGCCTTTCCTTCATTCCTCCTCTGCCCTATCCCTCCTCCCCTGCTCCTGCGCCTGTGGATGGCAGGAGGAGGAACAGAAAGCTGGTGAATGTGTGTTAAAATGGATGATTAAAATCAGGATCTGGCTTATGGGGAGCTCCTTGCCTGGGTGTCTCTATGACCCTGAACCTGCTGCCTGGGCTTCCCCAGGAGGAAGAGGGGTTTGTGAGCCTGGTGAGAGGTTCTTGGTGTGAGACCGGGAGAATCCAGCGTGCCAGGGCCCCGGGTCTGAGTACAGGCATGGCTCTGGAGACGGCCGCCCTGCTCTGCTCTGTTAGTTGTGCTGGTTGAGCGCTTAGATGGGTCCCATCACCTCTGCACGTGGATTTTCTTTGCTGCACACCAGGTCTGTTCTCAGCGGCAGTAATGAGGATGAGGAGAGAGAAGCGCTGGGAAAGCACTCTGAGAACCACTAAGGAGGGAATTGGTGTTGGGTGTGCTCATGATCATTATTATGCCAGCCCTGATCCTCTGGAGATGAAGGGGGTGGGCCCTGGGAGGGGAGCCCCCTCTTCTTTTCCACTGGTGCTGGGCTAATGTGGGGCCCTGGGGACAGACTGGAGGTGAGCAGGACACTGGGCCCCATGTTCTGCAGGAGCGGCTGTTCAGTGGTGACGCTCCACGTGGGTGCAGAGCCCTGGGCTGGCTGTCTGCGGGTCTGTCCAGGCAGAGAACATTAGTAAAACCTCCGCGTGGCGTCAGCTCTCTGCGGGGCCCTTGATGAGATTAACAGGGCTATGTCTCTGGGCCAGGAATGCAAATAGGCTGTGCGAGGAGCCAGGTCTGGGCTCTCAGGCCAGGTGAGGCCACCTCCCGGTCATGAGTGACCCCAGGGACAGAGCTGTCAATGGCCACAGCCTCAGCCATGCTGGATTGGGCTTCTGAGCTGTCTGCCGCCTAATGCCCTTGCTCAGATGGAATTTGAGACCTGGCCCCTCCCACCCCTACCCCAAGCAAGGGGTCCTTCCTTTCTGCCACCTTTTTTCTGCTCTGGACACGAGGAAGATGTGGATGTCTTGTGACTCCTCCACTTCTTAGACCCCACCCCTCCTCTCAGCATCCCCGAAGTTTTGAATTCTGGGTGAGGAGGGCTAGAGAGGTCGGCCAGTCCAGCCCCTGAGCCCCAGGCCTCCCCCCGTCATCCCGCTCCTGTTGTCAGCTTGGAAACCAGGTTGAGCTATTGAGAGGCCGGGTTTGGGAAAAGGAGAAATTCAACGACTCCAGAATAGAAACACCCCATTCAAGTGGGTTAAACTCCAGCCCTGACATTTAATTAGCATCTTTTTCAGCTCCCACACTTGAAGAGTACCTGTTATTTCTTTTCTTTTTTACTCACAGTACACGGTAAGCCAGGAGCATTTTCCCGAGCTCCCGAACCTCTCATCAGAAGTCAATCACATTGGAAGCATGATAAATCCCCCTGCTCGCCTGCCGCAGATCGTGGTTCCAAGAGTCAGGAGCTTCCCGGAAGGGGATGAGGAGACATCCCCACACAAGCTCCCAGGTTTTAGTCTGTCCACCTCCGGCCCCACCACCCTGAACATGTCGCCTCTCCATGTCAGCAGGGGCAGCTAATGAACTCCTAGACCATTTGGCTTTTGACTTAGACCGCGGAAGGACAGAGC